>CM073469.1:20927500-21527500 GCA_037074535.1 Gleditsia sinensis
TTTAGTGACAAAAATAATTGTCACTAAATCTTTTGTATTATTTTTTTTAACCATTTGATTTTCTTTAAAAATAAAACCTACACTATAATATCAATCGAAATAAAAAGTTTTGATAAAACGATATATATTAAAATAATTTCAACTATAACAAAAATTTGTTGATAAGTAACAATCATATATCCGTTAACATAAAATTAAAATACAAATAATAAAATATCAACAAAATAAAAAGCATCAAGTCTATGGTTCTCTTGAAGTTGCTGGTGTTGCATTCGTTGTAGAATTTGGTATGGCACTCCCCATTGGCAGAACTTAAATTTGTCCCTATTTACAACACATGAAAACAAATTAATAATTAGCAAGTAATACAAAGTACAAGTTAATTAAATAATAACAATTATTATATATACTTTTAAATAATTTCAAACTATAAAAGAGGCCAAAACACAAGATGATAACATATAAATCTGCTGAAGCTTTTTTGGTCAGCACTGGTGCTTGGAGAGAGAAGATGAGCTTTGAATGGGACCAATGGGTGGTACATAAAAGAGAGAATCTGAGAGTTAGAGAGAGCAAAGGAGAGGTTTTGAGAATGCGGAAGATATGAAGCAAATAGATAGAGTAGGGCCAGGTAACAGAAAAGTAGAGTTCAATACATGAAAGTATAAACTGAAAATAAATGCAGCATGCTAGGCTTGAAAAACAGAATTTTTATGGAATCAAGAAAGCCAAATTAAATATCATAAGATAATTTAAAGTAGAATGAACAAAGAAGGGGCATGACCATATTTCACACAAACCAAAAATTGATAAGTTGCCAGCAATATGGGAAAATCAAAATTAGCAGCAGGTTGGTCAATATACAGATTTTTTGTCATGTCATTATAGCAAACAAAAAAAAATTATTTTCCTATGCAAGAAAAAAAATACAGTTACAATCCTCTGTAAAATAACAGACTAAAAATACAGAGGAGTAGTGACTGAATATCCATATCAACGAACAGAAATCATAAAACAAAATTTAATACCAATATGGTGACGGCCTCCTTAACAACCCCTGCTATTGTGACTGTGACTGCACTAGTTACCGAGACCAGAATGTATTCGGTTAATACCTGCAGGAAGGAGAGGATCAAAATGTATAAGGGGGCAGACCAAAATTTCAAAGAAGCAAGTTAAGTAATAAGTATAACAATGTTATTCTCCTCATTTTGTATGTATGTTGGTGGTTTTTTTTTCGTGGGGGTGAGGGGAGGGGGAAGAATATATATATGCAAGTGAGTATATACTCCTACCATAAAAAAGGCAAGTGTCCCACCAAAAAGCATCAGCAAGCAACTTCGAGTGATATGCCATCGACTATTGAAGTAATTGTTTTCTTGGAATTCATCCCATGGATCTAATACAAGAGAAAGAAGAGTAGTTGCCACTGCCATTACTGGCATTACATAGCTCATTAGGGTAAGTGGATTTTTCAGACCTAAAATTATTTAAAGAAACATCAAATTTTGCTAATACATAACAGCACTAATAAAATCTAATTGGAAATTAAACACTGGTTAACAAAAAGCTAAAGGGAAGAGAGTTCAAACAAGAGGAAACACTGGTTAACAAAAAGATTGTGGTCAACAAAAAAAGAACTTAAACTACCACAAATTTATGGGTCAATTGACCAAAGCCAAGAATGAGTAATTTTTGTCTTTTTCGATGAAAATAAGAAATTTTATAAAGTAAAGAATGACTATATGAATGAATCAAATAATGATAATTGAAAATGTTCATCCACAATAGCATATATATAACATAACCGAATGTTTGCCATAAAATGATTAACATGGAGCAATGCAAAGAACTTATCATAGCCTTCTTTCTTTCATGTTGTCAACATGCATGAAGAGAATGAAGTCAGGTTCCAACCCAGAAACAAGGAGTAAGAATATTTAGTTATTAAGGGCAAGAAACAGAAAGAAAATATAAAATTTGTTTGAGTGCGTGTGTAAATAAATGAAGGTAAAAATGTAGAGAAATAAAAATTTGGATGTCTTACTTGCAGAAGGATCTGCGTCATGCACTAGCGAAATCCAGACATAATAGCAGCAAGCATAACAAATATGAATCCCCAAAATTCAAATGCTGTCTCTTTTGCAACTGCAAAACAAGGTCAAAACTTTCAATAATATGTTGGAGTTAATGTAAATAGTAGTTGTCATATCCCTTGATGTGGGCTGTGATATTGCTGTAATTAGAGCTAGAATAAATCCGTAATTATGGTCATTTAATGTCTTGTCCGTAAATAGACTCTATAAATACTAAGAACTTATATAGGCTATTCTCAGGAACTACATTTCATATATTGGTTTACTTCACAGAGATAAATTCCTACTGCTAAAAAAATGCACTTCGAAAGTTTCATTTAAGCATAAAGCATCAAGAGAACTGTGGCATTGTGCTGGGGTTATAAAGCAGCAATATGGGGAAATCAAAATTAGCAGCAGGTTGGTCAATTTACAGATTTTTTGTCATGTCATTATAGCAAACCAAAAAAAAAATTATTTTCCTATGCAAGAAAAAAAACAGTTATATATATATATATATGGCACTTAGCAAAATATGGCATTATTCACCAATCAGATATGTCCAAAAATTGCAAAAACAAGTTTTGCCTCCTTGCTCCTTCCACATTATCTATTAATTAATAAGAACTGCTCCAAACTCAAAGCACACACCCAACATCCAACAAAAACTCCAAACAACTTATTCAAACAAAAGTGGCTGCAGAACAATGTAAGAACGCTATTTCCCACCTAGAACCACATAAAACACACAATTTTGATAAAAGTGTACAAATTTACCTAAGAATTGATCATTTACTTGATATTTTGATAACCCCAGCGTGACAAGAAAGAATGTGGAATTCCTAAATGCTAACGGAAGGTTCCTACAATCTTGAGTCTCACAGGGTTACTAGATAATAGGCAACTAATATCTTAAAAGCATTCATTTCTACAAGTAACTCATTATACATACTTCTCGGTCTTGTTGACTGGATGCTGTCAATAGTATAATTCTACCTTGCTTACAGAATCAATAACCTTCGGCATACAATGATGATGGCACAAGACTTCATAACTAAAATATATCTTCCAGTTAACACTTACACAGTTCATCAACCATCTTAGTGATTCAACAGCTTATATCTTAGAATGTTCAACATTTATCTCAGTCATTCACTCACATAATTAGAAAGAATGTTAACAAAGAGCAAATGGAAAAAATATCTAAAAGCAAAAGCAAACAGAAGAAGAAAAATTGGAGCACCAGATTTACACTGCAGGAACAAAGGTAAGGTAAATGTAGACGAAGTTACTTCCATTGGAAATAAAATAAAAAATGCAAAGTAAAAATAACATTACAAAGAAAATAAAGATCAAATTGAAATTTCTCTCATGCTAGATGAAAGAAAAAGAAATATCACCAACCATTGTAGCAAATGTGACAGAGATGGAAACAAGAGATGCATTGCTCAGGTTAACATCCATTGCTGTTGCAAGAGCAGTTGGTACAACTGCGAAAGGCAAAGTCCATATGTGGCATTAGTTGATAGAAAAGTTAATATACTAAGCAGTGAAATATTTTCTATAAAAAGAGCCAGCATGGAAGAACAGTATAAGAAGGGAGGCAAGGATATGAATAAAACAAAGTGGCATGTCCAATGACGAATATGGGTCAATGACTAGGTTGATTATATAAAAGTTTTGAACATTAGCAAGCATCAGAGAGATGTAAAGAAGTTTGGCTGGAATTTCAAGAAATTAAACCCGCCTTTGAATTGATTTAAAAAAAATAATTCTTAATGACATATATCAATAAATGAAATAGCCATGCAACAAAAAGTGAACTCCTTAAAGTTTGTTTACATCTCATGGGGACTATCATAGAATTGACTGATAATGGAATAAAAATATACATGGAAGATATAAATGGGGAAAAAAAAGAATTTAACAAAAGAGGAATATGCATTAATCTACCACAGAAACCCACCTTATTCCATGTTGCAGTGGAGCAAGAGCCAAAGGTGGTAGGGGCATCTCTATATCCTTGGAAGCAGCACTTGGAGGACGCAAATTGCTAGATTTATGCATTTTATGGGCAGAATTATCCCTTGGAAAGGTATCCAACAGCTGTGATCTTACTGACTCAGCAAATATGTGAGCTGAACCATTCATTTTCTTGATTCCTTCTTCGTTATAGCACACTATGTTAGCCTAGATATTTGAAAAATTAAAAATAACATAAAAACACTGGTTTTTTGTCTTTCTTTTATATAACATATCAAGAGAAGCAGAAGAAAAATATCCTAAAGATCTTCATAATGTCCAAATTTATCCATCTCTGAGAAATTTCATTAGAAAGCACAAGGGGAACAAATGAAATAAATAAAACCATTGATTTTATTATAATCAAGTGGTGACAAAACATCTAAATTTATTAGTGAGAGAGAGGGAAGGAAGAAGGAAATAAACACAAATGAAAAGAAGAAAGAGTATGAGAGGTGAGACTCTTAGGAGAGGGAGAGCATTAATTGGGACCATGAGGCATAATACATCAGAGAAAGTATTTAAGTGGATCTGTCTCTCTTCTAATTAATGTCAACATTCTTAATTAAATTGAATATTTTTGAGCCATTGGATGAAGACAAGATCAATGGCTCAAAAATTGATGTAAGACCGACACCTTGTACAGGATGTACCTCAATCTTGTGGCAGCTGGATAAAGAACATCTCATCTCAAATCCCCTTCCTTAGCCATTATATTAAACCCAAGAAAAATGGGGGTCATAGCTTATTACCTATAAGATTATAAGTTCCAGCAACTGGAGATTTTCGTATTTAGCCAAAGGGAGGATTCTAAATTAACAGAGCAAAAAAAGTTAAACAAAAAAAATTTGAGTCAAGAACAGGCTTTTGCCAATTATGGAAATTCCCATTGATGCCTCTGGTAGGAGTCTAGAGCCAGTGGCCATATGCTTTGACCCTATCCAGCACATAACTCCCCCCTACCATGTATAACACCTAAGCCACTATGTGGGCCTTGCTGTGTTGTGATAGATTTCTTTAAAAGAACAGAAAAAAAGTACATGGCTTTTATATATTTGCAGAAGAGACAATGAGATAAAAAGATCTAGCAATGGCATAAATGAAAGAGGACGGGTCAACAATTGATGTATGCATGAGCGTGAGTACCTGGGGGGGCACTGAGATGGAGAAAGAGAGAGAGAGAGAGCACCTTTGTCAAATAAACAGCATCCTGGAGTAGTGAAGGTATTTTCTATGATTTCTATGAATAGCATCCTGTAAGTAACAGGACAAGCCTCTTAAAACACTATATAGAATCATAAATAACAGGACAAGCCTCAAATATTGACAACACAAAGGTTAGATGCTACCAAAGCAGAGATAAATGTTCCCAAATTTTACATTGTCCTAGGCATCTTAGATCAGTTATCTTACTGAATCAAATAGCAACAAAATAATCTAATCAAATGAACAAAATAACCTTCAATGCAATCTAATCAAATGACCCAGAATCATTATGAAGTAAAAACGTACATAATGGGAGCATATAGCTATTACCTTTGATGGCTGAATGCACACAAAATGGATCCGGGCACACAGAATAGGTACAGACTCAGGTTTCAAAGAGTCATCTGTCAAATTTCAAGAGGCACTTAGTGAGTAAATCAGTATGGAAGACATGATTAAAATCAACAACGAAATGAAGCAGAGAAGGAGAGGGAGGCCGAGAAACCATGCTCAAATGCATCAGCCCTAGCATTTCACTCCACCCCCCAAATTAGCTCAAATGTAGAAAACTATAACCAAAAAAACCAAACCCAACTGGAAAATCAAAACCCCCAAACTAATTAAACGGAATGCCCAAAATCGAAGGAGGATTAGAGTAAAAATCGAAGGAGGATTAGAGTACCTTGAAGCATGGATTCTCCAGTAATGTCCGCCACGCTACAGGTTCGAGCACTTCTCCCTGGGAACCGAGGCGAAGGAGAGGCGAGGATTGAGAGTTGATTTCGGCTTTGCGCACGGGAGAGAAAGAAGAACACCGGTAAGCACGAGGGAGAGAAAGAAGAAGAACACTGAGAGCGCGGGAGAGATTTTGGTGCCCCGCGTGATCAAGAGTCCCCTTTTCCTTTTTTCTATTATATGTTTTAATTTTATTTTATATCACATATATGTTTTGTTTAATCTTAGATATTGATATGGATTACTTTTTAAGTGATGTATCATATTAACAAATAATATAATACTCTTGCATTTTTCTTTTATCAATCATTAAACAAATTTTTTTAATTAATATGTACTTTTTAAAAGTCATTATAACGTTTGATAAATAAATAAATAAATAAATAAATATATATATATATATATATATATATATATATATATATATTAATTATTTAAAAATTTACACAATAATTCTATTAATAAAATTAAATTAAAAATAAAAACTATACAAAATTTAATTATAAAATAATAAAATTAGACAAAAAACCTATAAGAATAAATTGATGTTGTAATATATATTTTTTAAATAGTTATACTATTATAGGCCTGCTTCTTTTTCTTCTTCAAGACCAGTTAGATCTTACATGAAAGGTTGAGATTAGAAGATCACTTAATTAAAGTTGCAAGACATGACTTTTTAATTCATGCTAATTGTGATTAGAATTCAAACTTAATTTGTTTTACATAGAAATTTATTATAATGCTTTAATTGAATATTTTAAAAATCAACAGAAGTTATAAGTTTAAGATTCAATTCATATGATCAACTGATCTATTCGTTAAACTAATACTCTAATTAATAAAATTTATGATTATTAAAATACTAAATATATTAACTAATTTCAAGTATTAATATCATTAAAAAATTAATTAATAATATTTATATAACATAATTTAACCTCCAAATGGTTTGTTTATAGTGAATTTCTACTTTCTTTTGTCAGTATTTTGCAGCGTGAGAAAAAAGTAGACTTCACTTTTTTTATTATATGTTTTAATTTTATTTTTTTAGATGATTATTTAAAAATTATTACCTATTCAAAATTAATCCCATATTTAATTTTTCAACAAAATTTTAAAACTTTTCATTAAAAATATCATAGACAAACAATTATTTTAAACTAATTCTTAAATTTTTAAAATATATTTTTCTTTCATTATTAAAAAAGAAAAATAATTTATTAACAATTTAAACTGTAAAAATTAATTTAAAATAGATTGTTATCTTTTGGAGCCAAATTACAATTTGAGTATCATTTTTACTTTTAGTGACGACTTAGTCGTCACTAAAAGGGTTTAAAAAATTGGCTTTTAGTGACGACTTAATCGTCACTAAAAGGGCTTCATCAAAAATTTATTTTTAGTGACGACCTAGTCGTCACTAAAAGTAAGCTTTTAGTGACGATTTAAAAAGTTGTCACAAAAAGACATACCTTTTGTGACAACCTATCAAAGGCGTCACAGAAAGACTATGTTTTTGTGACCACTTTCAAAAGTTGTCACTGAAAGTTTAGTTTTTAGTGACGATTCATGTAGGTTGTCACTAAAAGTTTACCCTTCAGTGACAACTCCTCTAAGTCGTCGCAAAAAGTCTTTTTCAGTGACAACTTTTTTAGTCGTCACAAAAAAGTCGTCACAAATTGTTAATTTTCTTGTAGTGATAATTATTTATAACAAAACATAATTGTTTTAAAACTCTAAGATATTACACTTGAAATGGCTAAATATTCTTTGGTGCCTACAGCCACTTATCAGCAACTCGTTTTATTCATTAAACCTTTAAACTAGATATAATTGTTTATAACAAAACATAATTGTTTGAAAACTCTAAGATATTACACTTGAAATGGATAAATATTCTTTGGTGTCCACAGTCACTTATCAGCAACTCATTTTTATCCATTGAACCTTTAAACTAAATTTAGTCCAGTTAAAGATTGGGTTTCCATTACATGTAACTCTAGTCAAGGGGTCTTAATCCTATTTCATTTAAATCCTCTTACTATCTCTTTGGTGAGTTCTTTTTAGTATTTTATTAAGAATTACTAATGATTTATATATCAAAACAATATGTCTAGACATTTGTTGTATATTTCACAATTGGATATAGCTTCCTCCCAATTTCGTTTGTAATGTCCCTCACAATTTCATTTGTGAGTTCTCTTACCCTCATAATTTTCTTTGTAAATCCTCTTACAAGTATATCTACCAAGCTATTTAATTGGTTTGAGACATTGAATAATTATGATTATAAAATCACATGCCAATGATTATTTTTTTCAAGCTTAATATGACTAGGCATTTGTTTATAGTCCACAATATGCTAGATATATGACTTCATAATCATAGTGCAAAAAAAATGATTAACTTTGATTGTGGCCACAACACTTCACCTTATGAATTCTTCAATCATTTTTCTCTTTGTCCACTATTTTACAATAATCTACCTCATGTTCCATAATGGAATAAGATACTTTGTTTTCACTAGTTATTCAACTGACATAAATTTTATCTTCTTTGTACCATATGAAATATTTAAAATTCCAATCCTAGATTCTTATTTCTTTCAATATATTCTAAGATTAACCAATGTTTTTTAAGGACTAATACTTGATTATTTCATATATCTAGTAACTTGTAAATTATAAAATATAATTTACTCCAATACAACTTTAATCATATAGGCACTACAAGGTTTCCTGTGCCATCAATACAATCAACCAAATGATCAATCAACCATAGATTAATTCTTTATGTGAATTTCCCTAAGATATTTATCTCTTGGAAAACTAAGTGTTTAAACTTATTACCCTTTGATAGATTCAAGGATAAGTCCAAAACCAAATATGTTAAATTAGAAAACAATATTTTAAACCCAAACTTAATGGGTTCTTGTTCAAAATTAATTTAAATGACACAAATTAAGCAATTTAAACTAGATTGAAACGCATGAAGTGATTAAACTTGCCGGCATTGTGGTAGAGGACTACATTGCACTACTCTACCACTCGGGTTCAAGTCCTAGCCTAGAATTTTTAATTTTACCAGAACTGCAAATGTAGAGGCATGATAGGGAGGAAAACTTCTCTACCCATAAACAGCAACACAAAAACTGTTGAAAATTGTCCAACACCAATTATCTACCTTGAATGACCGCATCCTTCATGGTTCTCGGCTAACTGTCAAGATCTTCGCTCCCCGTCGCCTACTAGTTCACACTATCACCATCAACGGTGCATCAGTGATGGATAACCGAGCCTCCCCATAAGCGGTTCAACACCGCCACAGCTTTGTTGACCAAATGGCGACAACACTGCCGACTAATGCCTACTCGGTCTTTGAGCACCAGTCCAAAGCCGAGAAGCATGGCGTCAATGGATGCGGGGGATGCATTGGCATCCTCCATTCCTCTATTTTCTAGAAACTTCCTTTTATGGTTATTAAACTCTGTTAAAAAATTAGGAACTTTTCCAAAAGGAAATTATAGATACCCATGATCTAGCAAAGAAACTGAATTCAAAGAACGAATTCAAGAACCTAATACTCAAACCAAATCAGTCATACCCAAAATATTTATGAACAGTATAGCTATTCAGTTATCGATTCATTCATACCCAATTTTTTTTAACTACAGTAAAAAGATACAATTCGTGATCAAATAGAAAGCGACCCATTTGAAAGTATGTATCTACTTGTAAAGCAAATCCTTTCATCAAAAGTATACATAATGGTGGTCTGAAAAACACCATAAATTAAGGAACAAATTTTGAAGACCAAATATTGGTAAAAGCACCAAACAATTTGCATTGCCCTCAATTTCACAAGTCAGAGTAATTAAGATATGTAAAACAATTTAATTTCTTGCCAAAATATATTGAACGGTAAAAAATTCAGTTACAATAAAGATACAAAATATATCCCAATAATTTAACATAACCAAGCTTTCATACCATTAGTTAGAAATTTTCATGTTACATTATCAAGATACATAATAGAGAAATTGTACCTAAATCCATTGATAAAGACTGGATAAAGGTTAACCATATGTAAAACTAAATCGCAGTGAATATATATTTTTAGGTTGTCTCCGTATTAAAAAATATCACTCTAAGATTGTTAGAAATAATGAAAAATTGAAGATGAAATTGCGTTCATAAATATGTATAATCACACGGTTCTTAAGATGAGAGTTATCACATGCATCTAGAAATTCACAGACAACAACTTTTAGAATTTCTTATAAATAACTATTTAAAATTTTAGACAAGATAATAGAAGAGAAGAATTAATGTTTTTTTTTTATAGTTTTCCAATATATCAAACTCTTATTTATACAAAAAATCTGTTCAGATATAATTCTTTTATAGAGTCATAACTTTTTTGAAAAGTTATATTTTTAAAAAAGTTATGACTTTTCTAAAGAATTGTGACTATTTTGAAAAGTTGTATCATTCAGAATTTAATTTTCAAATCATTGTTCTCTATATGACATCTTCACTGGTTCACCTCTAAATCTTATGCCTCAACTTCGTGGAAGACTCCTATCTAGTCCTAGCAGAAATCTCTCACGGGTTGTTACTTTTATCCATATTCGAGCTCTTCTTCCATCAAATCGTATTTTTCCATCAGTAGTTGCACCACCTAAAAATCAGGATGTAATTTTTTTTCCCCTTCATCTGTTTTGTGTTTTTTTTAGCCTTAAACCGTGAATTCCGACCGACCTGTCACAAAATTGAAAAAGTTGTTAGCTAGTGATATTCTTGTCACCTGATTATTGTTTCGACGGATTAACTTAGCACTCAATAAACCTCACCAAATTCCAGAGATGCTCACTCTTGTGTTACTACCACCACCACTATATTTATATTGTCGTAGTTATTGTCAACCTAATTGCTGCTATCTTGCCACCGTCGTTTGATAATTGTAAAATCACCATTATCATCCTCAACATTATCTCCATCACTACTGCTATCGTTGTCTCTTTGCTACCATTGCCATTATCATAATATTATAATTAATTTTAAACATTATTTAACTTTACTTATATTATCAAATATTTTATACATTGCACTGAATAAGACCTGTATGTTCATAACTTGAAATGCTTTCAATTAACTCAATCACTGTTTTACTTACAAAGAAAGATATAATATTTATGGGATCGAAATCCCTTGTAGCACAGCAGGGAATTACGTAAGAGAGCTAAAGAGAGAATAAGTGAGATCCACGCGGGACACCATCGCTTTCCTATTCATAGAGAAGTGAAAGCATATCTCTTCTTCACCTTACTGATGTGTGGGACTTTACAAGCTCCGTTTATTTATTTTTTATTTTTTATTTTCCTTTTGTTCATAAGCATATCTCCGCCCAGGCCACTAATACTTTTTGTTGTGGCACGGTGAGACCAAGGACAAAGCTAATGAGTATAATTTATTCATATTTATATATTATATATTAATATATATCAAAACAAATTATTTTTTAAAAATATATTATATTAGGATTTAAATGAAAATAATTTTAAAATATTTTATATTTATTTATTACAATAAATTGTATCATATTATTTTTTTATAATAATATGAAGCTTTTTAGAAAAGTATATTAATTTAACTAGCTATTGTTAAATTATATATAAAAATTATATATATATATATATATATATATTAATTATAAAAAAATAGTCAATCTGCTGAATTAGCGACCTGCCAATTGAGCTAGTGATCCAATGAACCACTAACTCAATTTCCTGACCAATTCAACTTCTAATTCAATTTAAATAACTATACCAGGCTGTTACGCATTATAATTGAATTTTCATTCCAACCAAATTTCAATCACACGGTTCCAATTTGATTTTAGTAAGATAGAAATTTAGTCTTCTGAAATGTCTTCAATAACTTTCAATTTATATTCTATAAGTTTCAGCAAAATTAAAATTAATTACAATGACAGATTCTCTAGTGTTCAAAGATCAATTGGATAATTTTTTTCTTATGAAAATAATCTTTTAAAGGTAATATTCTAGGTTGAACATCTTTGTCTGCCTTTTTAAGATCCCAAAAATACTATTGGTACCCTAATCATTAGCTTTGGTGTAACTTATCGTTACTATATATTTTTTTACTTATATAAAAGAATTAAATACAATACCGACACATGCACATATTGAGATTCTCTAAAAATGTTAAAGAATTTTACTAAATAAATGTAGAGAGAAAAAAATATGGTTTCTTGAACCTATATCTGAATATAGATTTCATTTATTTATCAAATATTAATTTTATCATCCTATCTATTTTTAAAAAAATTACTTTTTAAATATTTTTATAAAGAACTCTTGAGTATCCAAATTTATAGTTAATAATACTCACAAGCAAAGTCTAATATTAAACTACTAGGTCAAAATTGGAGAGCAATTGACCTAAACAAATTAAAGCAATGAGGCACTCAACTGTCACCGTCAAACCTAGGTGGTCTTTTTTTTTTTTAACAAACCTAGGTGCTATTGAGCCTTCTAGCCTTGCTCTATTCCGCACGAAAGATTTAATCTTACCCAAGTATCTACACAACATAGATTAACTAAATAAAATTAGATTAACAATAATTCAAGAAATCTGAATTAGGTGTTTTTTATTTTTTACCTTTCGATGGGATACATCCAATGATATTAGATTAGTCCTCCTAACTTTACTTCCATGACCAAATGTACAATCAAGTGTACTATGACTGTGAAGAAGAAAGATGGTGAGAATAACATCTCCAGATGGCACAACATCATAATGATACGATTTTGAATTTGTTCAAGTTCATTAAAATTCAAAACTCTAGAACAAAGTTGTTGGAAGAATGAACATAACTCGATCAGAAATGCGGACACTGGCTTAGGAAGTGTCTTTCTTATGGCTAACGGTAACAGTTGTTCCATAAGAATGTGATAGACGTGACTTTTTAGTCCTCCGATCTTACGCTATCTTACGTCAATGCATTTAGAGATATTACTGGAATAACTGTCAAGTACAGATACATTCTTAAGTATTTTGAGAAAAACTTCCTTGATTGCATTTGTCAATGTAAATAAAGCAGGTGGATATTTACTGTCATCATCTGGCCACAGCTTTGACCTCACACCAAACTCCTGTAAGTCTTTTCGCACATTTACGCGGTCCTTTGAACAGTTAAAATCATTAAGTAAAGCGTAAATGATGTTGTTGCAGACATTTTTCTCAATATGCATAACGTTAAGATTATGACACAATATATTATTCGCCCAATAAAGAATTTTGAAAAATATACTTTTCTTATGCCATTATTGAGTCCCAACATCAACCATACTCTGACCTTGGGAACGTTGTTGTTGAGTCTCAGTATCAGTTTCCACATTTTTTTCCGAAAACAACTTCAATATCTTTGACTTGTCTTAAAATGTCTACACCACTCAGTTGCATTGGAGGGTTTCTTCTTTCCTCTTTCCCATCAAACATATTGCGAACCATTCTAAATTTATAATCCGGAGATAGAAAGTGGCGATATCCCATAAAATATCACTTCCGACTGTGAGGGAGACGCACTGGACTTGAGTCAAAGTTATAGTGCAGATAGGCTAATCCAGTATGAGTATTCCAGCCTGATAAATATCCAAGACCAAGGAAATCACTGATTGTCCACAAAAGAGCTGCATGCATATTGAACATTTCTTTGCTGAAGGCATCATATGTCTTAACACCTTAAACCCGTAACTCATTCAACTTCTTAATTAGTGGTTGTAAAATTACATCTATATCATTCTCCGATGCTTTTCTCCCTGGAATTATCATTGACAATAAGAATGAACTTTGTTTCATAACATCCAAGGAGGAAGATTCTACGGAATCAGCATAACTGGTCATATGCT
Source organism: Gleditsia sinensis (assembly GCA_037074535.1). Lineage (NCBI taxonomy): Eukaryota > Viridiplantae > Streptophyta > Magnoliopsida > Fabales > Fabaceae > Gleditsia > Gleditsia sinensis. Next base: position 20,941,475 of record CM073469.1, read on the forward strand.
ATAACTTGTAGATAGGTTTTCAAATAGATTAAAATCATTCGTTGCAAGGGCTAAACGAACATTCCTTGGATCTGATGCAAATTGAGGATTCAGAAAATCAAATCTCTTCCATGCCTCAAAATCCTTTGGATGGCTCATCATGCCGTCAGAAATTTTATCTTTAAAATGTCATCTCATAAATTCAGCAGTCTTAAAAGACATGAGCAACCTCTACAACCTTGGCTTAAGTGGAAAATATCTAAGAATTTTATTAAGCACCTTTTTCTGCTTCTCCCCCTTCTATTTCAGTTTTCACCTTGGTACGAAGCATGTACTACAAGTTTCTCTACTTTCATGCTCACCCCAGTATAACATACAATTATTCTGACATGCATGAATTTTCTTGTAATTCAACCATAACTTATTAATGACCTTTTTAGCCTCGTAAAATAAAGATGAAATCTTTGTATCTAGGAATACATCTACAAGCAACTCAAGTATCATCGACATGACCTTGTCGCTTATCCTGCACAAACGCTTGATGTGATATAACTTCACCAAGAAAGACAATTTGGAATACTTCTCACACCCTTCGTATAGTAGTTGTTGTTCATCTTTCAGTAACTCATAAAAATCTTTTACACTATCATTATTCCTTTCTGCTGACTGTGAAATAGGCATATTCATAGAATTGATGCTCTCATTTTTGTGGTGAACCCCGAATGCATCACAAACTATGTCCTGTACAGGGTCATCTCGAACAATGGGTTTTACGACCTCTATTGGCATTATAGGATGTCCTGTAGTATGATCTTCTGTAATTATTTCTCAGTGCAAACTCCAGAAATTGTATTCCTCCATAAATGGTTTGACGATCAAATGTTGGCGCACGACCTTGATGAGTTGCCATTTCTTGAATCTACACTTTGAGCATGGGTATATTATTCTACCTTAGACACCAAATTTAGCATTTTCAAATTCCAAAAATTCGTCTAAACCATTCAGGTACTCTATTGATTATCAAGGTTTATGGATTCAAGATTTATCCATATATGAAACAATTATGAATTTAGATAACAATTAACCTAAATAACTCTTACTCTAAACTGAAAATATTACTATTTTGCATGGGAAGGCATTTGCAATTGATTGTGCATAAACCACAACACATTTTTCAAGAGCTTTAAATGCATTAAGTGAAAAAAATATTTAACACACTTTATGATGGAAAGTGATCATTGACATTCAATGAAACAACAAATAAAGAATCCTCCTCATTAGTTTGATATGAATAAGGATGCATAAAATTTATAGATTTCATTGGCAAGACTTGTCGCATCTTATGAAAGTGGGATAAATGATGTCATTGGCTTGCATAATGTGAAATAAAACACTTGAAAAATCTCTACGAATTCAAGAAAGAAATTTCTAATTTCTTAAACAGTGCTATTGAGAAATTTTTTGGTCAGATGCCAATTTTATTTCATTCTCTTAATGTCATTGATTTAAAGCTAAGTTTCATGATCGAATCTAATAGATCACATTGTCTTGGCAAAGACAGCCATTAGCAGCAAAAGATTGAAAAATGATTTTGTATATGCCACTACGATTTCAATTATAATCTTTACATGGTAAAATTTCGTTGGAATTCTGATAAAGAATTGAAATTTCAATTCCCTATTTGAAAAAGTAGTACCAGTGGCCCATATAAAGGCCATATATTTAAGGATAATTTTACACAGTTACACTTAAGACATAGTTAGGTACTAAAGAATCTAATATAAGAACATAGTGCATTAAAACCGACTTCACTATTATTTTTTATTTAAATTTATGTTATTATATATATTTGTTTTCATTTTTAAAAACTACGTGTAATTTTAAATTAGTGTTTTTAATTTTTTTTTTAAACTTTCTAATATTAATTCCGTCTATTTACTAAAATTTATTATTTTACATCATCAACTGTGCTAATATTTTAATATTTTAGAGTCAATTGTACTTTAACTCTGCTATTACTACTTTATGTATATTATTTAAACACTTTTATCAATATAATAATTATTTTTGATTCATCTGTATCAATTTTAATTATATTTTTTTAATACTAAATAACTTATATTTAAAACTGAATTCACTATTATTTTATACTAAATTTATATTATTATTATATATATTTTTAAACTTATATTAAAACACACGTATATTTTTAAATTAGTGTAATAGTTTTTTAAAAATAATTTGTAATACTAACTCTATCTATTTACTAAAATTTATTATTTTAACTCATCAACTGCACTTCAATTCCTTTACTGAATTTATGTTATTATATATATTTGTTTTCATTTTTTAAAAACTACATGTATTTTTTAATAACAAATTTTATTTTTAACTATGTGTATTTAATAATTTTATCATATTATTCCATCAACTGAAGATCTTTATTTTTAATTTTTATAAATTCTTTCTAATACTAACTACGTATGTTTTACTTCATAAATAATTAAATCCAATATTTCAGCATTACTTTAAAAAAAATTACCTCCTAAATATTGTCAACGTACATAATATATTATAATATTAAACATCATAAATATTGCAAAAGTGACACAAATTTTAAAATTTATTCATACATGTACATCACAATGTAAACTATATTTTTCTAAATAAATATGAAGTACATAAAATATCTCTTATTATCACATTTTAACATACAATGTTTTAAAATAAATTTCTTTAAAATAAAAAGAATTTAATTGCATACCTTCAAAGTGATTCCAAAGAAATAACGCACAAAAATCGATAGGTTACCGCAAGTTCTTCACAAAAACAAACAACTGATATATTTTGTAAGGAAAGACCGGAATTTAAAGTGTTCGTAATGAAAATGAAAAGAGAACACCAATTTATAGAAGGACACATGGTTTAACGACAGTTTTGAAACCGTCTTTCAACCCATTAACGATAGTTCACCAACCGTCATAAAACCCACATAACGACGATTTTTATTCGTTACCGTCGTTATCATTAGGTTTAACAACGGTTTTTCTCAAACTGTCGTTAAACCACACATATCCCGAGTCACAGTCAAAATTCTAAATGTTATAGATCCACGACAGTTCAGCATTAACCGTCGTTATTTAACGGCAGTTCAACATACACCGTCGTTAAATAATGATAGTTCAATATACACCATCGTTAAATAACGATAGTTCATCACAAACCGTCATTATTTAACGATGATTCATCACAAACCATCGTTATTTAACGACAGTTTTGACTAAATCATTGTGAAACTTCACTATTTCCTAGGAATGGTTATCTCCGCGACATATTACGACGGTTATAGTTAAACCGTTGCTATGTAACGACGTTTTTCCTTTAACCGTCGTTAAAATTAAAATTTTAACGATAGTTTCAAAATCGTCGTTAAACCTAGATTTAGCGATAGTTTTTGTTGACCGTTGTTATCTCCCCGTCCTTATGTCCCGCCTTTCTTGTAGTGATAGTTCCATTGGTTGCCCTAAATATAGTACTGTTGCTAGAAACCCATAGGAGAAAAGGGGGGAATTGCAGGGTATGGAGCTAGCTTGGAAAGGCCAAATTCATCGTCTACATGTTAATAAAAAAATGAATAATCCTTTTCCGGTATGGTCAAAAAATTCTAATCAATATCTCAGTCAATAATAAATAATAGTTACAAAATCTATATCAGCAAGTTCCTATCTTAATTTTGTAACTTCTGAATATATAAATAAATAAATAAACAAGTCTTACAATTAGAGAATGTAGAAACAACGCATCTCACAAGTACTAATTTATTAAATATTATATTTCAAAATCTCATATACACGATAATACAATATTAAAATAACAAAATCAAAGACATATTTACTCTAGTAATTTGTTTTTGGACTGGCAAAAGCCAAAACAATCTAAGGCTCGTAGGCCACTTAGCATAAAGACACAAGGATAAGGGCTACTATGCCCATCCAGCCCATTGGAAACACTCTAATGAAACGACAACTAAAGCAACACACCTTAGGAAACAAAACTGAGGAGGAGAACTATCAAGAGACTCCTGTGGAAGCCTCTCCTCTCAATGATCCAGAAACATCCTATTCCTCTCATTCTGTTAATCCACCCCCTCTGGATCCAAGCAAAGGACTAGATACATTAGAGCACCACTTCCTCACTCCACTCTACAAGCTTCAACATTCGCTCTGGTCCCAGCTCTAGCATCCTTCACCAAGATTTGTTTTAGCATTATTGGTGGGGTAACGATCTAGTTCACTTTGAGGTGGTTCTATTCCTTCAATTTTGCAATCTCATGGCCCTCCGAGTTGCAGCTTCTAGGCACTCACTCAAATTTGAAGCTTCTCCCTTGTCTCGTAAGATCTTTTACTCTTTCTTTCAAAAATTTCAGGTTCCACATGTGCCTTTTTTCCGTTACACACATCTATGAGAATTTTGCTGTCTAATTTAAAGATTATATGGTTAATTTGTAAATTGTCTACTAGGTTGATTGCATCCTAAAGTGCATTTTCCTCTGCTTCTATAGCTGTGCGAGCAAAACACGACCTAGCTGAACCTGTAAGCATAAATCCAGCTTCATCTCTTACCAAGACAGAAGCATGGCACTCCTTCGTGGCTTCTCTAAAGGATGCATCTACATTACATTTTGTCCACCCAACTGGAGGTAGTCTCCAACCTTTCTCTTTCTCTGGCTATGTATTTTGCATTTTGGTTGAGGGGTTGGGTGTCAGCTGCTGGGTATTGTTAATATTTGTAACTAGATTCTTTGTTTTATATATCACTTTGAAGGGGGATACTCTTTTTCCCTCAAACACGAAGCTGTTTCATTCTTTCCAAATGAACCATAGTGTTATGAATACCTTCAAGCTCACTTCTACTTCTTCTACCCTTTGTTTTATGTGGTTCTCTATCTCAGACCAGATCCATTCTGCTATACTAATGGTCTCTTTCCATTTCTATCACATTGTATGTACAACCCAAACTAGGTAGGTCTCACCCATTCGCATTCTAGAAAAACATGCTCTAGTGTTTCTGCCTTCTTCCCACAAATCGAGCATATAGACTCTTGAACTAGATTCCTTCTTACAAGGTTCTCTTTAGTAGGGAGGCCATTGTTGAGTAATATCCAAATGAACACTTTAATTTTTGGTAAGGCATTTGATCCCCATATCAAGGACCACATCTTTGGGTTCATAGATGCTGAGGAAGAGGCCCTACTCCTTATTGGGGTTGAGTCATTATTTTCAAAAACTTCATACCCAAACTTCACATGGTATATTCTGTCATTGTTCCATGGCTAGACCAATATGTCTTCAACATCAGCATAAGTTAAAGGAATAGCTAGAACCTCCTTACACATATGACTAGGTAGTAACTCTCTTAGGATCTCCATCTTCCATTCTTTATTATATGGGTTAATTATGGACGCTACTTCCTCTAGACTACTTCTTGTGTTGTTCTCTAGGACTTGACCATTCCTCAGCCATCTGTCCTCCAATAAGTTGATGCTTTTCCCATTGCCTACACGCTAGCTGTAATGTTTGAGTAACATATCCCTCCCTTCCATAATGTTGTGCCACATCTAGGAGTTACATCTTCCTCTTTTCGCATACTTAAAGCTAGTGTTGGGAAAGTAATTTTTTTGATAATCTTGGCCCATAAGGAGTTAGGATCCTCCATAAGTCTCTAAGCTTGTTTTGTAAGAAGGAAGATATTCATTCTTCTAAAGTCTTTAAATCTCATTCCTCCATTTTTTTTCTTTTTGACATTCTCTCCCAACTAACCCAGTGAACTCCTCTTTCCTTGCTGGATGACTTCCACTAGAATTTAGCAACTTTCACACAATGCTTATCACAGAATTTTTTGGGGAAAAGGATGATAGACATGGCATATGTAGGGATTGCCTGTATAATTGTTTTATATTAGCACTCCCTTCCACTCTTGGGATAAAAAGTTAGTGTTCCAGTTTGTTAACTTTTGTAGAAACTTATCCATAATCTACTTGAGAGCTTGACTTTTGAAAATGTCATGCATTCTAAGGTATTTGCTCAGATCTTCCCAGCTTTGCATATTCAACACCTCAATTACTTTATCCTTGATAAAAATCAGGGTGGACCTGCTGAATATTACCCTTGATTTGTTCATATTGATAAGCTGGCCTGAAGCCTTAGAGTACATATCCAGAAGGTGGGCAAAATTCCTAACTTGTTGATCATTAACACTATAAAAAAGGATAGAGTCATTCGCAAAAAATAAGTGGGAAAGAATAGGAGCATGTTTAGCCAGTTTAATACTTCTTATTCTTCCTTTTTCACTAGCTTTAGTCCCTTGAAAGAACTTTCACTGCTAGGATAAATAGGTAAAGAGACAAGGGATCTCCTTGCCTAAACCCCCTTTAAGGAGAAATCATTGGGCCCAACTCTTTATTAATCTTCAGCCTGTAGAAAATTGAGGTTTCACAACACATAATTAGATTCACCCATTTATCTTTATACCTGAAGGCTCTTAGGACATCTTTAAGGAAGCTCCATTCCATCCTGTCATTGGCTTTGTTCATATCCAGCTTTATCATCATAAAGTGTTTTCTTTTATTCTTATTATGTTTTAAGAAATGAAAAGTCTCGTGAACCAGCATTATAATGTCTTAGATTAATCTTCCACTCACAAAAGCACTCTGATTTTGGGTTATGATATCATTCATGTGACTCTTTATCCGATTCACAATTATTTTTGCTATGATCTTGTAGCAAAAATTAGTACAACTAATCGGCCTATAATGACCAACAGCCTCTGGGTTTGTTATCTTAAGACTTAAAGATATGTGGGTTTTATTAACCCCTAATGAGAGCTGCTTTCTTTCGAAAAAAAATCTGTAATTGTTGCATATACATTTTTTTTATAGCATCCATGAGTTTTGGTAGAAAACTCCATTAACTCCACCGGACCCTGTGCGTTCAAAGCCCTTAAGTTAAATACAGCTCTCTCAACTTCTTCTTCAGACACCCTTTTTTAATAGGTCTTCATTAATCTCCTTTGTGATGGCTTTTGGAATAATATCATCTAACCCAGCAAAAAGAGCTGAGTTAAAGGATGAGAATAGATCACTAAAAAAATCTTGGAAAACCTATTGTATCTTTTTTTGGGTTTCTTTCCAACTTCCATTATCGTCTTTGATTCTCTAGATGATGTTTTGCCTTCTTCTATTCATAGTGGTATGGTGGAAGAATTTTGTATTTTTATCTCCACAATTCAACCATCTAATTTTTTTACCTTTGAGCCCAAAATTTCTCCTCTTGCTGCCACAGCTTGTTTATCTTGTTTTGAATATTTTTAACTTCTGCCACAATACCCTTTTCAAAGGGTTCACTTGAATTCTGAGGAGTTCAACCTTTAGCCTCTTTATCTGTGCATCTGCTCTTCTAACTGATCTCTTTTTCCATGTGTCCAATTTTTCTACCACAATTTTTAGTCTCTCAATCAACCCCACAAAGTTATTGTTAAATTCCCTCTCATTTTAGCCTTGTTCCACTGTCTCAATATATCCTTATTTATCCACCCAACATGCTTCAAACTTAAACTTCTTTTCCCTTCTCTTATACACTGCCTTATATAGCACAAGTAGGTTGTGGTCAAAGCCTATAGCAGGGATGACAGTGATAATAGCTTCACTATTTCTGTAATTCCATCCCTCATTGGCTAGGTGTCTATCAATCTTTTCTTTAACTTTTCCAATTTCTCTCATATTACTCCAAGTGAATCTATATCCTTTAATAGGGGAATCAAGAAGATCATTATCGGCTAAAAAACTTCTAAACAACTCTATTTTTCTACTGTTATAGGGCCTCTCTCCCTCTTTTTCATACTAGAATAGAATTTCATTGAAATCCCCAATGCAATACTAAGGAATATTGTTACCTGGGTTAAGAGTAGCTAAATTTTTCCAGAAGAATCTCCTCCATCTGAAATCTGGATAACCATAGACAAAAGTAGTATGTGTGCTCAAACTCTCATATTCCATCTTCACTTGGGTATGGATATAGTTGGCATATTTCTCCATTATAATGACATCAACTCCCCTCTTCCACATCAAACTTAAACCTTCAGCCCTTCCCACCAGATTCACAACTTCTATCTCATCAAAGCCTAGCTTTCTCTTTAGATTTACTTTTGTTTTCAAAAGAAACAAAAGTGAAGGTCTGTGTTTGAGACATAAGTCTCTAAGTTCATGAACCATCAAGACGACCCCCACCCCTTGACAATTCCAGCTTATTGTTGTCATTGTGAGGGGTAGGGCATGATAAGGCCCTCCTCCTCGGCCATATATATGTCAATTACTTCCTTCTCATCTGCCCCTTCCTTTTGAACTTTACCATCTTTCAGTTTTTTGCTCTTTCTAGCACCTCCTTCAACTATTTTCCCATCTATTCCTTCCTTCTGTTGGTAATCTTCTTCTTGTTCTAGCTCCTTTTCTCCCCTGGAATTTTCTCTATTTCTCTTCAGGCATAGTCCCTTTCTAACTGCACTTGCTAGTTCATGTTCCATGATTGCCTAACTTTTGTTGTTGTCCTCTTCTCCCATACCCTCCTCTTCACTTAAAAGCTCCACAAAGTACATTTGCTCTCTGTTTACCTTTATTCTTGTTTTCCTCTGCCATTTTTTCCTTCTTTATCCTTCATTTCGGTTTTCTTACTACTCTTGTTTTGTTGTTGGGCTCCTATACTTTGGGTTGCTTCCCTGCAAGTAAGTATCTCCTTTAGGCCTAAATTTACTTCCAGGCCCTTTGGGTTATTACAAAATACTTCAACACAGAGACCACTGGTTGGCCTTAATGGGATCCACTTATTTGTAACAATCACTAGTCTTTTTGGCCTAGTGTCCTCCTCTTCAACACCCATATCCATCAATCTTCTTGGGACCAGCCTAGGTTGGTTTTTTAGGGATTTTAGGTTAGCTTTAACTACCTCAGCCAACTGCCCACTATATTTGGCTTTCACTGCTGTATCTGCCCTTTAAATTTCCTTTTCTACAGTTCCTATCATTGTCCCCCTTTTCGATATTGCTTCCTCCCTATTTCTTCTCTCACAACGGCTTTTGTCTATTCTCTTATTCTACTGCCCGTTTCCTCTTCTTTCCTTGTCTCTTGCCTTCTTTCTTCTTCACTTTGCCCCAGCTTACTATAAAAGGTAAGATTGCTGATATTACTTTTTCCTCCTGAGATTTCTCTACTCCCAAGATTCCTTGATTAGAAAGTTCCTCCTCCCACCTTCCAAGTGGTATCCACTACTGTGGAGGCCATGGTTTTTGCTGATATTGTTCCTAATCCAGGGCCGTAGGTCAATTTCCCTTCCTCCTCTGGCGTGTTGGGTTGCTAAAATTTGCAATGCTTCTGCTCATGACCAAACCTTAGACACTTATTGTCACGCCCCAACTTAATGAAACATGAATAACACTACTAACAGATAACTTAACCCTTTTTTATTTGCATACAGTTTCACAATATCACATATCTGAAAACATCATATGTTTACAAGTTTCCAATATAGCTAATTATATATGTCAAAACTACCTTTAACAATATTACAACAGAAGTAGAGATTTTGCCTGTGGCGTTCATAGCACTAGATTACAATGACATAATATTTAAACATTTTGAGCTTTGGAAACAACATAGGCTCACCCAGAGAATACGACACCCAACTGATCACGTAGCAGGAGGACCAATCTCAGTATCTTTATCTGAAAAATGTGAAAATATCGTGTAGTGAGTTTGATAATTCAGTGAATAGATAATACTTCCTATGACCTCTCATATCAACATATAGATGTACTCATTTATTAAAATTTATCATATCAGAAATTACAGTTCAGAAGTACATCCATATGGGACCCGCATTTTTAAATATTCTCAGTTTAAATCAACTTAGATATCTGTATCCATATATGATATAATATGATCAATAATCAAACAGTGATATGCATTTAAAACATTTCTTATAAAAATATTAAGAGGATCCCATATCAGAACCACCATATCAGAATTCAACTCCTTTTGTACTTTGTTGGTGTAGAATTTGCCTATACTTAACATCTCAGCCAAGGCTTGCCTTACCACTAAGGAACTGAATTTCCTTTCTTTTTCATCAAAACGATCGAAACGTTTCTGTTTTCGGAGTCACCGACATGAAACGGAGTTATCGAAACGAAATAAAGTGTTTATTAAAAAATTATGCCATTTCGATTAAAATTACTATGTTGTGGAATGTTTCAGTGGAAATACATTTATTTCGAGTTATTTCAGTGAAAATACTTTTGTTTCGAATTGTTTCGATAGAAATACTCTTATTTCGAGTTGTTTCGATAGAAATATTCTTGTTTCGAGTTGTTTCGATGGAAATATTCTTGTTTCAAGTTGTTTTGACAGAAATAATTTTGTTTCGAGTTGTTTTCACGGAAATACTTTTGTTTCGAGTTGTTTTAATGGAAAAGTATCAAACCAATTTGACAATTAAAAAATTTGACAATTTGAAAGTAGATGAAAGTAGTATCACATTACACAATTTGAAAGTAGATGAAAGTATCAAACCAAGTTATCTTTTTCCACAAATCACGACATCTTTGTCAACTTTCTACTCTCATCCCTCATTCTCATGGCATTACTTTCTTTCATTGTCTTTATTTTAAAGAAGAAACTACAAAAATGATGAAAAAATAGATTGAGAGACAAAGAGAGAGGAAGGTGCCTGAGAGGGATACCTGAAAATAGAGACAAAATTATAGTCAAGAGAGAGAGATTTTAAGATAGAGGTCAAGAAAGAGTTAAAAAGATAGAGAGATGGATATAAGAGAGAAGTTGTTGAATGATATTGGGATTTGAGTCAGAGTCTTCACTGTAATAGTATGTTTCCTTACTATTCAACTATAGACATTAATTTAAATTAATTTTAACATAATTTTATATATCTATATCATTAATATTATGTTAAAATCTTTTAAAATTGAAAAAATTATTGTTTGAAATTATTTGAAACGTTTCTTAAAAAATCATTCGTTTCCACAAAATTTTCGAAACATTTCGAAATGTTTCCGTTTTTAGAATCACCGAAACGATACCTCAAAATGAAATTTAGTGCCTTGCTTACCACCATTCAAGAGGACACGCGAAGGTACTCTAATATGGGCAATTTTCCAAGAACAAAGTAATGGGAAGGCAAATCACATCTCATATAACTGACATCTCGCCAAATAGGAGGTATTCTACTCTCCATCATATATCATATCCCGTGTGTTGGCCCTCACACGAAACTAGCACCACCCCTTCTAGTTAAGGTATCAAGGTGCACTAGGGCTAACATCACCTACTGTTAGCAGACAGTATTTCTAATATAATTCATCCACAAAATTATCATATACACATATTCCATAACATTCAAAACAAAACTTTCAATATAATACAGAATCTCAGTTTCAATACAGTTCATCTGTCATAAATTACCTAATCAAGGTTTATCACATATACATGTCCTTTCTCGAGGCAATCATATAACTTTTAAATCAATGCCATGTACATAAGTATTCATTTCACCATTCAATGAAAAATATATGTGAAATAAGATATTCCATGAGTTTAAAAATCCAATTTTCAAAACTATACTAATCTTTAACTATATTCTAAATTGTAAAAAATTCAGATAATTTTAATGCATTTTAAAACATATAAAAGTGTAAATATCTCATAAATATAATCAAATACATGCTTAAAGATAAAGAAGAGTATAGGGCAAGTCATAGAAAGAATCATCTACTCACAAAGTTAGGTTACCAAGTTGGACAACCCCAAAACTATGTTTCCGGTCCAATTTTAGCAAAATAGACTCCAAAAATGAGTCTGAAAGGTCCAAAAACTTTGAAAATGACTCCGGATTTGCGAAATTTGACCTCTAAGAACTCGGTCAATGCAAGTTAATAAAATAGGGTCTAATTTCACGCGCTGCACACGCCACCAAAGGGAGCTGCGCGTGGGTTTCACTCGCCGAGAAAGAAGCGATGCATGGGGCTTGTGCAAGGGAGGATTGTAATAACCCTCAACTAATAAAAACCTTTGAAGGTTAAGTACAAATCATTTGAAACAAAGAAAGTTGAGAACAATGTAAAATTTTAAAGTGTTTTTGACTCTTTTTCTGACCTATCTTCACTCATATAAGCATAAATCTCTCATAAGAAATCCAAATTAAGTGATTCTAATTGCTGTTGAAAGATACGACATATATCTACAACTTTGATGTTGGGCACTTTTGCTAATTCCGTGAATCTTATAGTGATAAAAGGCAAAAACCGAAGCGCAGTGTGGTCTGGACCTTTTCTCACTATTTTATGCATAACTCTCTCATATGAACTCCCCCTTCCTTCTCCCTCATTCTGACTCCCTCTCCCTTTCTCTCTCTAAAATATTTTCTCTGCTTTCTCTCTACGATATCTCACCATCCAGCCAACCAATTCGAGCTACCAAGGTACCATTAGACTCGTGGCAACGAGTACTTCAAAATCCACCGATCAGTTTCACCGGAAAACCGCCGAAAAGTCGCCAGAAAATCGCGTGAACAGTAACCTCCAAGGTAAAATTCCGTCTAATCGCGTTTTAGGCTTCGTTTTTACCGAATTTCTTTCCATAGATAGTCTTAGAATTAGTTTCTATGCTAGAATATAGGGTTTTTAGGTTTCGGCGTGAATAGTATTTCTGGCGAGTGAATAGTGTTTTCTGGCATGAATAGTGACGTTTAGAGTTTTCCAATTCTCATGTTATGTCTATATTTTCTAGGTTGTTGAACCATCACGAGGTGAAATTCTCGTTGTTGGACTCCTAGTAAGGTGAGTGGGTTTTTCATACTATAGTACATTTTTTTTTTATGAATTCAGTTTATAACTCTTTCATATGATTTTAACTAGTTGGAATGTATGCTAAATTGTTTTACCGCTTTGAAAACCAATATGTTCCAACTATGTTAGAAATTGTAACTTTCAATCCTAGTTGAACCCTAGGTATGCAGGGCAAGCATCTAAACTAATAATTCTCCATTTGAGCTAGATTTATAGAAATGCAAACTTAGTCATAGAAATGAACTAAGTTAGCCATGAAAGGATTTGATGCATGATAAGCATCTATGTAATGTCTACGGACGATCTATGTTTAAAAAGGGAAAATTTATGATTATAAAGGTCTCCATGGGAATTCATGGATGAGATATATTTTAGAACGGAATTTGATGCATGAAAAGAGCTAGATGGAGAATTATAACTTTACTGAAATGTTTTACTTTAAACTCTTAGACTGGCATATTTTTTTAAATATTTGCTATTGGAGGAATCCTTTTATATCACTGTTAGCTAGCCGCAGGTAGTGCTAGCCCTGGTGCATCATGATCATGTTAAGGCTTCGGCCTAGGATATTGTGACGGGCATATGACTGCCTAAGACACAAAATTTAGGGTGGACTTATGTCTACGCCTACAGTGATTGCCATACCCATTGCTATGTGCTTGGGGAATTTAGGGTGGACTTATGTCTACGCCTACAGTGATTGTCATACCCATTGCTATGAGCTTGGGGAATATAGGGTGGACTTATGTCTACGCCTACAGTGATTACCTTACCCTTGCTGTGTGCTTGGGGAAGATGATAGATCTGTTAGGAAAGACCTCCAATAAACTAGTGCATTTTTCTTAAAGATTAAATATTTCTAAAATACCTCATTCATCATTGTTATTGCATAAATATCTTCATTTATTACTTACCATGCATAATTGATTTGCTTACAGTTATTGATTTAATCATGTTTTATCATTTGAACTGTTTAGCATTCTTTCAATAAATTACGGTTAAATGTTTAATGTTTTCTATACCTTGATTTCAATTATTTAATTCATTGCGAAACACTTGTGCTTAGTTTGCCCTGTTTCTGTTATAGTATGATTTACCCATTCACTGAGATGTGGTAATCTCACCCCTCTTCTGTTTTCTCCCCACAGATAGTCAGAGAAACATTAATCCAGCTACAGCTCCATAGGAGGCTAAATTTAGCATTGGTGAGCCCCAGTTTGGGCAAGGCTCCATTGTATTGGTTGTATAGTCTAAGTTTATGTCTAGTGTATCTCCATGAACTTACAGGCAGGATCCTCGCTTCTTGTGTTGTTTGAAAAATGGTTTCTTTTAGTTTTTCAACGATGTTTGTATTATGAGGCCATGGGCCAAGTTGAATCACGGATGTTGGATTCATGAGATATATATAAATATATATAGATACAGTATTTTCTGATATTGGATGTGGCATATGTGGTCAGTTATATTTATTATGTACTCTGGATTGTGTGTTGAATGTCTGTGCATGCTATGTGTTAGGCTTACGGCTAGGGGGAAACCCTTATGTCGTGCCGATCATGTGTTCCATCATTTGGGGCCATGACAAAGTGGTATCAGAGACAGGTTTCCCTGTGTTCGTGGAGTAACGGACCTTTAGGTGGGACTTTGAGTATGGGTATGATTCCGGACATGCTTATACTCACGGTGCTGCTAAAAGGGTTTGATAGGATGTTGTCTTTTTGTTTAAGTAAGTCAGTTTATAGTATGCTATGTTGACATGGTTAAGTGATGGTTGGGCTATTTCTGTTTTATAGCGAGATGCCACCAAGAACGAGATCAAAGGTTAAGCAACCCGCGGTTCAAGAGCAAATGGCTGAAGAGTCTGCTCAGTCCGCAGTACCCGTGCCTAGAGGCCGAGGTAGAGGTCGTGGCAGAGGCCGAGGTAGAGGCCGTGGTAGAGGCCGACCTAGAGCCAGTGCAAGAGGCAGTGGCAGGGGTGTAAGAGCTGCTAAAACAGCCAAACAAGCTGAGTTGAGTAGTGAGCAAGCTGAGACTCTCAGGACAGGGGAAATGTCTTCTCACCCCCGAGATGATGTGATAGCCCAGATGCTGGTAACCATGCAGGGTATGCAGCGGGCAATAGAAAATCTAACTGAAAGAAGGGATGGGCAAGATAGAAGGGACCTGCAACAGCCCAAAACAGCTACCTCCGTTCCAGAACCAGTTAGGTCTGTGGAGCGGCATGTGAGACCCGCCGAGAGGGAAGTGGAACTATCTGAGTTCCTGATGCTGAAACCGCCAACCTTTAAAGGGTTGCTGGCTAGTGAAGATCCCCAGGAGTTTATAGAGGATACTGAGAAGATCTGTGAGGTGCTTAAGTTTCCAGAGACTCGATCTGTAGAGTTGGCATCCTTCCAGTTGTCTGGTGTAGCGCAGGTATGGTTTAAGACCATGATGCACGGAAGGGGAGCTACAGCGCCACCTTTGGGATGGCCAGAGTTCAAGGAAGTCTTCATGGAGAGGTTTGTGCCTCAGAGTATCCAAGATGCCAAGTGTCAAGAATTTGTGGAGTTGAAGCAGACTCCTGGTATGACAATCACGGAGTATGACTACCGCTTCACACAGCTGTTGCCGTATGCACCGCACATGGTCCCTACTGAAAGGGACATGATCAAGAAATTTATCCAGGGGTTGAAGCCAGCATTGTTTAAATCAGTGGCACCCCAGATGAAACAATTCCCCAACTATGCAGAGGCTGTGGACTGTGCAAGAATGATGGAGACTAGGCATTTGGCCGATGTCGAGAGTGCCAAGTTGCGAAAGAGGGATAGGGACGGGAGCTCTAAAGGAGGGCAAAGTTTTCATTCCCAAGGACCCCGATTCCAGGGCCAGCAGCGCCCAGCACCATAAAATGTTAGGAACCCCAACCAGAGACCAGATGCGAGTGGTAGGCTAGGTCTTAGCCAAGGAAACACCAGGTATCCAGGTCAACCAGGACCAAGAGCCATTCAGCAGAACAGGCCACAATGCCCTATTTGTGGCAACCATCACTTTGGTCAGTGCCGCAGGGAGATGGTTGTTTGCTATCATTGCAACCAACCTAGACACATGAAGAGGGAATGTCCCCAGTTGTATGGCTCAAGCCAAGGGCTAACTCGACCGACTTTGCTACCAACCCCAGTGGCAGCTCAACCTATAATGACTATACCGGGCCAAGCAAGTAGTAGAGGTACTGGTAGAGGGATGATGGGCCGAGGTCAGAGCTAAGCAGGCCCAGGTCAACCGAGGATTTTTGCTCTTACCAGGCAGGATGCACAAGCTTCAAATGCGGTCATGACAGGTACTCTTTCGGTTTGTCTACATGAAGCATATGTTTTGTTTGATCCCGAGTCTACATATTCCTATGTTTCCCCTAGTTTTGCTAAGAGTTTGGGTAAAGATCCGATGAGGATGAATGCCCCTTTCTTTGTAATCACCCCGGTCGGTGATTGTTTGCCAGTAGAGCATATATGCAAGTCATGTAAAGTGTCAGTGGGTGATAGGGAGACATCTGCTGATTTGATCATCTTGGACTTGATCGACTTTGACGTAATCCTAGGAATGGATTGGTTGGCAGCATGCTATGCTACCTTAGATTGCTATGAGAAGGCAATCAAGTTCAACTTTCCAAGTGAAGTTCCTTTCCGGTTCCAGTGTGACCGAAATAAAGCTCCAAGTAACCTGATTTCAGTCTTGGGTGCTCAGAAGATGTTGAAGAAGGGATGCCAGGGATACTTGGCATATGTTAGAGATGTGGATGGGAAGGTACCGGATGTAGACAAGATAGCAGTGGTAAGAGAATTCCTGGATGTCTTTCCAGAGGAGTTGCCAAGATTACCTCCTGAACGGGAGATAGAGTTTGGTATTGACCTTATTCCAGAGGCTCGACCAATTTCTATACCGCCTTACAGGATGGCACCCACAGAGCTTAAGGAGCTAAAGAGTCAATTGCAGGATTTGTTGGATAAGGGCTTCATCAGGCCGAGCACTTCTCCATGGGGTGCTCCGGTCCTTTTTGTGAAGAAGAAAAACGGGTCTTTGCGTCTTTGCATTGACTACCGGCAACTGAATAAGCTAACGGTGTGCAACAACTACCCTTTACCCAGGATTGATGATCTGTTCGATCAACTTCAAGGAGCAAAATGTTTCTCCAAGATTGATCTGAGGTCAGGGTATCATCAGTTGAAGATCAGGAAGGAAGATATTTCCAAGACAGCTTTTAGGACCCGTTATGGTCATTATGAGTTTTTGGTTATGTCATTCAGACTAACTAATGCACCAGCTGCTTTTATAGACTTGATGAACAGGGTGTTCAAGCCATTCTTGGATCAGTTTGTCATTGTGTTCATTGATGACATCTTGGTTTATTCTAAAAACCATGAGGAGCATGAACAGCACCTACGGGTCATTCTGCAGATCTTGAGGGATCAGCAGTTGTATGCCAAACTCTCTAAGTGTGAGTTCTGGTTGGACAGTGTTATGTTTCTGGGGCATGTAGTCACGAAGGACAGCATTCAAGTAGACTCCTAGAAAGTAGAGGTAGTACAGCAGTGGCCTCGCCCAACTAGTGTGATAGAGATCCGAAGTTTCTTAGGTCTAGCAGGGTATTATCGGAGGTTCATCAAGGATTTCTCCAGGATTGCTGCTCCTTTGACCAGATTAACCAGGAAGGGAGTTAAGTTTGAGTGGTCGGATGCATGCGAAGAAAGTTTCCAGACTTTGAAGAAGTGTCTAACCACAACCCCAGTTTTAACTATCCCAACGGGCACTGGAGGATACTCAGTATACTGTGATGCCTCAAGGGTGGGCTTGGGTTGTGTGTTAATGCAGAATGGTCATGTTGTAGCCTATGCATCTAGGCAGCTCAAGAAGCACGAACAGAACTATCATACACATGATCTGGAGATGGCGGCAGTGGTCTTTGCCTTGAAGATTTGGAGGCACTATCTCTATGGTGAACCCTGTGAGATTTACACGGACCACAAGAGCCTCAAGTACATCTTTCAACAAATGGATCTTAACTTGAGACAGAGAAGGTGGATGGAGTTGGTGAAGGACTATGACTGCACTATCTTGTACCACCCAGGCAAGGCCAATGTGGTAGCTGATGCTTTGAGCAGAAAGTCAATGGGGAGTCTAGCCCATATCACCCTACTCTGGAGGCCGTTGATAAGGGATATTCATCGGCTAGAAGGTGAGGGAATGCATTTTGAAGTGAAGGAGCCAGGGGTGTTGTTAGCTCACATACAACTACACTCTCCGCTGGTTGAGCAGATTAAGGCAGATCAGGACAAGGATGCTAAGCTGTGCAAGCTCAAGGATGAAGCTAGGAATAATCAGACTTCTGAATTCAGCGTAGATGCTGAAGGAGTGTTAAGATATGGGAAGCGCTGGTGTGTACCTGATGTGGATAGCTTGAGGAAGCAGATTTTGGAAGAGGCACATCAATCAGCCTATACAATCCACCTAGGAACAAAGAAGATGTACAGTGACCTCAAGGACTTGTATTGGTGGAATGGGATGAAGAAGGATGTAGCAGACTTTGTGGCTCAGTGCTTGGTTTGTCAACAGGTGAAAGCTGAACACCAGAAGCCTGCTGGTCTGCACCAACAGATTGAGATACCTGAATGGAAGTGGGAAAGGATTACTATGGACTTCGTTACAGGGTTACCAAGGACTCCTAAGGATTATGACTCAGTATGGGTGATAGTGGATCGAATGACCAAGTCATCTCACTTCTTACCAGTGAAGACTACCTTTAATGCGGCTCAGTATGCAAATTTGTATCTGAATGAGATCATCAGATTACATGGAGTCCCTGTATCCATCATATCTGACCGAGGTCCACAGTTACGGCAAGGTTTTGGAAAGCTTTTCAAGAAGTTTTGGGGACGAGGTTGGATCTAAGCACCGCTTTTCATCCCCAAACAGATGGCCAGTCAGAACGCACGATTCAAATTCTAGAGGATATGCTTAGAGCATATATATTGGATTTTGGTGGCAGTTGGGAAGGATACCTGCCATTAGCTGAGTTTGCATACAACAACAGTTATCAAGCCAGTATTCAAATGTCACCTTTTGAAGCTCTTTATGGGAGAAGATGCCGATCTCCCGTTGGATGGTTTGAAGTTGGAGAAGCCAAGCTGCTAGGGCCAGACTTGGTGCAAGATTCCATAGAGAAGGTTAAGCTAATAAGGGAACGGCTTTTAACTGCACAAAGTCGTCAGAAGTCTTATGTGGACCATAGGCATCGGGAGTTGGAGTTTTCTCTAGGCGAT
Organism: Gleditsia sinensis; assembly: GCA_037074535.1. NCBI lineage: Eukaryota > Viridiplantae > Streptophyta > Magnoliopsida > Fabales > Fabaceae > Gleditsia > Gleditsia sinensis. The sequence goes on from CM073469.1 coordinate 20,960,659, forward strand.
CACGTGTTCCTCAGAGTTTCACCCATGAAGGGAATCATGCGGTTTGGTAAGAAAGGGAAGTTAAGCCCGAGGTATATTGGACCTTTTGAAGTTCTGGATAGGGTCGGAGCAGTGGCATATCGCCTAGCCCTACCACCTGGATTGAGTGAAGTGCATCCAGTCTTCCATGTCTCGATGTTGAGGAAGTATCTACCCGACCCATCTCATGTGATTCAACCGCAAGAAATCCTTTTGGATGACAAGTTGGCCTACGAAGAGAGACCCGTGGCCATTGTTGATAGACAAGTGAAAAAGTTGAGGTCTAAGGATATCCCTACAGTAAAGGTGATCTGGCAGAATAATTTCAAAGAGGAAGCTACGTGGGAAGTAGAGGACGTCATGAGAAAGAAGTATTCACAGCAATTCCAAGAGTAGTCTTATGTTTTCATGTTGTTAGTTTTTGTAAAATTCGGGGACCGAATTTCTTATAAGGAGGGTAGAATGTAATAACCCTCAACTAATAAAAACCTTTGAAGGTTAAGTACAAATCATTTGAAACAAAGAAAGTTGAGAACAATGTAAAATTTTAAAGTGTTTTTGACTCTTTTTCTGACCTATCTTCACTCATATAAGCATAAATCTCTCATATGAAATCCAAATTAAGTGATTCCAATTTTTGTTGAAAGATACGATATATATCTATAACTTTGATGTTGGGCACTTTTGCTAATTCTGTGAATCTTATAGTGATAAAAGGCAAAAATTGAAGCGCAGTGTGGTCTGGACCTTTGCCCACTATTTTATGAATAACTCTCTCATATGAACTCCAAATTATGTGATTAAAGTGTCTAATGAAAGCTAAACGAAAGGGCTACAACTTTCATGTTGGACGTTTTGTCAAATTCGGCCAAACTCATGGTGCACTGTAGCCACGAAACACGGCCGTGCTCCAGGACACAGCCAGGCCGTGCTTCTGGATGTTTTTATGCAGCCTCCCCCTTCCTTCTCCCTCATTCTGACTCCCTCTCCCTTTCTCTCTCTAAAATATTTTCTCTGCTTTCTCTCTACGATATCTCACCATCCATCCAACCAATTCGAGCTACCAAGGTACCATTAGACTCGTGGTAACGAGTACTTCAAAACCCACCGATCAGTTTCGCCGAAAAACCACCGGAAAATCGCGTGAACAGTAACCTCCAAGGTAAAATTTCGTCTAATCGCGTTTTAGGCTTCGTTTTTACCGAATTTTTTTCCATAGATAGTCTTAGAATTAGTTTCTATGCTAGAATATAGGGTTTTTAGGTTTCAGCGTAAATAGTGTTTCCGGCGAGTGAATAGTATTTTCCGGCATGAATAGTGACGTTTAGAGTTTTCCAATTCTCATGTTATGTCTATATTTTCTAGGTTGTTGAACCATCACGAGGTGAAATTCTCGTTGTTGGACTCCTAGTAAGGTGAGTGGGTTTTTCATACTATAGTGCATTTTTTTTTATGAATTCAGTTTATAACTCTTTCATATGATTTTAACTAGTTGGAATGTATACTAAATTGTTTTACCGCTTTGAAAACCAATATGTTCCAACTATGTTAGAAATTGTAAATTTCAATCCTAGTTGAACCCTAGGTATGCAGGGCAAGCATCTAGACTAATAATTCTCCATTTGAGCTAGATTTATAGAAATGCAAACTTAGTCATAGAAATGAACTAAGTTAGCCATGAAAGGATTTGATGCATGATAAGCATCTATGTAACGTCTACGGACGATCTATGTTTAAAAAGGGAAAGTTTATGATTATAAAGGTCTCCATGGGAATTCATGGATGAGATATATTTTAGAACGGAATTTTATGCATGAAAAGAGCTAGATGGAGAATTATAACTTTATTGAAATGTTTTACTTTAAACTCTTAGACTGGCATATTTTTTTAAATATTTGCTATTGGAGGAATCCTTTTAGATCACTGTTAGCTAGCCGCAGGTAGTGCTAGCCCTGGTGCACCATGATCATGTTAAGGCTTCGGCCTAGGATATTGTGACGGGCATATGACTGCCTAAGACACAAAATTTAGGGTGGACTTATGTCTATGCCTACAGTGATTGCCATACCCATTGCTATGTGCTTGGGAAATTTAGGGTGGACTTATGTCTACGCCTACAGTGATTGCCATACCCATTGCTATGTGCTTGGGGAATTTATGGTGGACTTATGTCTACGCCTATAGTGATTGCCATACCCATTGCTATGAGCTTGGGGAATATAGGGTGGACTTATGTCTACGCCTACAGTGATTACCTTACCCTTGCTGTGTGCTTGGGGAAGATGATAGATCTGTTAGGAAAGACCTCCAATAAACTAGTGCATTTTTCTTAAAGATTAAATATTTCTAAAATACCTCATTCATCATTGTTATTGCATAAATATCTTCATTTATTACTTACCATGCATAATTGATTTGCTTACAGTTATTGATTTAATCCTGTTTTATCATTTGAACTGTTTAACATTCTTTCAATAAATTACGGTTAAATGTTTGATGTTTTCTATACCTTGATTTCAATTATTTAATTCATTGCGAAACACTTGTGCTTAGTTTGCCATGTTTCTGTTATAGTATGATTTACCCATTCACTGAGATGTGGTAATCTCACCCCTCTTCTGTTTTCTCCCCACAGATAGTCAGAGAAACATTGATCCAGCTACAGCTCCATAGGAGGCTAAATTTAGCATTGGTGAGCCCCAGTTTGGGCAAGGCTCCATTGTATTGGTTGTATAGTATAAGTTTATGTCTAGTGTATCTCCATGAACTTACAGACAGGATCCTCGCTTCTTGTGTTGTTTGAAAAATGGTTTCTTTTAGTTTTTCAACTATGTTTGTATTATGAGGCCATGGGTCAAGTTGAATCACGGATGTTGGATTCATGAGGTATATATACATATATATAGATACAGTATTTTCTGATATTGGATGTGGCATATGTGGCCAGTTATATTTATTATGTACTCTGGATTGTGTGCTGAATGTCTGTGCATGCTATGTGTTAGGCTTACGGCTAGGGGGAAACCCTTATGTCGTGCCGATCATGTGTTCCATCATTTGGGGCCATGATAAGGATAGTCCTGAAATTTGAGATCTTAAGGTTTCGACACCTTCTGAATCGATCTATGGTGTTAATTTTTGTGTTTGAGAACCACAAATAGGAGTTTCGAATATTACCTTTTTAGGCGATTTTTCTTTCTATTTTCCAGCCAATTTTTCAGAAACCAATCTGATAAATTTGTAGAACTCTTCGTCCTGAGTCCATTGGTGGTGGTAGTGTCGAAATTCGAGGTCTGGAAGTGGAGAAATCTTATAGAAAAGTTTTAGGGTTTCGAGAGAGAAATTTCTGAGGAGAGAGAGAGGAAATCCAGATTTTCTCCTCCTTTGAGTAGCTAAGGCCCTTAAAATATCTCAGAGGACCTTTCTGTAAAAATTTAATTTTAGAGGGAGGTCTTTGCAAATTTTTCTTATTTACATTTTGACCCCAAAACGTAAATTCTCATATTTTCTTTGTAATTTTTTAACCCATGTAGTGAATAAACATATTTTCAATGTTTCTTATCTCTATTTTCAAAATCTTCTATTTTCTTCGTAATTTTCTTTAATTAAAATTTTCTTTAAATTTACAGCTATTACACTTATAAAAATATTCCTGCAGCTTCTCATATTTCAAATTAATCCAGGCTTTTGGCAAGTTTTTCCTTGCTAACCAAAATCCGGTTGTGAAAGGCTCCTGTAAGTTCATCAACACCTTAACCCTCAAGAAGTATCTTTAGAGTTTATCATTGACAAGAGGATTCTCAACCCCCACTACCTCCTTCAATCTTTCTCCAATCTTATCGCCATTCTTAACACTTAGACTTTCCAGTGGCAGTCCATGTATTTGAACCTAGAATGCTGCACAATCGAAGTTTAACTCACGCAAGGCTATATCTGGAACCCAATAGCATAAGTTCAAGATATGGCCCAATATGTTCCATGGCGGCTCTTCCATAATCCTTTTGGATGTTTTGTCCTTATCAAAGTTGAAAATGAAGGTGGTGATTCCCATATCTACTATCTCCAATCCTTGTGGGTAATCCCAGCCTTTGAGAATCATGGCTTTGACTGATCTCCTGTTTAGGGTTTGTCAACTACTATTTTTCCAACCAGGCTCCTGTTAGCAATCTGGAGGACATGTTGTTCCTCCACCTCCAGCTCCATTGTGTCTCCTTCTAACTTCCAACTCCTTTCTCCATGCAAGCACTCTCCTTCCATAACTCCAAGATTATTCCACTCTCTAGGGAAAGGAAGGATGTACTCTAATCTCTGGCTCAATCCCGGTTACTCACTGTTACTACGATACTACACAGCAAAGTCAAATAGTCAACTCTTCTGAGAAGAGGAAAAACAGCTCTCCTACTGAGAGAAAACAGAGAGGGCCTATATGTTTCATGGGCTTTGAAGCACTCAAACTGTCCCCCCAAGTCGCCGAAGAGTTTACCAAAACTACGAGAGAATGGAGATGGCCTATGTTGCATGGGCTTTAAAGCATTTAGGTTTCCAACGTAAGTCACCTGTAAACTGTCCAAAAACAAAGAAAGTTGCCAATCTGTCCGACTAAGGAGTTGCCAACACTGAGTTGCATACATGAAAATCATGCACCTTAACTCGAGTAGAGGATGACATGGCAGAAACAGAAAATGCTGAGTCAAAGTATATGTGACGTATAGAAAGTGCATGGGTGTTTGACGGTGAGAATCTATGTTCCACGGCAACAGAGCACAAGATATAGTAATTTTTTGAAACATAGTTTAGGTACGGCAATATATTAATTATATATAATAAATATTTTATTATATACAAAAAATTTTACAACAATAAAAATAAATAATAAATATTTTATAATTTATATAATCAGCTAAATAGTAATTTAAGTTTCTTAAAATAGTCTCAAAGTTCATATAACTCGTTAAAAGTAAATTATGCATACTAACTTTTTTTTCTCATTATTATTTGGTAAAATTTAATTTCAAATATTTAAATTCAGAATTAAAATTTAATCGTTCTGCGTAAAAGTTACCAAATACATATTCAAATTCTAAAAACAATACTACATAATATTTTTTTTTTTTTTAAAGAATACCCACAGAGTGCTCTGAGTGATACCCAACTTCGTATTTAGTACAGATGCATCTTGAATATAGAAGAATGCTTCTTAGATGGCCACTTTGTATGAAAGCACTTGGCGCACGCGAACACGCAGAAAGATAAAGCATGACAAGACAAGGAAGTGATAGTAGAAATTAACAATGAAGAAGGAAGAACGTGAAGATATGCTAACCTGAGGAGATCTATGACGGGAACATCAGGCATGTGTATATGAACCTGATAACTTGGTGTGCTTCCTCGTCGAGCCTCTGTTGCTTTCACAATTAAATTTAAGACAAGAGGAGATTATTTTATCTGATAGTTAGAATATAATACAAATTTTAATGAAAATTTATAATAATGTTTATAAATCTTCTATTAAGAGTGATTTTTGACAGTAATAATTAAATCTAAAATTTATAAATGAAGTATTTCAACATTTATGATTTAAAACATCTTTTTGTGACAGTAAAGTTTAAGATGAAGAAAAAGTTTTTATTCTAAATTTAGAGTATACGATAGGTTTTAGAAACTATAAAAGGGTTTGTTACTGCTCATTTAATAAAGGCATTATGAAGGTCAATCATTGACGTTAATGGAAGTATAATATGGGATGACAGAAAAGTAGAATGGAAATCACTATTATTTAATTATTTCAGCATTTATCATTAATTTGACTAGAGTGGTTTTGGATATTACCTTCAATTGTTCTGAACTGGGCCGAAAGCCACAATGCTGGATTAGAACTTTGAAGCCCTCAATCTGGCCCACCAACAATAATGGATTTTTTTTATGACATTTGAGTTATAATTTAATAGCCTAATATTTTAAAAATATATTACTTTTATTATTTTTTATCATAGTATCTTTCTTTAAAAAAATTTGATATATTTGAAAATTGAATTTAAATTGTCTTTTATTGAATCCATTTATTTATCTGTATTATGTTTTAAGTAGTTTGTATTACTAAATTTTTTGTCAATAATCCTTTGTTCAAAAAAAAAATGTCTTCTTCTGACCAAAACTGTCTATAAAAAATTCTCTGTCTTTTTTCCTTATTTTCTTTTCCTTCACCTTAATTTTATGAATTTTCTGTCCTTTATTTTTCTCCAAATTTAATAAAAGCAATTATCCTCCACACAAACACAATAATATTTTTGGTCAAATTTAGTTACTAAAAATTTGATTTGTAAAAGTAAAGTTTTGATTTTATTTATTTATATAAAACTAATTTGGAGCTATAAATTTTGTAAATTTAATTACTTAGAAAAATTAACACTCGCCACTCCTTTGACCGTACCAGCGGCACAAGAAGGTTCGAAGAAGTGGGGAGGAATTATACGCAGGTACTAACTAATTTGTGTGAGCGAGATTAACGCCAGTATTATTGTCATTTTTAAAAAACAAATTATAGTGAGACATTATAAATAAGAATTTTAAAACAAAATTTTTATTAAATATTTTTATACTTTTTAAATGTAAGGCTAATTTTATTTAGTGTACTATTTTATTATTAAGTGTTTTTGTGTGATTGTAAATTTTTTATATTTTGAAACTTTTTTAATAATTGAATTCAATCTTACACACTAATTAATAAAAATTTGAAGCCATGAATTTTGAAAAAAAAAGGTCTGTTTGTTTTTTTATTATTAAAATAAAAAAATTTATTAAAAATTTATTTTTAATTATTATTTTAAAAATAAATTTAAAAAAAAATAAAAAATTATTTTTATTTTTTATTTTTTATTTTTTATTTCAAAATACAAAAAAATACAAAAAAATATTTTTAAAATAATTTATTAAATAAATTTTTTTTTATTTTATAAAATAAATTTTAAATATAAATTTAAAAAATAAAAAATAAAAACAGAATCAATCACAAAATTTTATTTAGCGAACAAAGAATTTAAGAACTGTTTTTATTTTTTTAATTATTTTCGAAAATTATATTTAAAAATTATTTTATAAAACTAAAATAAAAATAATTCGATAAATTATTTTGAAAATATATTATATTATTTTATATATAATTAAAAAATAAAAATAAAAATATTTTTAAAATTATTTATTTTCAAAATAATAATAATAAATCATTATTAATTTTATTTTAAAAATAATTAAAAACAAAAAATAATTTTTAAAAATTAAAACAAACAGAACCTAATACTTTCCCTTTACCCATTTGAAGGGCGGTGAGCGTGATGTCCTCGTTGTTGCCTACAACGCTACGTGTCATCGTAGAGGTGTACCCTATACCTTGATTTCAAGCCTTCGAGATAAACCCTTTGAATTATTTGAACTATATTTTAGAATAAATATTTATTTTATAAATTTTATGTATTAAAATTTAAACTAATTTAAGTAATTATGAATTAAAATTAAAAAAAATTATAATTTAAAATGTAATATGATTATTGAATAAATAAAAACAAACAATTCATACTTCGTTATTATATTATTTTTTGATATTTATTTATTAAAATTTATTTCTATATACTCTTAAACATTTAATAAGATCTAAAGATATTAATATAGATAAACCTATAAATTGTACTAAATTTATTTTTTTCATAATATTAGTAGAGTAAATTTATTAGTATGACAATATATATATAAAGTGTTCAATAAAATGGATTTGGTGCATTTTACCCAAAAACAAGTGGATTTGCTCCAAAATAACTCAAAAGAAAAGAGAAGAAAATCCACAATTGAATGGACCAAACCAAATTAAACTAGTATTCAATAAGTTTCCTTTACTTCAATTCTTTCAATTTTGACCAAACTAATAGGATCAATTTGGTTTGATTTGGTTGGTGTTTAAAAATTGACCTGCATTCTACAACTTCGTATTAATTGTTTTGTCTCGTTTTTTTTTTAATCAGAATATCGTGGTTGGGTTGGGGCGTTGGGCTTTATATATAGCTCGTAGTCCACCCAATTTTTTTATAATGCAAATTAATCCAATTTAAAAATACAAGCTGTCCCCAAAAAAAATTTAAAAAAAAATAGAAACTCACATTATTTTTATAAAACATTTGTCTTTTCTGACAAAAAAGAAAATTCCTCCATGTCCATCATGTATACCATATTTATGCTGCATTTAGTTATTTTAAAAGCTACATAATTTTTTCTCTTTTTTATCATATTGTCATCATATTTTAAGAAATTAATTAAAAAAATCTTATTAAAATCCTGAACATGTGAAAAGAAATTCAAAATATATAAGTCATATCTCTTCATAATGATATAGTAAGATTTTATTGAATAACTTGGCGTGCATTGCACAGGTGGTATGCTGGTTACAAAATAATTTAGAGCATCCCAGGGTCAAAAATACTAATTATAATACGAAATGAAGTAGGAAAAGAAAATAAGCGGCTGTTATTTTAATATTTAAAAAATATTTTTCCAGATTAGTCTTTTAAAATTTCATTTTCTCAATTTAGTCTTTTAAAAATTATTATATTAATCCTCACATTAATAAATATTTAATAGATTTATTTACTGATTAAACTAAAAGTTTACTTAAATTACATTTTTACTGAATAAAATCTTGGATAGATTAAATAAAAAAATTGGTTAAATATTAATTAACAAAACTAATGTGAAAATATTTTTTAAGATTAGATAGTTTTTAGAGTACTAAATTAAAATCTAAAATTTCGAGGGACTAAATTAAAAATATATGTATTTGTTAATCATCAAAACAACTATTTCCTCAAAGAAAATCAAAATTTCCGTCACGATTTATATAAAGTTCTTTTCCCTTTTTGTTGGCCTAGTATCACTCAAACGTTGTAAAACTTGAAGATTCTCTAGACCTTGCAAGACTTCCCTCATTGTGGGACGGTTCGATTGGAAAAATTCTATGCACTTCATGGCCAGCATAGTTATTGCAACACCATCTTCAGCAGAGAAATCCCAATCTTCCTGTAAATTTTTGTGGACGAGACAACAGTTTGGCTTGTACTCTTTCTTTGCCCAAGCATGAAGCAGACCATCCAAATTTAGCCTCTCACCTTCTTTCCTAATGCCCATGTCCGAAGTTCTTTTTGTTACTAGTTCCAGCACAACTACGCCAAATGAAAACACTTCCCAGCTTCTATCCCACCCACGACCTGTCATTCCACCTCCAAAAAGTTTAGTATGTATTCCAAATATAGAGGAAGTTGGAAGAGAATTCAAAGAAAACAAAGAGGAAAAAATGGAGGGAAAGAGATGGTTATATATATATATATATATATATATATATATATATATATATATATATATATATATATATATATATATATATATATATATATATATATATATATATAGTTTTAAGGGTGTATTTAGTTCAAATGAGGGAAAGGGTGAAAAGGAGAAATAAAATAAATTTTTTTTTATTTAGTTTAATTTAAAAGGAAGAGAGAATGAAAAATAAATTTTCTTTTATTTGATTTACAAAGAGAAAAGAGAGAAAATAAAATGACTATTATACTCCTTTAATTTTATGCTGCAAAATAAAGTAAAATTATTTTGATAAGAGTATTTTTATTTTTTCTTCATTTTACATTTCCTCTCCCTTCCAAATTATTATTCCAAACAAGGTAATTTTAAAAAATTTCCTCTTCTTTCCGCCCCTCCAAATCTCTCAAACTAAACACATCTTAAACCGCTTAATTTGGTACGATAATTTATCTTTCTTATTCCAATAAATGAATTTATTTTTTATAGAAACATGACATGTTTTATTGATTAAAAGCATATCATAACAATTGGAAGAAATTTTTTAGCTAAGGCATATGGTTATAGAATTACCCTTAAGAGAGAAATAAGGATCAACATAGCCAGCTGACTTTGTTAATTGTTCCTTTAGCAACTTCACTTCGCTAAGCAGTAGTAGATCAAATAATTTTGGCCTGTAATCCTAAACCAAAAACAGAGAACTCGTATTGAAGACCAAAACAAAGGAAGCATAAGAGAGAAAAAATAATTTTTTTTTCTACGATAAGTAAGTAAACTTTTAATTAAGTTTTTCACATATTATTTTTTTCAATTTAGTTTTATAAAAATTCCTGTCATCATCTAAAATTTAACACTAAATTTAATTTATTGCTAATATTATAATATTTTATCATATTCATTTAACTTAACATATAAATTAACATTCACAACACTAGTTTGACACTCATGTTGCACTCTTAGGTAGAATTTCTAATTCTTTAATCAAATTAACCTTATTTAAAAATTGTATCTATTAGTGCCATGCATGTGAATATCAAGTTAGTGTTAAGTAAAAATTAATTTATATATTAAGTCAAATAAATATATCAAAAAACTGTAATAGCAATAAATTAAGTTTAGCATTGAATTTCATACAATATTTAATTAAAATATGACATTGTAAGTATTTTTACTTGGGGGGAATAAATTAAAAAAATTAATTTGAAAAGGATTAAATTAAAAATTTACTAATCTACCATGGATAAAAATAAGATATTTCTTAAAAAAAAAACCTTAAAGATGCACAAAAATTTGAACAGTGGCTCAGTTTGCAACCTTGTCCAGCAATATGTGAGCTGCACTGATGTTGAAGGTCATATTTTGCATCTCCTGATCATGAATGAATTCCAGGAGCTTTGCTAGTTCGTGAATTACGTTAATTCTCTGAAGCCAGTTGAGGTAATCTGTCTCGGCAAAGCAGATGTATCAAAACATTAAAGTAACACATTTATATGTTTTAACGGAGAGGTCACTAGACAACTATAAATCATGCACTCAAAAATTTAATGGGATTAATTTTTTACGAGTGAGAAACTTTTGATAAATTATACCAAAAAAATAACTGAAAAATAAAATAAAGAAAACAATGTCTATTTAATTTTTTTTATTTAAAAAAAAAACTTTTTCAGCATAAATTTTAAAAATAATTTTTGACGATGTTTCATATAACTTAATTTAAAATCTTAAACTTCCGACGTAATTTTCCTTCATTTCTATTGTTGAAAATATAAATTTATTTTGGAAAACGGAAGCAAAATGTTCTCACCAGATTAATTAAATAGAAATTCTAATTTCTCAACAGCAGCATTTAAGGACGAGGGAGCCAGAAATTTATTAACTCATGGCTCAGTGAATAATAACGAAAAATCACAAGTTTATAGTTTAAATAGTAAGTTTGAATTCAGTAGTTAAAATTTTTTTATAATATTATATATTTCAGTTCTTAAAAAAATATTTATGTAGAAAAATAGTCTTGATGTTTTAAATAAAATTAGTCTTATACTTAATAAGTATAAAAATATTCGTTCCATAAAAAAAAGCGAATAATAACAAATCAGGGCCACAACCCATAAGAAATTCTTCCATTTTCTCTTCAATGAAATTTTTTTTTCTTAACCTTCCCTTTGTTCTTGAGATTTGCAAAGAATTAATATCAGATCTTGTCAGCAAATTCAAAATGCAGAACACAGAAAAAAGAATACCTTTCACTATTGCATTGTGCAAAGTATCCAGAGGATTGAAGTCATAAACAACACCCTTTACATCTTTCTCCCAACAATAACCAATTATTTTCACCAAGTTGGGATGACCTTTTGTTGTTGGATTTGTCCAAAATTTAACTTCCTCCTGCAAACCCAGAATCATTAAGTTTTTACAATCTGCTAGTCAAAATCAGAATAAACATTATTGACATACTAAAATGCACATAAACTTAAAAAGATATAAGTGTAGATTTTATAAATTTAAAAAAAATATTATCTCAATTTAAAAAAACAGTGTGAATGTAATTTTTATAAATATAAAAAAAGATACTTTAGAAAGAAAAAAAGAAAGAAGGAAAGAAAAAGAAGAAGAAGAAGTAAGGACTCAAGTGTATAAGATTTTGGAGAGAGAACTTACATTAATGATCAAATACTCATCATCATATTTGAAACTTAAGCGTTCCAACATTTCTTCATCCCAAATCTTCACTGATACGCAACGGCCTTCAAAACTACCCCTAAACAATCTGCCAAACTGTGTAAATCCGATGAGGCTATTCTGACTGAAATCGTTGGTACTTGCTTTAAAGTCCTGCGAGGTAAACACTGCAAGGTTTCGTGGTTCCATCATTATTATTGCTTTGCACTTCTACCAACCAAAAACTATAAGAAATTAATAAACTAACATTAGACCACAAACAGATACTTGAGCAATTTTTATATCGTCAAAACTTTATCGTTATCCCCTTTCGCGAACTTGTCAAATGTCAACCTTTATGCTTTGTAAGGCATTTTGACTGTGTCAGATGAACACACATTTTAACTTTATTTTCCGAGAATGAATCTTTCCATTTGCCAAATATTCTAATCTATAGCAGATGTAAGAAACGTATAACAGGGTTCATCCATTCCATTGATATCTTCAACCGACTAAGTTTATTTTTTAAAGTTTTTAAAGAACTTTACAAAGTAAGACTAACTAATTTAGATATAAATCTACAAATTGTGTTTTTCTTTTTTTAAATTTATTTTGTAAAATTTTTAAGAACTTAAAGGATTCCAATTCAACTAAATTTTTTACTTTATATTGTAAATTATACCAAGTGTTGTACCAAGTATTTGTCAATGTACTCTGGTGTACCACGGATTTGATGACACTGACTCGGACTGTGTGACTCATTCCACCATTCAAACACTTGCTTTTATAAAAGGAAGCTGATGTTGTTTTCAATCTACCTCTAAACTCCATTGAAAATAAGTGTTGGGTTGAATGAATGAATTTTGATCTGGTATGACGAAATAAATTATGTGTAAATATATACCAAAGTTTGCACTTTCCTAGTCTCTACCATTTTTTACATTTTATTTCTTGCAGCATACAACACTAAACACTGTCACTAGCAGTCTCGTGAATCATGAATGCTCCAAACGGTTTATTTTTATTTTTATTTATATGGTTAACTCAGTTTGGATCAATTTGAATAATAGAGTAAACTTATTAGTTTATTGCCCTAAGATGTTTCAATCGATACTTGTTTGAAGCCTTTGGCCTTCAAACAAAAGAGAGATATTTGACTGCCATGGAAGGTTGCACTGGAAAGCCCCATTCCACCTAATCTCAAATTGCTTTATTAATTCAAATAATCTTCTTCTGTCTGTCTAACTAAGGCCCATGCCTTCCCCTCCTTCTGCTCTTAAACTCGTTCAAGCAGTTGACCTCATTGCCGAAGCCCTATTTTATTCAAGAGTCTGACCTTTTCTTGCCTTTGAGTTGGCTTTATCGATTGCTGAATTGTATAGATGTTCACTAGGTCCCCTTGTCTCCTCCTTTCTGCCCATTAAGGAAACGCGGCTTAACTGCCTCTCCTATCATAGAGAGTAATTACTATCAATGTAAGACATGTAAAGTTAGTAGTCTCCTAGGAGCGATAGCGAAGCCAAGTCGTATAAAGCAGCCCTTATGGCAATAGCAAACGACCTACTGATAGCCTTTTTACCCTTTCTTCGGGGACTTCAACGGGCCTTACAAGCTCATAAAATGCTAAATACAGATCTTTCTTTCTCCCCTACATCGATAGAAGTAGATAAAGGGGAATTCATTCTAACTCCTGCAGCATGAAAAAAAGTAAAAGATCTTGAGAAGAAAATAATCCTATTTGACCACTATACATTGCTAACATCAGAAAATGTAATAATCAGGAATCCCGAGTGATTAGGGGGGAGATCCTCAGTAGTGGTGACCCTTTCACTCTTCCACGGACTGATACATGTACCGAATGCTCATACGGGAAAGTTGACTCCTGGGTCTGGAACCTGGGGGGTCGATAAATCCTTTCTTTCTCGTCCCTTCGGGGGTGCGGAGACACCTGCGCGGATTACAGGTGACGGTTACAAGAATGGCGGGGAAGTGAACAGTACCCTACTACATTCAGGTCCTGGGAGAGGTGGCAACCATTCTCAAGAACTGAGCTGAGGGAAAGCCTTATGAGTCACTGAAACGACGGCTGGGGGGCCTTTGATCTATCAAAAGTTTTTGGGGAAAAAATGATGGCATAAAAGCCAGGGAGACGAAAACTGCATCCTATGGTGCTATTTTTCTTTTTCTTTTCTTTTTCATTTGGTTCTTAATCTTAAGACTTCTACTCACAATTTTATTTACTACTCGAAAATTTGTACACCTCCTTTAGGAAACCAACTCTCACACTTAGCACTCACTCACTGTCTCACGAGAGCTCGCTTCACTCGCCTATCACTACACGGCCTTTTATCCTACATTTTCAATGGAGTCAGTGTAAAAGGAAGCTGATGTTGTTTTCAGTCTACCTCTAAACTCCAATTCAACTAAAATAAGTGTTGCTTTTATAAATTATACCAAGTGTTTTCTAAACTAAATTGAAAACAATATCAAGCAATTTCTAGATAAGTTAGTGTTAATTTTTATGAACTCAAATTCTCAATCCTAGAACAGCACTAGAAAAATAAGATGAAGTCCGTGAGCTAGCTCATTTAACCTGTATAAATTACCGTCTTGAGTTTTGCATTTGCAAACCCTATGAACTTTTTCAACTTGGCTTGTTTAGCCAGCAGCTAAAATCGGTCGGTGCAGGCAAGCCCATTTGTTTTATGTGTCTTTTTCCCGTCTCATTACTCATTTACCCTAGCCCCCCAACCTGTTTCACGATAATACTCAGAACTAAGAAGGAAATTTGAAGCTCTCTCTCCCTCCATCTCAATTTATAGTAATGACTATGTTTATGATACAGTAACAGTGCAGCACCATTTTGATTTTTAGCACATTTTATTATAGTTTACAACCCTAAAACGCAATCATTTTGGTTTAGAATTAATGTGTGCGTAACCTGATCATGGTTTTCCTCTCTTTAAAAATGAAGATTCAACCCAGCATAACTAATTATTAATACCTGAATATACTTCAAGAGATCAATTTGATACCCCTTTTTGTTTTTGATAGTTTAATTGAATTCAATCTGATCGAAAGAAAAAAGAAAAAAAAAACTGCTGATCCAGTTCACGTACGTAGTTCCATTGGCAGCCCTAAATATAGTACTGTTGCCAGAAACCCATAGGAGAGAAAAAAAAACAAGGGGAATTGCAGGGTATGGAGCTAGCTTCGAAAGGCTAAATTCATCATCTAAATGTCAATAAAAAATGTATAATCCTTTTTCCTGTATAATGAATGATAGTTACAAAATCTATATAAGCATGTGCCTGTCTGATACTTGCACGAGCAACCAGAAAAGCAAGCACAAGATAATTAAGGGAATTGGAACGATCCCCCTATTTGAGAGCTGCCAAAGGGAGAGTCAATAGAAACCGAGAGGAGGGAGAGGTAAGCAATGACTATGTCTCAGGTATGGATTGGTTAAAATGCAAAGCATTTGTTTTTCAGATCCAGCGCTGTGCTACTGATTAAGTAGCAATACAGGGCAGATTTTTTTTTAAAAAAAAAAATCAATCTACAGACTAGCCTGTTTAGACTGCAAATTGTGTGATCTGAACTTAGTATTTGAAAATATAGCCTATTTATTAAACGAATTGGCTCGATTTGGCCTGTCACTTGTGAGGTTGGATCAATCCATTTGTCATTATTTGGAGGAGACTCTAATCACTGAGTCTCCTCCAAATAGTTCTTTATCACGTAGTAGGAATTTAATAAAGTTAAAAGGAAAATCATATTTTTGTTCTTAATAGATGGATAAATTTTAATTTACTCTCTTGTAGATTTTTTTTAATGTAGATCCTTATAATCACAATGAAAATGTTCACCTAACATTCATAAGTAGAATTTCGTTTCAATTTAGGAAATTAGAAAAAATAAGATTATTTTGATTCAGAAATTATGAATTATATTTATGAGTGTTACTTAAGTGTGAAGTCAATGTTAAATAAGTATAAATTCATATGTTCAATTTAAAATATGGTAGAGAACTGTAACGACAACAAATTAAACTTAACGTTAAATTTCGCATGATAATTTAACTTAAAATTAACATTGTAAACATTTTCACGAGTAAAGGATTAAATTTAAAAAAAAAAATTGTTAACAAAAGAAAAAGAAAATTAAGAATGTAAGTTAAATTGTTCTATTAAACTTAATAACATTAAAGATGAATCTGGAATTAATAAACAAAAAAAAGGAGAAAAATCCAAGTTAAGTTGTTCTATTAAACTTAATAATATCACACTTAATGAATAAAGAAAATCCAGTATTAATCATACCACACTGAAATTTGTAATAGGAACTCCTTAATAATTAATAATTAAATAGTTTTATCCTTAAAAAGGCTTTTGGTCTCACCTATGTTGAAATTTGAATTTTCTAAAGTTCTTAGCAAACTTTACATAATAAACTTAAAAAAAAAAAGATAGTGTTTGACAAAAATAATATTGTAATGAATAAGTGAAACTCACAAATTCATATATAAAGCTTACAAGTTGTGTCTCTATTTCTTTTAAATTTATCTTACAAAACATTTTAAGAACTTCAGAAAATTCCAATCCCACTATAACTATCTAGTTTGTCATAAAATTGTGGTAGCTATAGTCATGTAGACATCATTTTTCTAGATAATGGGTAGGGATGAATTGAGCTGAATTAATTGGATGAGATCATGGTCTGGCAAGTTAAGAGGAGGCAGAGAAAAAGGACTCTCAGTGGAGCTCCCTCTTCTTATCTCTTGCATTGTGAGAAAAGCTGCAACTGTGTTTCTGAAAATTCCTTCCCCAGCAACTATGATGGCTTCTTTGGCCTCTTTTGCTCTTTCGGCTTCTTCCTCAACTGGGAACACTGCATCTATTATGCTTTCACACTCCTTCACCAGTTCAGATATAAGATCTGTCGTATAGAAGGGCTGCTCCAACACTTTCTGAATAAATGGCAAGCGTAGCAGGCCCCCTGTCCTCTTGTCGTATTTCTTCAGAATTTTAGCCAGCCCTGCAAACTACAAATTTTCAGTTTGAGTATGGTGAAAATGAAACCTAAATTAGGATGCCAATATTCACACTTTGCAGCGGACTTTGGTGTGTGGATATCTTAATTTTTAATATATATACCTAAAAACTTATAAACTATAGAATATGCTTATTTTTAGGGATACATAAAAATTTAAATTTACATTGTTTTGATTTTTCAAAATTTTGCTTAATTTTTATAAAATTTTTCAAGTATAAGGATTTTCGTGGGTCCTCATGAGAATAGAGATGAAACATAGAGATAAGAAAGTGACAGGGACAAAAAAACAAGAAAGAACTCTTCACCCTTCCCCCTGCTGCACTTGGTTGCCATCCTTGGTCCTTGGTCCTGGATAAGTGACTTCTCCAGATGACAAAAAAATAACCAAGTGCTGTTTTTTTTATAAGAAAAAAACACCTCAGCTGCAGAAAGATCTTTTTCCTTTCTATCTGGACAACAACTTGGCCACTTATTCTGGTCTCTGTTCAATTATTGGGATTTCCCAAAAATTGCTAGTCTATTTGTTGAAATAGTAGAAATAGTGTTTTTATGTTTAATGGCCGACACTTCTATAAATAAGAACTTTCTAGCATGACTAGAAATGACCAATAAACAACGATATCTGGTATAGAAAAGGACAGCGCCTCTCAGAGTTTTAGCCCTCAAAAGCTTGAGCTAGCTCTCAACCATTGAATCTCCACATATATCCGTATTTTATTATTATTATAAGATGAATAAATATTTCGTATATTATCAATAAATTTTAATTTTTATCAATAAAAAATTAAAATATTATCACTTATTTATTTAAATAAATAATTTTTTTATTAGATAAAAAAATATAAGTAAGAGTATTTTAATTGTTAGTAAAAATTAAAGTCCACCAATAATATGACAAATACTACCTCTTATAACATTTATTATTTTAATTCAACAACTGAGGTTCGAGCTCTCAGTAGCAAAATTCTACTAAAAGAAATGGCTGAAAGCAGTCAGAGAAGATTGACATGTTCAACCAGGTTAAGTACTAGCATCATTTGGGAATTTGACGGCTTAAAATGAAAGGAAAAAGATCACCTGTGTAATTAATGTTGCTGTAGTTTACTAAGAGAACCATCTCGCCATGGAAATCAACAATATCTTTTCTGATTTTTGCCATCTCCTCCTGATAATCTATTTCTGAAGGATGATTGCCATTGGGTCCCCATAATTCAACAATCCTCTTGATCCTCTGTCTTAACTCCTGCACCCAAACATAATTTTTTTTCTAAATCCATCATTTTTTTACCATAAATTTCATGAAAATTAACATGCTGTCCACAAAAACCATAAACATATCAGTGATACTTTAAAAATAAATTTATATCATACTCAACGTTTGCATTTATTTATTAAATAATGGACCCCCTCGTACCCAATTTCATAGATCTCAAAATGGAATGCGAAGTTCGTGAAAAGTTAAGGCTCAACCAAACACGGTTGAGGCCGAAGAGACTTTTCCGTCCCTTTTTTTTTTCTTGGGGCCAATGAATTTGTCGTCGTTATCTATCTCTCTTTTTTAAAAATATTCTTGAACACGCGCATCAATTTATTAAATAATATTATAAAAAATATAATTTAAATTATTTAATAAATTTCTAGTAATCATTATTTTTAAACAATACACACAGAATTGAAAAAGAAAAAAAAAACCGATCCAATTTCTAGTTCAGACAGAACGGAATCCAGATATACAAACAATAAAGTTACGAATAATTTCCAAATAGGACAACCTTTAAAAAATGCAGCCATAATATTTCATTTTTTAAGTATTTTTTTATGGTATAATCATACAAAATTTCTCATTATTTTATATAATTTAATTTTTCAATTTAAATTTAAGAATATAATGTAAAATGTTTGCTTTATATGTAATTTATTGTGATTTCATAATTTTGCTCCTTTAATGCATTATTTTGTTATTAGATCCCAAAAAATAAAAAAGTAAGTTATCTAAAATTATTATCAAAATCACTCATTTGTAAAAAAATTATTTTTTTATTTAATAAATTAATGTAACGTGTAAGGCCCATATATCAATTAATTAGACTAATCAAACTGTAACTTTCTACCCACAAAAAAAAATATCTGTTTATTTGTGTGATTAGATAAAAAAATTATAATAAAAATATTTTTTCTCTCTCTTCATTCATCCCTTAACTATTCGAAGGAATATTCCCAAGGCATAAAACCCAAACACATCCTCCAATAAATGGCAAAAGGTATCATCTCCGAGTCCACAACTCACTCTACTGAGTCAACAACTCACTTACTGGGTCGACTTTCCTCTCCATAACTTTTAGCAAAAACTCCAATATTCTCATACAATGCATTATTAAACCCTTTCCATAGAGCGAGCCATATAAATAATTTTTGTGTCACACAAATGTGAATTAACTGCGTATTTAAATTTTATTTTTAGCACATATATTAAATCTTTTCCTTTCAAAATTAAATGTAAGCACGTCAATCTAGATAATTATTTGTCGTAAATAAAATTTCTTAATCCACTTAAAAAATAAAAATAAAAAGGATTTTTTCTTAAATATTTCATATAAAATAAAAAAAATTATAGCACATAATTTAAATTTAAAAAATAGTTCGTAATTATTTAATGATTTATAAATTTTCATTATTTTTTATTAAATTTAATGAAAAATATTTTAGTTTATCTTTAGTAGACAAAAAAATTCTACTAACATTACATTAAATTTTATTTATTTGAAAGAAAAATAATATTTGTTTTAATTTAAGAAAACACATATGGCAGCGGTGCTTCATTGGTGAAATATTTTTATCTAAATAATTACTCAAATTTAAAATAAAAAATATTTATCTACGGTAATTTCACGCTTAGCTTATGATCAGCTTCGGTAATGACCAAAAAACCAAACGAATTTGGGCAAACAGAAACAAGGATTACCTTGTGCCGGATAATGAAATCTTCCTCTTGTTCTATGAAAAACGCATTGAACTTGTCGATCTCGTTGTTCAACAAGTACACAAACTCCGCCTCCGCCTTTCCGTACTCCAGCGATCCATTCAGCAGCGTCGGCGCCGCTGACAACAGCCGCACCAGCTTCTTCAAGTCCTTGTACGACAAGAGCTTGTCCCTCCATCCCGGCAACGTCTCCTGAATCTGCTGCTTCAGTCTCTTCCCAAACTTCATCTCCGGCTAATTCCTCTCAGTGTCCGATTAAAAAAAAACAACAAAACTAAGGGGAAAAGCTTTGATCGAGAAGATCAAACTGCAAAATGGGGGTTTGGTGGGTGCAGTGAAGAACTGAAGATGATGGTTGTGAGAGTGGGGGGGTTTTATTAGGGGCGGCTTGCTAGAATATTAGGGAGCATATGCTTGGCGTGATGGAGTGGCAGTTAGAAATGGCATAAAATGGACGTTGAAAGCATGAGAATTCTTTAAGGCATATTCGGTTAATAGTACTTCATGGTCTTACCTATGACCAAAGCTTTGACAAACTAACCTTGCCTTTTCCTTGGTGGTAGCAACCGTGTAGTTGGGTGTAGTAGAGAGGGGTAGCATTGAGGGAGGTCTAATGTTACATGTGGGTGACATTTGAGGAAGTGAGCCATTCTAGGGATTTTTTTAGGTACAAATTTCCAATCACCTCGTTCATTCTTACACTCAATCAATTAATGAGTGTCAGCACACTCACTCAATAATAATAAAAAAAATTGTTAAATTAATTATACATCCACCCATAAATAACATTCATTTATTCATTGGTGTGTTGAATAAACAGATTTAAATATTTTCACGTGATATAATTGTTATATATTTAATCGAATAATATTTAAATTTAATTAAAATTTTAAATTATTTAAAAATTTTAATTATGTCAAAATTTAAAAAAAAAAATTAAAAAAATGCACCCAACTCACTTATCGAAAATTTTTAAAAAAATTTATAGTATAAATTCGTCAATTAAATTTGATTTATCTAAAATAATATTTTTTATTAAATTTAATTGAGTTCGATCAGGCCTTCTTATTATACACACCTTTAGTTGTATAAATAAAGAGATAAATATAAAATAATTAATTATAAAAAAAATAAAATAACATTTTGCGTTTATCTCTTTCACACAGCAACCATGTCTCGTGAGAGAATTTTGATCTTTTATCTAAATTTATCAATAAATGAATGCTATAAATGGTTCAAAAAAAAGATTATTATGGTAAAAAAATTTAAGAATAGGCAATGAGATTTACATTACATATTTATTTTATATTAATTTAAATTATTCATTTTTTATCGAAAAAAATTATTTAAGAACCTTTCTTAGAAAATAAGAATTTCAAATTTTCTAAATTATTTATTTTCCATCATTTATAAACGGAGTAAAGGAAAACAAGAACAACGCGGCAGAAGATGACTTGAAAAATGGTCAATGTGAGGATAGTGAAGTGGGATCCTATTGGGTTGTGAGTTGTGACGGAGAAGGGAGAGACTACATTGTCGCGTATGAAAAGGTTGAAGTGGGGGTGAAGGGGAATTGCGAGGGAAAGGATGATCCGAGGAATCTACTCAGAATCGTCCATGGAAATGGAAAGCGTGTGCTTTTGTGATCATTAAAGTAGTAATTTGCGGGACTTTGGCAAAGATTTGTGCGTGGAGCCAAATAAGGAATATGTGGGTTTTGAACTACGAGGCTTTAAAGGGAAATTGCAAATTATTCTCGCATGTGGGCCATGACCAACCCCACTTTGTTGGGGGCATGCAGGGGCAGTTTATGAAAACAAGCGGCAAAACTATCAAAAAAGCATGTCGTTTTGTGTAAGGAATGATTTTGAAGCTCGCCGCGTAGGTTTGGTTTCTTTTGGCTTTTGTCCATCTCGTGCAATTTTCTTTTTCCGTGACCTGTTAATGACTTTTTTTTAGTATTGATTATTACATACACTGGATTTATAAAAAATTAATAAAATTAATTATGAATATATATATATATATATATATATATAAGTACATAATATATTTGTATAAGTTTTCATAATTAATTTTGTTTACTTTTTTTAAAAAAATATTATTATTTTCTAGAGAAGTGCATATTATTTAATTTAATTTCTCATTTTAGTATCTAAATATCATCACGTTTTAAAAAGATTCTCAATTAATCTCATTAATTGATATTTAATTAATTTTTTTATAACTTTGTTAAGTTATTCAATATATTTAACAACAAAATTTTGAGCTATTTATAAATTTGTAATTTAAATAATAAGTAAATTTAAATTTAATAATTAAAAAGTATTTGTAATTTTAAAAATTTAAATTCGTAAAAAAAATTCTTAGAATAAGATAATTTTAATATCTTAAATAAAATTAATTTTATATTTAAAATTCAGATGATTAATGGTTTCAAATTGGGTGAACCAATGCCCAATTGCTTGTTGTTCCTTTCAAGTTATAAAATTGGAACAATTAGAAATTTGAGGCAAGAGTAAAGAAAAGGCTGAAAATAAGGATGGGAAGAACACGACAAGGACATTTTACGAACATTATTTTCAGTGACGCATTAACTAACATATTCTGCCGAATATGTCAATGGATATTACCGTATATTCCGTGGAGTAAAGTTATTTAGGTAATTATTCGTATTCATAATTTTATTTAATTACACGAGTAAATTTATAAGAATTTTATTTAGCTTCACGTAAAATAATTCAAATTTAAATGAAATTAATTTATTATTATAAAAAATTTCATAAATAACAATATTGATTCTAAATATTATTTTATTTTCTTCTATTTTATTAAAAGCTAGGGGATCTTTGACAAATACTTATATCAGAAATGCCTCAAGCCTACGTGTTATCACTCAAGATCTATTCAACTCGTGCTGTCGAGGTAATTATTGGTACAAGATATATTTGAATATTTTTTAAAAAGTGTGATGAGAATATAATGAAAAAAGCACATGAATATAAGAATGAACTTTGATTCCCTTTCATTTGAGAATTTTAGCTTTTTGGAAGATGAAAATAGTAGGATGGGGTTCGATAATTAAGCTGGGGCCAGCTGAGAAACTAGATGCGCCTGGAGACCTAAATGAGTAAATATAATATAGATATTATTTTGTGATGTCTTTTTTTCTTTTTGGTACTTTTTCGAAGGTTTATAGTTATTTTTAATTTGTTTCATTTTTTGTTAAAAAAAATAAATGAACAAAAAAATTAAAAAAATGAATACTATTATTTTTAAAAAATATATAAAGATTCTAAAAAAAACTTTAAATATAATTAAATATAAAAATAAAATTCTCAAAAAATATTATTTAAATTTTTTTAACAATTTTAACAATCGATCAAACATATTTTATATATTTTTAAAATTTATTATTTTTATCAATTATATTTTTCATAAAAAATGATTCATGTGAACAAATTTTTTTATTATTTACCAAATGTCCTCTTATGCATTTTTTTTCTTATTTTTTACTCTTATTTATCATTTATTTTAATTTAAAAAAAATTAAAATTTTTTTTAAAATAATTATATTCTTAATAATATTTCATGTGAATTAAACATGAGACTGAAAATTTAGTAAAAATATAATAAATTAATTTTAAAAAGTGAAGTGACAACTAAATATTTTTTTTAATTCTTAAAATTTTTATTCTCAAAAATATAAATTTTTTTAAAATAAAATATTTTATGAACTCAAATATTATCTGAATTCTTAAAAGTCTATTGAACTCAAAATTGAATAATTGTAGTAATAATTATAGTAATAAATAACTGTTTAAAATTTAAGACATATATAATAAATATTAAAATTCTGGAGTCTATTACTTTTTAAAAAAATATATAACCCGTAGTCTTAAAAATTTGAAGATATTAGTCTTCTACATTCTTAATAAATTATAAAAAAAATCTATTAAAAAAAACTGAGAATTTTATTATTTAATTTATAATGCTGATCAAACAACTGTGCAGTTAAATAAATATAACCTATTGAAGTCAACTTTTCTAAACTGAGAATTTGACGTGGCTTGTTTTAATTAGTCTCCCTTTCTCTCTCAAATAAATTTTTTTAACATAAGCCACAACAATGTTCATAGAATTCGTCACAATATATGAATTGATGTACTTTATCCAGTATCTAATATTATCACATTAAAAAAAAAATTATAAAGCAACTTCTGTAATCATTTCGTGAAATATTATTTTATCTATTTTTCTAGACTTTACTTTCCTCGCTCGATTAATGTTAATTTGCCCCACATTCTTATAGTCAATATTTGTATAATTTGAGGAAATTACTATATCATCTATTGTACATATTACACGATTTTTTTTATCTATTTTAAAAACATATACAATTTTAAAAAAATTAAAAATATAGAATAAAAAATCTTTTATCTTTTAATTAATGAGCTTGTTACACTATCATCATTTTTATTATAAAAATATATAAAAATATTTTTTAAATTAAAAAATATACTATGACTTAATCTAAATGTCTAAAATAAAATATTAATTTCTTAAATTTTCTTTCTAATTCATTTTCTTTTAATAAAAATTATTATTTCTCAGAATAATTATGAAATGATTTAAACTATTAAAATATTAATTTTGTTGGATTAAAATCTTAATTAAAAATTTAAAAAAAAAGACGAAAATTTTGAGAGAATGATCTTTTATTTATTTATTTATTGTATATTTTTTTTATAAAGGAATTAAAGATATTTAAGTTAAATTGTGGTTTTTTTATTTTTTATTTTTTTAAAAGAGATTATATAAAATTTTATAATAGATGGAAAGATTATGTAATAAGAACATTAATCGATAGATGAGAGAGTATTTCACACTTATTTTTAAGAGAGGTTTATACATATATTTTTTAATAAAGGTGAGAATAATATAAAATGACATTAATCAAGAGAGAGTAGAATATTTTACTCTTATTTAAAAAAAATTATGTATGTTGGAAAATGAAGTCCCACATTGAAAAAATAGAAGAATGGAAGCCAACTTATAAGGTGGAGAGAAGTAATTTCAAAATGACTTGAGTCATTTTAGAACAAAATGCTTATTCCATTCTTATAAGGCATGATCCAACTATTTCCCTCTCATAGAAATGGTTAAGGCCCATCTACAAATTCTAACATGGTATCAAAGCCAAAGCTTAACAGCACCGAAGGATTCAAAAGGACTTGTAATGTGAAGGAAAAAAATAGACCTGTGGCATCTGAGGTTATCAAAGAGTACAAGCCCAAGTAAAAAGGAAGGAAGACTTGGAGCCTCTGAAACTTAATAAACACAAGCCTAGGCAGTGAAGGCAAGTCCCACATTGAAAAAATAGAAGAATGGAAGCCAACTTATAAGGTGGAGAGAAGTAGTTTTAAAATGATTTGAGTCATTTTAGAACAAAAGGCTTCTTCCATCCTTATAAGGCATGATCCAACTATCTCCCTCTCATAGAAATGATTAAGGCTCACCTACAAATTCTAACATATTTTTAATAATAAAAAAATGATTGTATAATATAAATATTAGTCAGAGGATGAAAAGATTATTTACGCTTATAACTTTATATGTCACGGTACAAATGCGAAGTTTCATAATTGGAACTACTATATTTTTTGCCAGCTTTATACAACAACATTTAGCCATATTGCATGTTGCTCTTTCTATTCCATCAACTCCCTTACCAATTTTGTAAAAAAATTCCCCACAAATGATATTTCTAGTGTTTGCTTTTTACTCGTCGATCCAAATACATTAGATTCAATTTCAGTCCACAACATCTAGATCGATGCAATTATCAATAGATCCAGATTCCACGAATTATTACAAATCCTACTTGCAAACAAGCCACTAATTAGTGAAATAAAGTGTGTTTCCCTTTTGTGAATTAGATGCTGCGTCTCAAAATATTACAAATAGAGGTAAATATACTCCGATCACCCAACCAAAATTGATTATAAAAAATCATTTTGAGTGAGTCGAAAAAGATTAGTCAAATTTATGCAATTTATTTTTAAAACAAAAATTTCAAAATTAAACGGACAAATGTGATGTGATTTTTTTTTTAATTTTTTTATATTTAATTCAATTAATTCGATATAACTCAAATTTTTTAAAAAATTCAAAATTTTAGTTAAATTCGAGAATTACTTTTTTAACCTAATTTTTATCGAGTATTTGACCCATTAACGACAAGGATTACAACAACTTAAAAGATAGGAAATATGTCCAATTTTATTCACTAACTCAATCAATTGTTCACGAAAACATTGAACTACAAATGTTTATCTTTGTACTTCAAAAAAAATCTAATTTAGCAAATAATCTGTACTTCATTTAGAATCTCAACTAATCCATTTATTATCTAAAGTCAAATCAATTCAGCAAACGAATTATCTAGCAAAGCAAGAGCACGGTTTATTTCCATCAAGTCAATTAAGTCAGCAAATAATTTATCTTAAGCAAATGGACTAGTTTAGACAGTAAGCGTACGATTCCCCAAATGTAAGACAAAGACGGTATTTCAACCGACCCAGGCGAAGAGAATTTGAGAATCGGGAAGACAATTACTGCCTAGGAAGCTACACGAGCTCCTGGGCCTTCGGGGTTGGGTGACTAAATGTCTAAGTGAGAGAGGTCCAGAGCCATTTCTTAATCTGATTGTGACTTTGTGAGATTGGTAGATTTAGTGCCAGATAGGCCTGGCCCAAACGTTAGGGCCAATGTCGATATTTTGTAGCCCATCATACCCCAAAAGCAAGGCCAGGCCACGTTACGATCGCTGGACAGCGGTCCTCAACTCCAACTCTTTGTTTGCTTGTTTTTTTTTTTTTTTGTTCTTTTTTTTTGTGGCTACTTTCTTTATAATCTTTTTCTCTGGAGTTTATTTTTTATTTTTGTTTATGCTTTAATTGGAAAAGATTTATCTCCTTTTTATTAAGAGATATGAAACTTCAAATTTATATATCTCTAACTTTATATTTACAATTTTGTGATATTATTTAAGTATAAGATATTTAAATATATAATTTTACGCTCGCATCTACATAAAAAAAAAATTAAAGAGAGTTAATTATAAAAGAAGTTTAGAAGATATGTTATCTTTCTATTATTGTGTTTCTGTATTTTTTATTTTTTTGTTATATTAGCTGTGTATTTATAATCTTAAATTGTATTATTTAATATATTAATATTTACGAAGTATGTTGATTTGATTTTTTTTAGTTATAATACTAGCTTTTTTATTTTTTAAAATTACAATATTAAGTGCTTGATAACTGTTTTTAAAATAGATTTTTTTGTTTTACAAAAATAAAAACTCTGTTTACTATATTGTTTTTATAAATTGCTTTGTAAAAGTATAACAAATTTTTTTAGGAAATACAATTTTGTTGTTTTTTTATTATTTTTTTGGAAAACTATTTTTTAAATATTTTTAAAAAATAAGAAGAATTATTTTTATTAATGATAAAATTATAAATAGTTTATCAAAACTAATCTCTAAACATATTGTAATTTATACTATTATATTCTCAAACAGTTTTTTTAAAATTTATATCTAAATAAATTTTTTATTCTTTTGTTCTAAAAAAAGTTAACATTATCTTTTTAAAAACAATAAAATAAAGATACTTAAAAAAATTTCCAAACAATCCCTAAAATTTTTTTACTCTTTTCACCTGTTATTATTTTCTATTACGTGCTTATTGTAATCTTATTCATTTTAAGAATGAATAGTGGTTTCTATTTCTAAAAAAAGAAAAAGAAAAAGAAAAAAACTGTACTTATTTGGTATGATTGGAAAGTTTTTTAAAAAAGATTGTGCGCGAGGAAATTAGTTCTCCATTGGGTCTTTTGGGCCTACAACCTTATTTTGAAGCCATTGATCCAGACCGAGAGTACATTCCTATATACGAAGTATAATATATTTTGTCAATAGCTAGTTCTCAAGACGGTGATCGCCGCATCGTCCCTTTAGCATTCACCAAGGACAAACAAAAGAAGCATTTTCATGGTTTTTAAGTTTGCTTTAGCATCATGCGGTGAAGTCTAGGCATGGAATATGTTTAATATCAGACAAGCAAGCACACGTCAATTATTGAGTCAATCAAAGATTGAACATCTTGGATGACAGCTACTTCACTCACTGTTTTTTGTTTGTTTGTTTGTTTTTTGTTTTGTCGCTTAGCTAGCAACTTTAACAAAAGTTTAAAAACACTTTCTTAAAATAGCTCTTCTAATGCATTACCGGTTGATTAACAATTGTAACTTACGCTTTTGCTTGTTGTACAATTCACGTAACTTACAAATATTTGTAATATTTAAAAAACCGAACCCAATTAGAAAAGATATTTGTTATATTAAATTATTGATATTCCGTATAGAAAACATACGAATTTGTTTTGAGGGATCTTGTCACATCAATCAACATTTTGTCGTCTTGTACCGTTTGAATTTGTAATTTTTATTTGTTTTATTAACTATTACTATATTTTTGTATTGATCATTGAGTAAACTCCAAATATTTAAATTGTTTAAAGTAAATGAAATATTATAAAATATAGATATGTCGGGGTTGTTTGAAAATAGTTTTCACAACACTTTTTTTATTCTGTAAACACAAAAAAATCTATTTATTATATTATTTTTTATAAATTATTATTTTTTAAATATTTTATAAAAATATAACCTAAAGAATAATTTTTAGTAAACCTTATTTTATTTTATTTACAAAAATATTTTTAAATATTTTTAAAAAAATAAAAAAACTATTTTCATTCAATACAAATTATAAATAATATGTTAAAATTAATGTTTAACTATCACGTATACCACATTATTTTATTATTTTATTTTTAAAAATTATTTTTTTAAAAATAATAAAAAAATTATTTATTTTGTTGTAATTATTATATTTCTAATATTATCGGTCCAATATGTATTTATTTTTTCACTATATATTACATATATGATATTTAGTTCTTTTCAAGTTTTAAATAATTGAAATAATTTAAAAATAATAATTAAAAAACAATGAAATAACCTGTGCCTTTAGAAAATAAAGCGTGAAAGGAAAAGTTGTTCCTTTTTTCCATTTTCCATTTCTAATCTGTAGTGCTGATCGCCAAATGCCCATGTCTCTTTACGCAGACGAGAAGAAGGCAGGAAAATTAGCTGAGAAAAGCAAAAGGTCAAAAGCCATTGACGACGACGCCACAATTGAAAAAGCTCAGCGGGCATTTAGACTTCGCTAACCACCGATAGATATTTTACGGTTTCTTTAGTTGTTTACGTCTCTGCCAGTGCTACTGCAGGGGTCGGTGCAACCTGCGACAACCTCCGAACCTAATTCTAATTTCACGCAAAAACTTCTCTGAAGCATCCCTCCAGCTTGTTCATGGCTCACCACCAACTCATGGACTCGCTCACCTCCCACATCTCTCTCTACAATTCTCAATCCCTTCTTCCGAATCCCAACCCTAATCCCAGGTCTGCAATTCTGAAATGGTTCTCATCTCTCAGCGTTCAGCAGCGCATAGCTCATCTCACCACCGTTGATTCGAAGTTCGTTCAGATTCTGATCAAAATGCTGTGCAAGGTTCGAGTTCAGGGCCATGGCTTCTTCATCATCCTCCCTGACCTCCCCTCCCGTGATCCCCCTTACTTACCCGCCCTCTGCTACAAGAAGTCACGGGGGCTTTTGTCCCGTGTGGCCGAGTCGAACGAGTCAGAGAGGTGGGTTTTCGAGTCCACTCAGTTATTTGAGTCGAGGGAAGGGGAAAATATCGAAGCTTGCTCGTGTTCAGTGAAGGGACTTGACACGATGACGGTGACGGAGGGTTTCGTTGAGAATGTGGGTCGGTTGGTGGAGGCAATGGATAAAATATCAAATGGGGGTTTTTTGAGAGGTGAAGAGAATGAATTGGGAGTGGATTGGGTGGAACTAAAGTGGTTAAAATCAAAAGGGTATTACAGTATTGAGGCTTTCGTGGCGAACAGGCTTGAGATTTCCATGAGGTTGGCTTGGTTGAGCTGCAACAACGGAAGAAAGAGGGGGGTGAAATTGAAAGAGAGGGTGAATGGGGCAGGTATTGCAACTAATGTATATTGGAGGAAAAAGGGTTGCGTGGACTGGTGGGGCAATCTGGATGTTGCAACAAGGAAGAAGTTCCTGACGACTATCATGGGGAAAGCGGCAAAAAATTTGGTATTTATTGGAATTTTTTTAAAAATAATTTCTGTGATATTAATGCAAATTGCACTATAAGTGCTCTTAAATGTAATTAACTAGTTAACAATTCCTTTTGAAAAACGTTCAAGAATGATTTTAAATTAATAAATTCCATTGGAAGGGTTACATAACTTCATTATTATGTTCTGCCTTAAATTTTAAATGTAACGAGAATGTCTCAGCTAAGTATCAGCTTTAATGGACCTGCCGACTTGTCAAATTTGGTCCTCTGGAATTTTCCATCTCTACTCGTTTTTAATCAACAGTTTTCATTTGGGTGCTCAATTTAGTGGGCGCTGTATCAGTAAACATGTATGAGAAACCTTATGCTTATTTCCTTATCATGACAAATGAAACAAAGATAAAAAGAAGTAGGCGAAGGCGCTTTAACATATGCCAAATTGAGGTTTCAAATTAAATTCACATTGAACAAAGCTTGGTTTAGCTGATTCTTATTCCAGCTGCTTGGGTACATTGTGTTATATAATGATACTATGATAGCTGTTTTCAAAATACCAGGAGCAGACAAATATTTATGATTTTGGTATATAAGCATTGGAATCCCCTAAATATCTCTGAAGAATTAGCAATAAGGACTTCATACATTATGTTAGGGTATATGAATTTTTTCGATATAGTCTTCTGCATTTGTAACAGCTAATTTTCACATCTTGCATGTCCTCAGTTATATGAATAAAATTCCTCGTTCATGCCTTTATAACTCCTGTGTTTTTCTTATGGTTAGACGTTCACACATAGACCTTCTCTAATCATCATGCTGACTCTTCGTTTACAAGTTTTCAGATTTGTGAGGTGTCCAAGGTGGCAAATGGTGCTTTGGAGGATGAGGTATGGCTATACAGTGCAGGGGAGCAATCACGGCCATACAAGTATACTGCATCAGCTCAAAGGACAATTCAGATACTTCCTGATGATGCAGAATTTGGAACAAGTTTTAAGCAGCCCACGTTTTCTAGAAAACCTGCTCCTTTAACCAGAGCCTTTAATTCTTTATTTATGCTTCGGGATCTTAATATCCTTATCTCATCATGTCATAATACTGAATATGATATAGGAAATCTATTATTTAGTTCGTTGGGTTCTGTCTGTACCATATCTGATTGTATACTAAGAAAAATGCGAGGGTTTCTGATGGTCATCTCAATTGACTGCACAAAACTCGAACTTTTAGGAGAGGAACCTGACAAGTCTTCATCAGGTAAACCTAAAGAAAAGCTTGGTAATTGTAGCCATAAAAAAAAAGGACGGGCCCGCAATACTAAAAGGCTAAATCCTGTTTCCAAGCCATGTGTGGATGATAATTCACAAAAAAATCTTCCCAGGGTATTTATTTCTATTTACAAAGTTGGCTATAATCCTATTATTACAGACATGCTGTCAGTTTAAAAGTATGACTTGTTTCATATATGATATTCCAGGGTGTTAGTTGTGGAGCGGAGAATAAAATGAAGGCTGATTCAGTGGGATCCAGGCAACTTCCTGATGTATCTCTGGGGAAGGAGGATTCTAGGGGGAGCTCATCCTCAACTGCAGAAATGGTTCTGATACTTATGTTCTTTTTTTTCTTTTTGAAATAAGTTGAATCATATTTCTAGCTAATGATTTAAATGTTTTATAATGGGGCCATGTCATCAGGACCATAACCAGCGACTAAATGTTGGGAAACATCGAACTACTCCCAGAAGAAGTAGGAAAGAGAAAAACAAAAGTAAAAACTCCCATGTTGATTGTCAAGTTGGAGATTCTCAGAAGTTAATCACTGTTTCTACCTCTTCACCTGTTATTTCTGAAGTGGAGGTGGCAATTCCTGAGAGGTTATGTGATACTTCAGCCATTGAGAATGTAAAAAATGAATGTGCAGCTGGAAATGTCATCTGTGCATCAAATTCAAGCTTTTGTAGTTCTCATAGTGTGCCTACTGGGGAGGACAACTCTACCCAAAAAATGCAAGGAGATAATGTTGAAGATTCTGCTGGAAGTTGCAATGGCTTAGATCCTCAGGCATTGTCAAATGAAAAGAAAATTTCATCTTCCAGATTAGATACTTCAACTCGTGATGAAGATTCTATTGGAAAACCTCCTCCTATGCCTGCATTGAAGCTTGGTAGATTCTTTTGCAATGAAGACACCAGCCCTGTGAACTCCTTATGCGTTGCTGAATCAGATTTGAAGTCAAATTTTCTAAAAAAACCGGTTAGAGACAGTCCTGTGAAAGAACATCTGCTGTTGAAGGAGCAAAATAGAGGGTGCCTATTTGAAAGTAGAAAATCGGCTTTTTCAAAATATCGTCCATATGAGTGGCCTGGTGTACCTTCTATCTATTTTCCATCCATTAATTCACATCTCCCTCCTGCCACTGATAGATTGCATCTGGATGTTGGACGCAATTGGCATAATCACTTCTGCCACTCTTTTGTTCCCACATTTCAGCAGGCAAGAAATACACCAATTGAAGGTGGATGTAACCAATTTCTCTCTAGTCCTATTCCAATGAGTTTAGATTGGCCCCCAGTTTTTAGAAGCGGCATGGCTCCATCACCAACCTGTAATTATGACTCTGGATTCATGTCCAGGTTTCAGTCTACGTATTCAAAAAATTTGGCTGCTCATGGGGTGCAGGTTAACACAACGGCTCCTGATGATGAAAGATGGTATCATGGAGACTTAATGGATTTACCTGATCTGATGAATACACAGGAGCTAGCAGATGAATATGACAATCACTGGGTATCAGAGGAAGAGTACGAGGTTCATGCAGTTTCTGGTATAGACTATAATCAATACTTTGGCGGTGGCATAATGTATTGGAATCCTTCTGATCTTCCAGGAACAGGTTTCTCTCGACCTCCCTCCCTTAGCTCAGATGATAGCGTATGGGCTTGGCGCGAAGCTGATACAAATAGGGCTGTAGATGATATGGTTGCTTTCCCATCTTCATATAGTACAAATGGTTTGACCTCACCTACTGCTGCTTCATTGTGTTCACCTTTTGATCCTGTTGGAACTGCACCCCAGACTGTTGGTTATGTAATGTCAGGTAATGAAGTACCTGGGAAGGTGTTGCATTCTTCATCAGTGACAGATGCAGGAGCAGATGAAGATACTTCTGGGTCTTTAAGTAATAATTTACCTTCTGAAGTTGAAGGGAAGACAGGGGATTCACATCCATACCCCATTCTAAGGCCAATCATTATTCCTAATTTGTCAAGGGAAAGATCAAGATCTGATTTTAAGCGAAGTCTTGATCATAAAAGCCCATGTGTCCCTCTTTCCAGGCGGGAGCAGCGTAGAATAAAGCGGCCACCATCACCTGTAGTACTTTGTGTTCCACGGGCTCCACCCCCACCCCCACCCTCCCCTGTGAGTGACTCTAGGAAGCAAAGGGGTATTCCAACCGTTAGATCTGGCAGTTCCAGCCCAAGACACTGGGGAGTGAGAGGCTGGTATCAGGATGGTAATAATTTGGAGGAAGCTTGTTTAAGAATGGATGATGCTGAAGTTGTGTGGCCTTCTTGGAGAAGTAACAATCTTGCAGTGCGACCCAAGATTCAACCTTTACCTGCAGCCTTGCTGCAGGATCGCCTGATTGCAATGACACAGATAGCTCGTGATCAGGAACATGTGAGGTTTTCTTTAAGTTGATCTATTTTATTGATATCTGCCAGTGTTCATTATGTAATTTCAATCATACAGCCAGATGTTGCCTTTCCTTTGCAACCGCCTGAGTCTCAGAGCTGTCCTACACTGAGTTTGTCTTTGCCTTTAATGCATAGTGTTCTCCATGATGAGATTGACTCTTTCTGTAAACAGGTAAATAAACTGATTTTCCATCACTGTTTTCTATCTTGCATTTCAGATGTATATTTGAATTTCTATTATTAACAATTTTAATTGAATCTGTAGAAAGAAATATTCTAGAAACTGAAAATGAATGAGAAAAGGAATGGTAGTATTTTAGTGTTTCGATTGGGGTCCAACTGCAGAGCCTTATTCAGTGCTTACGGAATGTTATATTGAATGAGTAAACAAAGATATATTTAATTATATTATATCTTTCTTTTTTTATTTTTTGATGACATGGCAGCCTCTCATGTTGCCACACCTCAAAAAAGAAAAAGAAAAAGAGAGAACGAAGAAAAAACCCATTGGGACCAGGTTTGCCAAAACTGTCTGGTTTACCCCATCTTTCACCAATATAGGCGTTTCTGGTTTAAGAATGGTAACTGGATTGATACTTGGACCAGTTCCTTGTTCATCCGGTCGAATCAGCCTGATCCATTTTCAGACCCATAGTAGAAAGCTTATATATCTTCGATTAGCCACCGTAAGATAAAAGATTCTACTAACTTATTCTTTGCATGATATGATGCAATCCAAGGTTGCTGCGGAGAATATGTCGAGGAAGCCTTACATCAATTGGGCTGTCAAGAGAGTTACCCGGTCTTTGCAGGTTCTATGGCCCAGGTCTAGGACAAACATATTTGGTTCAAATGCAACTGGTATGTCCCTTCCAACAAGCGATGTTGACCTTGTGGTTTGTCTTCCTCCAGTGAGAAACCTGGTAAAAAATTTTTTCTTCATTTTCTTCTGTTTTACTTGTTATGCTTTCATTTTGGTGGAATCACTATTTTTTTTATTTCTTTTAAACAAAATGGTTTAGGAACCTATAAAAGAAGCTGGAATACTTGAGGGCCGAAACGGTATTAAAGAAACTTGTCTTCAGGTATATTGTAGTAAAGTAGGGCATTCCATTCTTACACGTTTGTTTTTCGATGCCTACCTGTGTTGGTTATGCACATCTATGTTATCTTTGATTTGTATAGAATTTCGCATAATTATAATGAATGATTATGAGGGCACTGCTCTCTAATACTCGTCAGTTCGTTGTTTATTTTCTCTCCTACAAAGTTTAATAACTGGCTTTAGTTCATATGAAAGAATTGGAAATGACATAAGGTGAAGTGAAGGAAAATTGAAAAACACTGGCAGCCTGCACGTATCCTTGAGAATTTTATTTGATACTATTTAATTGTGTATGTTAAGAGATATTAATAAAATCAATCATGGCCTATCTCCTAACAATTGAAGCTTTTGGGATGAAGTGGGTACTTGACATGGTATTCAAGTGGTGTGGAGTTTGATCCTTGTCAATCCCATTCTCCGCATTAAATTAAATTTCAACACAAGGTATTGGTTTCAAGCCCAAAGGGTTTTTGCATATTAGGGTGTGTTAGAGATAATAATAAAATCAATCATGGAGTTTCTCCTAGCAGATTAAGATTTTGAGATGAAGTGGTTTTTTACAGTGTATGTGTTTACTATTCTCTTTAAAAATGTCTTCTATATTATTAAAGCAAAGAGAATTATGTCTAGGAATAGAGGGTGTGGACCTAAAACCTATCTTTTGACATACGTGTCTTCAAGATGGATGTCCTAAATAAGTTGAGACGTGAGATCAGGGGTGGTGTTAAGAAATTTATTATAGAAGCAAAGGCTTTTGATGTTTCTTGGGGAGTCTGCTTTAAGCTGATCATCGATGAGTGCTGAAGGGTTGCTATCAACTTCGTTATCCTGGGCAGAGAGGCTTCTAGGCGGTTGTTGTCGGTCTTGCAGAATTTGGGCTAGTCTTGCTTCAATGACAAGTCTTTTTGGAGGTATAGGGAGGCTGAGGTGTTTACTGCTGACAAAATGCAGAATTCTAGAGGTTTGTTTCTTGCCATTACTGAATTTCTGGGAGGAGGGAGATGCAGTGCTGTTTGTATTCCGGCAGGTGCTTTCGGAAGAGGTTGGTAGAAGTATGGGTCTGTGATTAATGATTTCTTGTATCCAGTATCTTCATCTTCCCAATCAGAGAAGGGCAGTGGAGGAAGGTTTGGATTGACAATGAGAGTCTGGTTAGAGACATCGGAACTATTGCAGGGAAGCTACTAGTTTTTTCTCTACTCTTCATTCAGAGGAAAGTTCTTGCAGACCTTTTTTTGAAAGGTCTGGATTGGTGTCCCATTTCAGCTGATATGGCTGGATGGAGAGGGCTTTTGAAGAGGAAGAGATTTGAAGAGCGATTTGGGATTTGGCAAAGGATAAAGCTCTTGGTCCTGATGGTTTCACTTTGGCTTTCTTCTAGGGCTACTGGGATGTTGTCAAAAGGAATCTCTTCAAGGTGTTTGATGAGTTCTTTTGTAATGGAAAGATAGCAGGGAGTATGAACTCTACTTTTGTTACTTTGGTGCCTAAGAAGGATGGGTATATTAAGATGAGAGATTATAGACCTATTAGTTTAGTCACCGGTGCCTACAAGATCATTACCGAGGTTCTCTCACTAGACTTTGTGAAGTGCTTTTGAAAACAATCTCAGAAAATAGAGTGCTTTCATCCCAGGAAGGAAACTTTTGGATCTTGCCTTAGTGACTAATAAGGTTGTGGAAGACATAAAGAGACAAAGGGGTCGAGGTTTAGTCTTTAAACTGGATTTTGAAGAGGCTTATGAGCTGGGGTTTTTTAGATAAAGTGCTTGTTAGGAAGGGCTTTGGAGAGAGATGATGGAGGTGGATTATGGGGTGCCTTTCTACTATCACCTCTTTTGTGATTGTTAATGGTCAACTAAGTCTTGGTTTTGAGGCTAGCGAGAAGTGAGACAAGGAGATCCCCTTTTCTCTTTCTTGTTAACTTTAGTCGTGGATCTTTTGAGTCAGATGTTGATTAGAGCTATTGATACAGGTTTGATCAAGGGCTAATAGTTGGGTTTGAAGATATAACTGTTTCTCACTTGTAGTTTGCTTATGGTACTATTCTGTTTCTAATGTATGATAGGTAGAGCTTCACGCATGGTCTCTGTATCCTTCAGTTCTTTGAGATGATTTCAGGTTTAAAGATCAATTTGGCTAAGAGTGATGTTGCAGGGATTAATATTGAGAGTCACAGTATTTCTTCTTTTGTTGCTTTGGCTAGTTGTCAATAGTTGCAGTGGCCTCCTGTTTACTTGGGAGGTAATCCATGGGCTACATCCTTTTGGGATCCAGTTTTCCAAAAGATTTCTAAGAGACTAGATAATTGGAAAGGGGCTTTCTCTTCTCTAGGTGGCCGTATCATTCTCATTCAGTCTTTTGTCTAGCATTCCCATCTATTTTATTTCCCTTTTTAAGATGCTAGTAGATGTGGCTCACCAGATTGAGAGGATTATGAGGAACTTCTTTTGGTCAGGTCCTGGTGTGGACAATAGAGTGCATTTAGTTAGTTAGGACGTTTTTGCAGGCCTAAGAATGAAGGTGGCTTGGGTCTTGGTAATTTGTTGTCCAAGAATATTGCCTGGCAGCTGGGTGGCTGTGGCATTTTTCTTTAGAGGTCAATGCTTTATGGCACAAGGCTATTCAAAGCAAGTATGACTTACATCTGAATGGTCTGGAGGCTAATGTTGGAGTGAATATTACACATGCGAGCCTTGGAAATTTATTTCTCAAGGATATTTATCTTTTATGCCACTTGTTTCTTTAAAATTAGGGGATGGTTCAATTCTTCTGTCCATAATTCTTTCTGTCCCTTTTGGTTTTGCTTGATTATGCTCCCTTTTCTTCTAACCATGATATGAGAATTTGATACCTTGATTCTTTGGGAGTTTTTTGTTGTAAATCTTATTTTCAGTTCCTTACTCGTTTGTTCTTGATAAGCCAACTTGGAAATCTAAAGCTCCTTCCATTGTTCAGTCGTGAGTTACTTGTGGAATAAGCTCTTTGGTATTTTTGGTGAGAGTTGGGTATGTCCTAGTTCATTGGATTAGCTTCTTCAAATTCATTTTTAAGGATTTGGTAATAAGAAGGCTAACAAAACCCTGTGGCAATACGTAGTTTATGGGATTTTGTGGTTTATATGCCTGGAAAGGAATGTTCGCATCTTTAAGGGAGTGTCTTTGCGTTTCTATTATGGGACAGAATTGTTCATATGGCCTCTCTTCGGTGTTCAGTGCAGGATTTCAAGGGAATCTCTGTTTTGGATATGCAGGGAGACTGGACAGCTCTTTTATACTAATTTGTCTACTTTAGGGTTTTGTTTTCTTTGTCTCTGCTTTGTTCTATTGCTTTCCAGCTGTGAGGATTTCTTATCCTCCTATCATTTGTACTGTCTTTCCTTTCTCTTTCTAATACAATTTCGTTTTCTATACATAAAAAAGAAAATGTAATTTTCTTGATTGTCAATCACACACATCGTATACATTTTCATACCATGACAATTGATCTCTCTAATTCTGTTAGAGGGTTGCTTTGACAGACATTCGAAGAGATTGAAGAGTTTCTTATTTTGAAATACTTTTGAATTTTGATCATGTTTCTTTTTTGCCTCTTTCTTATGTAGCATTTGACAAGATTGACACTTAATGTTGGTATGCCAGCATGCAGCTAGGTACCTTGCTAATCAGGATTGGGTAAAAAATGATTCTCTGAAGACAGTGGAGAATACAGCTGTAACATATCTTCTCTTGAACTTTTATTTCGTTTCATTCTCTTTTTAATATACTCCTGTATAAATATTTTGTTTGTTCTCATTTGGTACCTTTCTCTTTTAGATACCTATTATTATGCTTGTGGTGGAAGTACCTTATGATGTTATCAGCTCTCCTGCTCCTATTGTACAATCACTGAAGGAGGAGCCAACTAGTACGGCTGTTGAACATTGCAATGTTGTTGATTCTGAGGTGATTCAGTTAGAAGATTCAGCCTTGCCAAAATGCTCGCAAACAAATATTGACACGGCAAAGAATTCTAAGTCAGTACGACTTGACATAAGCTTCAAGACCCCATCACATACGGGACTCCAAACTACAGAACTGGTAATTTTTCTTGACTCTAGGACTTTAAACCATAAATGTGATGGTCTTCTTTGTGGATATTAATTATTTCCATCTTAGGTTATATATCTTCTAGTCAAGAGGGAAAGAGAAGGAATCTAAAGCTTTGATATGATTAAACAATGCTAATGCCAAGATTTAGAGTATTTCCTAGCACCGAAAGAGACTAAGATATTCTATTTGCTTGGCTGACAACCCCCCTTAAAGATTTATTTTGTTATATAAATAAAATTTCTTCTTTTTCATTACATATTTTTTGTTATGTAAGTAAAGTTCTATTCATCCCAAAAGTGGGAGGGCATGGGACAATTAAAGGAAATTAGTAAGTGAAATCTTGGATGTGAACATTTAAGAGTAAAGGCTTGAACGTTTAGGTTACATATGGATTCGTTTCACGGAGTTAGCTACATTTTTTGTTATTTAACTATTATACCATGAAGAAGCACCAATATACCTAACACGAACTGGAACTTACATGTTATGTATCATGCTTTAATAGCTTTGCAAGTGGTCTCTTGAGGAAAATGACAGTTATCTTCAATTGTGATTTTCCCTGTCATGAGAAATTGGACAAGATGCAAGGTGATACAATTGGGGATCCTCAAATCCTTGTTATTCCAACTTTTTGTCTACGAAGTTATCTCTGTATGCGGAGTTGATTCCACATCTGATTTCCACCTTGGGCTTTTTGCTCTTCCAATATTTTAGGTCGCCACTATTAATGGCACAATATCTTATATTGGATCTCCAACTTTTCAACCCACATGTGCCATTCATGTGGCTGTCGTTAGGAAATGGATGGGTAGAATGATATATAGCCTGCACATGCCACTCACGGGATTCAAAGTTAACAAATTGATGGAAAAATGACCCAAGGCGATGAAGTGATGGCTGAATAAAACAGGTTAGAACAATAAAATTCTAGTGTGCACATGCCAGTCACATGTCTGTCATTAGCAAATTGATGGAAAAATAGCACGAGGGGCCACAATGATTACAGAATAAAAGATGGGGTTTAGAAGTAGAATGATAATTTTGATCTTCAGGGTAGCAGTGAAAACAGGTAAACTGAATTCTACCCTTACAGAAATCATACTTGTATGTTTATCTTTTTGGTGTACTAATAGAGTTAAGAGCATAAATGAATTTCTTATCAATTTGAAATTTTATAAGCATGATGTCTTTCTGCCTTGGCCAAAAGTAATTTTTTCAATCAAATTTTTTTTTAATGCTATTTTTGTGGGGGGGCTCAGTGTTAAGATTTTATTCTTTATAATTGCTTATTTGGAGAGCCTTTGATTATTATCTAATTAATGTGTTTTATAGAAATAAAATTATCTAATTAATGTGTAACATATTACTGATGAATGTTTATAGCTGATCTGTATATATTTCTGACCTTTGACTGTACTATCCATACCCAGGCTCCTAAAATTTTTTTATCTCCGTCCCCCAGACCCATATCCCACAGGTCGTAAATTCAAGATCCATCTCCATCTCCATTGAATGTTCGAGGTCCCATACCCTGATCCATTTATCCAAAAAAAATTCCAAATAAGAATTTTTTTCTTGTCTCATTTACATGAAATCTTCCATATAAAATAGAAAAAAAAAATCAAAATAAAGAAAGAGCCTAAAAATATAATTCAAAAGAAGAAATCCACATAATTTAAAATTACACCATTCTCAATAATATTAACCTTAAATAATTAATTAATAGAACATAAATTGTTCTCAAATACATGTCCTAAAAACAATAACAACTCAAGATTATTACATGAAGATCCTCATTTTACATGTTTGTCAAATAGGGAGTGGGGGTTGGAGTTGGAACTTTACTTGGTTAGGTTAGGGTTTGTTGACGAAAAGACAATATTACGCTTTCAAAAGTAAGTAAATAAATTTATTTAAAGAATATTATGGTGAAAATATAAATATGAAAGATATTATTCACTGTATTAAATTATATGCACTACCGTTTTGGGGTGGGTTGGGAACTACAGATCCTAGGCTTGGACTCGGACTCGGACCCTTACTCTTAAAAATACCCTAAAAATTTCTCGTATCCATTTTGTGATCCCAATACCCAGTCTCAAGCAGGTAAAACTTGCAAGTACTTGTCAGGTTTGGATATTTTGACCATCCCAAATTATAAATATAGGAATGGTATACAGGGATGGAGTGTATTTTTCTTTGGTCCCTAAGTTCAGCTAACCACAAATTTGAGCATGGTATTGCAGCATAGGTATCACCAATCTTGAATCTGAACCCTAGATTCCACAAAAAAATAAAAAAATAAAAAAGAAGAAATTTAAGTTCTGCTTTTGTTGTTATGGAGTTATCATGATTATGGTAGTTTGGTTCAGTGTTGGTCAGGATACTAATATGCGAAGATGAATATTGAGCCCTTTCTATCCGAGTTAAAGTACTTACTAATTGGCATATCATAATGCTGTAATCATTATATTAAGCTAGAGCTGCAAACGTTCTAATTTTCCACGTTCCTCTATTGAAACATCTAAAGAAATTATGCAGTATTAAGGAACTTGATAGCAAAGCTCTCAGTACAAATGTTCCATTCATGTCCGCTTTGGTTTTGTTGGACCAATGCACAATGATGATGCTGCTGCTGTCTGTAGGTTAAGGGGCTGACGGAGAAATTTCCTGCTGTTACTCCACTTGCTTTGGTACTAAAACGGTTCTTGGCAGATCGGAGCCTTGATCAGTCCTATTCTGGTGGCTTAAGTTCCTACTGTTTGGTATGCATGATTGACATTTTTGCATGAATTTTGGTTTTATTGATGCTTGAATCTACAAGTTCTGAAGTAATAGGGATGGATGGGGCTATACAGTTTCTGAAAGTCTGAAGAACATTGAAGTTGTGAAATGTCATTGTTGCTCTGCTGGGTTCAAAATATTATTTCTGAACAGAATGGTTAAATAACTAATGTTAAAGAGAAGAAAGTACAATCTTTTATTAAAAAAAAGTTTAAAATTCAAAATGTGTAAGATATTAACGAATATATAATTTTCAAAATAATGTGGGGAAGCAACATTGGTGCTTAAAATTTAGTAATATAACCAGGCCTCTATGGTGTTTTGCTCATGGTCTATTTATTGGAGCTTCTCTATTAGGTATAGGAAGCGATTGCAGGGCTTTTTCTAATTGAAGGCTTTGTTCGTCTTTTCTTTGTTCCTCATTTGCCCCATTTCTTTGGAGAATACCTTATGCTCCTCTGTTTTGTTATCTTTCTTTCATTTTTTTTAATAAATGTTTTATTTTATCCAAAAAAAGGAGCAATTCGTATGTGCAATGAATGTTACTTCTGCAAAATATCTTCGTTTACAATTTAGGGAAGGTGGCTTCCCATTCTGTTGGTGCTCACTAGAACTAAAATTTGGTATGTATCTGCTAATCTTTTGAACTTTTTTTTCTATTGTAGGTATTACTAATTATACGATTTCTTCAACATGAGCACCATCTTGGCCGCCAAATCAACCAAGTAAGATTTGGTTTCTCTAGTAATCCAAGTTCTTTCTTATAATATATCTTTCTGTTGATGGTGATTGAGGATTTTATTTTGTTCCTAACAGCACAACATTAATGCTTGTCACGTGATAAGTATTTTTGTTCAGGACAAAAGATTGTGCTTAATCCCAGAACTGGCACAGCTAAATGTAATTCATTCTTAATTAACAAATGTTACACCGGACTTTTTTCACGGCATGTTAATGTGGGCATGACATGTTCTTGTCTTTGAAATGTTAGAAACTAATGCTTTGAAATCAACTTGCCTGGTCAATGACTAGGAAAGGGAAATGGTAGGGTAATTTGATTAAGACAGTAATATGCATACATACATTAACATACCAGAAACAGGAAAAGTAAATTGATGCAAATGATTACTAATGCATGCATGCATATTCCCGTCTAAAAATAATCAAATAGAAGGGTACTGATACTAATGTATCCTCCAGAACATGAAAGCCATGACCAGGTGAATGTTAAGTTAGGATGGCAGTGCTGGCAATATTTAGTTGAGTTAAAAAGCAGTTCTGGCCAAAAAATTGCTAACCAAATCAATTTATTTTGCATCTGTTATCTGTTACTAAGGGTCAATTTGGGAATGCTGTGGCTTTGTAAAAGCTGCTGTATTGTAGGTGTTGTGATAAAGTTGCTGTCAAAACCATCCACAAATAATGTTTGGTAAAAAATTTACATACGTCACAGTTAAGAGCAAAATTGATTGATAGGATCTTTGGTAATAATTTTCAAAAGTTGCTGTGGAGTGTAGACATATAAAATGACAATAGTAGGCATTTCACTTGTATAGTTAAACGAACTTTATTGTGCACTACTAAAAAAAATTGAGATAATCTTATTTATGAGCAATAAATATTTGATATAAACATATTTCTTTATTATTTATATTTACATTTAAACTGATTGCATGCATCATTTAGTAGAAGTTGGAAGAGATATGTGAAATTTATGTGCTTGATAGTGGTCAGTGATTGGTGCTTACAAAAATTGAGATAATCTTTTTTTTCCTGCAGTTATTCCCCCATCTATTAGTATAAATAAGAGGTTTAGAGGGCAAGATTTACATACCTTGAGCCTGACAATTTCTCAGTCTCTCCTCTCTCTCTCTGTTTGCTGCTGTGAAGGACCATTTCATCTCAAAATTTTAAGCTGTTAGGAGAAGGCCTATGAATAATAATATCACTAACAGGAGCCTCATATGAAGGCTTGAAGATTGGATAAAACACAAGCCTACCATACATTGTGTTGAAATTTTATTTTAATTAGGAGAATGGGGGCTTCAAGGATTGAAGTATTGAACTCTTGACCACGTCAATGACCATTTCATCCCTAAAGCTGAACTTGTTAGAAGGTCTATGAATGATTTTATCAAATATATTTTCTCTAACAGCTGGCAGCAATATTTCTACTCATTTTTATCTGATTTCATCATGATATAAGACTGTGTTCATCTGTAGGTGGGTTAGAGGCAAAGTTTTTCTAGC
The DNA here is from genome assembly GCA_037074535.1 of Gleditsia sinensis. NCBI lineage: Eukaryota > Viridiplantae > Streptophyta > Magnoliopsida > Fabales > Fabaceae > Gleditsia > Gleditsia sinensis. The sequence continues at coordinate 21,004,897 of CM073469.1, forward strand.
CTTTATTCTTGTCTTTCGCTAGCATTTCTGTTTCTCAACATGTTTTGTATATCTGGCATATTCCATCCTCCTTGAGACATATCCTTAGCCCGAAAACAAACAATTTTTTCTTTTAAAAGTCAGAAAAAAATTATAGCAACCTCAGAGGAGGCTGGCCATTGTAGGTTTTGTCTTCTGTGTTTTTTCTGTTTGCTTATAGGTTAGGGATGTGATTGAGTCTAGCTGAGTTGGGCTAAGCTTTAGCATGCTCAAGCTTAGTCATATAAAATAGACTGAGTCCAAATTCAAGCTCAAACTTTAATCAAGCCAAAAATTATCATTCTCGGTTTGTTTAATAAACAAGCTAAGCCCGAACAATGTTATGAATATAATATATACTTGGAAGCACATATATACATTAAAAAATAAAAAAATTATAAACTTTTATATTATGTATGTGTGAGAACATATGAAAAAATTTGTAAAAATAAATTTGATTTGTTCATGATATATAAATTATGACCAAACCAACAATGTTGTCCTTGGATTTGTAGACCCATTTAGTTTAATCTCTGAATTCTCTTACATGTATGGGTTAATCCTTGAAAATATTAAACTCTTTCCATGATAGCCCTTTTGTCAAGTGCTTATGGACTAATATGCATCAAGTATGATATTTTCAAGGATTAAAGAATAACTATCATGCAATGAGTTTGATAATTCAGGGACTAAAGATAAGTGGGTCAACAAATTTTGGGACAAAATAGTTAGTTTACTCTATAAGTTATTGTATTTATGTATATTTTTAATGAAATTATATTTCAAAAATTATAGTACTTATTAATAACTAAACTGTTCACAAGCTTAACGAGATGTGCATTGAATTTTCAATCTCAGCTCATTTAATTAAACTAGCTTAATATGTTGCCCAAAGAGGGTGAGCCTTGGCGTAACGGTAAGGTTGCTGCTTTGTGACCTGGAGGTCACGGATTCAAGTCTTGGAAACAGTCTCTCCACTTGTGGGGGTAAGGCTGCGTATATCTTCCCCTCCCCAGACCCCACCAGGTGGGAGTCTCGTGCACTCGGCCGCCCTTTTTTTTTTTTTAATATGTTGCCCAAGTTCGTTCATTTAATAAATGAGTTGAGCCAAATTTGAGCTTTTAGCAAGCCAACTCTCTGTAGTTTACAAATAGTTTAGTTCATACACCCCTAGGTCAGATTACATTTGATTTAGTGAGTGGCTTGTTCCCACATCACAGTAGCTGGTTGTTTATCATCAAATGTGTTGTTTTGATTGGGTGTGACGTGGAGAGGTGTTGGTACATCTCTGTTCCTGTTGGAGTCGCATGTCTGTCTTGGGTGTGTAAACTGAAGAATCACATCTATTTTGCCATTGCTTCCGATGTTGAATGGCTTGGCTGTATTGAATCATTTGGCTGATTTTGTCATTCACATTATGGCACTTTGATGACTTAAAAGTGACCTTGGGGAGTTAGACATCTGGATTCTGCTGCATGTTTAGAGTTCTCTCTTTTGGAGATGATTTCACATACTTCTGTCTTTTTTTCTGCCTTTTGTAATCCCAAGTTGGTACTTTTTCCTTTTTCTAGTGTTGTTTTCTGGTATGGATTATGCTGAAAGAAGAGTGTCACAGACTTCAAATGTTTAGCTATTTCTGATGTGGTGTTTGGTTTTTTTTTTTTTTTGGTAAAGGTACCAATAAGTATCTAAGTTGAGAGGTTCTGCAGTATGTATACTTTATTGATGATTTTTTTTTTCTTCGCTGGAATTTTAGCACTAGTAAGAAATTGTTTATTGAGTAATAAGAGAACCAAGAAAAGCTGGCCGAGGGTCATCAAAGGGGCCACTAAAGAGTAGTAGGTGAAGGAGCTGTGGTAAAGTCCTTAGAGCAGCCAAGAGAATGTTTTAGGGGCTGTAACAGATTGGGGACATCAAAGATCTGTCAGAAGGAGAACAGCTGGAGGAATGTTGAAGGGGCTACTGCAGTTGATGACTTTTTGGAGCTTCTCTACTCCAGGGGAGTGCTAGTAACCTAGGTCTTCGAGGATTGTTTGTTATTTCTTGTTTCTTTGAGTAAGCTACCATTTGGGTCCCTAAAAGATGCGTATTCTATGTAGTCCTTAAAAGATATTTATCCTACCATGGACTAAATGGATGGTTAGCACGGTTCATGGCAAGATCATATTGATGGGTTTTCAAATATTTTTTGAGTCAAATGATATTGATTATCTTATAAGGACTAAATTGATGGAATAGGCATCTTTCAAGGTCAGTACTATCAAGGTGGACATATGAGAATTCTATCTTAAGGGGGATTGTTAGGAAAATGAAAAAAAGAGAGGTTATTACCATTATTTCTTTCCAGTGATTACGAGATCTTTTTAGAAAAGAAATCAAGAATAAAACAATCAAGGGAGATTGGGTGAGAATTCAATGGGTTGACAATGATCTAAGGGTTTCTTAGAGATTTTTTCCTGTAGTTACTAGTATAATTAAGAGGTCTAGAGGCCAAAATTAACATATGTTGAGTTTGACAATTTCTTATTTCCATCTCTCTTTTCTCATTTTCTCCTTGCTGCCAACAGCACTTTTACTCTGTACATCTCCGAATTCATGTTAATGTATCAGCAAAAAGCTGAGCTTTCTCATTGAGGGTTGCATTTCTAATATTATTGCTTAGTTCTTTTTCCATATCTCACTACTACTAAATAAACTAATCATTATTTACCTTGCAGAATTATGGAAGCCTTCTGATGGATTTTCTCTACTTTTTTGGGTGAGTAAACTTTTCTTGTTGCAAATGTTAATTAGGACTGATACCTTGCCATCATGAAGTTACTTAGACAGAATTCATTGTAAATCATTTATTTTTCAGGAATGTGTTTGATCCCCGGCAAATACGAATTTCAGTCCAGGGAAGTGGAGTTTATATAAAAAGAGAAAGAGGTTGTAGGTAATAGCAAAATAAAGCTTTCTTCGTGTATAGCTTGATATCTTCTTCACTTTGTTCCCTCCCTCACATACTGAATACCAATTGCATAACTTTGCAGCATTGATCCAATACACATTGATGATCCTTTATTTTCAACAAATAATGTGGGAAGAAATTGCTTCCGCATACATCAGTGTATTAAGGTAATGACACTGTCATAATTGACAAATTTGGTGTATTTCTAGTTTGCAATTGGTCTTTTCTATGCCAAGATAACTAGGATAAAAGATTAACACTTCAGTTGGATGTCTTAAGCTAAACCTTTCATATAATTCCTTCAGAGAATGAAGCCCAAGTGATTATGGCAGTAAAATATTCTCTCTGATATTACGTTTTTGGCTGGCTGTGCTGAATTTTTTTTACAGTAATAGTGCATCTAAAACTTTTGGTATTAGGAGCACATATTTCTATGTATTTATTACAATTACAACAGTCTTGATTACATAAAACTAAGTAAATTAATTATATTTATATGATGGCCTTTTGATTCATCCTGGAGAGTTTGTAATTGTCTGAAAATCTACCCATCTACGAATTGAATACTGCGATGAATGGAGGGCTTCCAATAAAGAATGGTACTCTTGGAGACAATAACATCCATTAGAATTGACAATAAAGTTGTGAAGATAAGTTGATGATTACTTCCAGGGATGAATATATAACAACAACAACTAAGCCTTTTCTCACTAGGTGGGGTCGGCTACATGGATCAAACGGCGCCATAGTGACCTATCATGGATGAGATCAATAGATAAGTTATTAACTATTAAATCATTTTTAATAGTTTCACTTAAAGGATGAATATACAATTTGGAAAAATTGAAGTGTCAACTTGAAAGTTTGCCTTATTATAGAAGAACGTCATAATATAACATACACCCATTGGTCCCTTCTAAGCCAATATGTTATTTCAGGGTCTCTTCATTGTTTTTTCTGTGTGAAGAATGTCATATGATTTCATAGTTAATAATCTATCTATTGATATCATTCATGATAGGTCACTGTGGCGCCGGTTGATCTATGTAGCCAACTCCACCTACTGAAAAAAGGCTTAGTTGTTATTGTTATTGTGAAGAATGTCATATATGCCCCACATGTTCAATTGCTTTTTTCAATTCTTCTTTCTAGTGGTGGAAGTTTGGCAACTTGTCCCCTCTCCTTTTCGTGCTTTAGTGATTGAAATTGGTGACTTTGCAGTTTCAATTGCATGACGCTTAAAGGAGAAGTTGGTAAGCCCGGAGAAATTCACCATTAGAAAGAAGAGAAAAATAGTTGTGCAACACTTAGATTAAATGGACCAAAATGCACACCTCCCTTGGTGGCAGAATACCAATTCAAAAGAAGAGTTTAGGTGGGATCGCTTGAACGTATGCTGTGACTTGGAATATTGCACATCTGTTGTGCTGCTAGTATTTCTCTAGAATAAACATTTACAGGCAGCAGCTGAACATGTGAAGTATATATGACATTCGTTACAAAAATATAGAAAATAAATAAATAGAATGGATAGAAGTTTGGAATTATTTGATTTTAGTGCAGGGGACCCTAAATTAACATATTGGGTCAAACAATACTCTAATAGGTGGACATTGTATTGTGAAATTCCTCCTTGAATAGTTTGAGTTTGGGCATCACCTAGGTTATTGACACTGAAGTGAGGTTCTTAAAATTATTTATATTGCTCTTCATTTTCTGCTAGCCTAAGGTTCTACTTTGTTTATCACTGTATCCTTTATCATTCCGTTGATGTTTTAGTTTTTTGAGAATTAGGCTTTTTATAATTTGGCCTTTTCTAGTAATGTTTCTTATGTGCAAAACTTTTGGTGCAGGCATTTTCAGAAGCTTATTCCATTCTGGAAAATGAACTCTCATTCCTAAACATTGATGGCGAGCCATGTTCAAGGCCGCCTTACATATTGCTTCCAAAAATCATCCCAAGTCTTTATCAATCATAGAGATTCTCATTGCTGAAGAGTTTGTTTGTCTGTAAGGTACTCTTCAAGTCACCAGTGGTGATATTTAACAACGATTTTATACTTAGGTTTTGCTCTATCTTTTTACCTCGAAAAGTTGTTGTAGAAAAAAGTAAATTTAGTTTGAATATAATAATGATGTCAGAATAGAAATAATTCAACTAGAGGAATAGGGAAGTCTGGCTCTCTGTTTTCTATTTGCAATTTGACACCATATTTCTGTCGGTGGCTCCCTTAAGTCCTGTTTCTATAAAGGATTTGCCATTCCTTAAGACCTCAACTGGTGACAAGATTTAAGCAGGAAAGTTGTAGCGTTGGTTTGATGGAAGGCATTTAGTTGACAGTGCAGTAATGTCTGAACATTTTCCTATATTTTTAAGATAATTTAAAAATCTAGGTGTTCCATTAAGTAATTAATTGATAAATATCTTTTTATACTTTGGCTGTCTTTACATTGTAATGTTATGTCACTGAAGTGTCTTCTGTTGTGCCCCTGCAAATATGGTTATATCAGAATAATATAATATTGAGAGTAAAACTGTTTTCTACTGTTACTGTGCTGTCAACCCTTATGTTTCTTCGCATACTTCCACTTATCTAGGCATAGAAAGGGAGTGGTAATCATGATGAATCAATTTGCCCTTTCAAAGAATATTGTTTGTAATTAGTCCGTCCATTTGCCAAGTTTTAATTGCATTTTTAATAATCTAATTTTACAATCTGAGATACCTTGGAAGCCTCAGGATAAGCTATTTTTTTTTTTTTTATCAGCATTGGGTCTGTGATCATTGTATACATGAGTTGTTATACATAATTTTTTTCAAACTAATTCTTATTTGTATTTGTGTTTGTATGAACTTTGCCTAAGCTTGATATCTGATGTTTTTGTATTGATCCAAGGAATTTAGTGCTGCCATGTTTCTCGCATCTAAATCCTAATAAATTAGATCATTAAGTGTTGAGGAAATTAGTTTGACCGTGTCATAAATCTGAATTTATATTTTTATGTTTTGGATGCAATTGACCTGAATTTATGTAGTAAGTAATCAAATCTCAATCTTGCTTGACAGTAACTCTCCTGTTAATCGGATCAATCTGATATGGTTTCCATTTCTGATAGGTTTGTGAAAACTTCTTACCTTACAAGAGTCATCCTGTTTGGTGGAAGGAAACTATGCAGGTGAAATCAATTTACATTTTATACAAGGACAAGTTTAAATAGTAGTTAAATCCTGGTAGTTTGTTTATTATTATGTGCCCTTAATGTTGATCTTGTTGACATTTATGATAGTCATATAGGTTGCCATATTCCCGCTAGTCTATTTATTATCATGTTTACTTGGCCTTGGTTTATTCTCAGTAGTGGTCCATGTCAGTTGAATGTGCATATGGCTCTACTTGTGTTTATAATACTTTAATGGAGATTATAGTTTGCATATTGGTTCATTTAATCTTACTTTTAGTAATATAGGATTAAGAGTGTGTTAAACAAAGGGGTGTACTTGGATTTCTAGTATTTAATATGATTTCTCCCGACTAGGTAACTAGCTTATTTAATTTCTTTGTATATGTAAATTCAATAACTTTTGTCTGATTATCCTTCTGTGCCAGATTCTTGGAAGTTATATGCATTCCAGGTTGGTTAAGCAAGTCATGCAACACATGGTAGTCACGACCACCAACTGAAGGCTGCATTCCAAATGTTTGTGGGAGAAGTCTAAACAGTGTAAATATCATTCTCATGCTCCAACTGTTAAGCGCTGGGTAGTTCTAAGACGGATATTTGCATTTGTTCAAAAGTCAGTCAAGCAAACACTTCTTTGACCTGTTTCTTAAACTTACATATGAATACATTACTGAATTTTAAGCTTGTTTTTAATCTTCCTCAATAATTTAACGAGTGATGCTTATATAACCATCTGAACTACATCTGCTTCCAAAATTGATTAGTACTATTTTTGGCTAAACCACTTCTGCCAGGGAGGGATATCAAAGACTTCAACAAGCTATGGGTTATGATGATTTCCACATCAAAATAGGTAGATTTTTTACACTAATAAAAACAACAGATGTTTGCATCAGTTTATGATGTTTGTTATGTTTGCAGCTCCAACTTTATTCTGCTAACTGATTTTTGTCATTGTTGAGGCTAAATTAGAATTTTAACAGAGTAGGTATATTGTGTTCTGATCCATTGAAGAAAGTATCTGGCTATGGTGTTTGTCTATAATTTTTATAGCAAAATGTTATGATCGGTCTTTTCTTTCACTTTTTGTGTGTGTTTTAACTTTTTAAGTACTATCTGAGACTTACGCCAAGAAAGATCTACCATATATACTTGCATTGCAAACTTCATTGATGTGGTTTTTAATTTACGTTCCATGTTTACCTATTTCTGCTTTAACTTGATCTTTACTTCATTTCTGTGTGAAATTGTAATTTGTTATACTTCTGAAAAACCTCTGGCCCATTATTGTGAATTTTTTCTCCCACCTATTTATTTACTTCAACATTAATGTGAATCTGTATTTCACTCCGAACATTACTCCCTTGATTAATGTGATCATGAACAAGATTGGTTATATTTCTGTACCAGGGTTTGCATGGGAGGAGTTGCATGCAAGTTCACTAGTAATGTAAGTCTCTATCTTGCCAAAAAATTCAAAGTTAAGAAGCATAAATACTGACTATGATTCGGAACATGATACAATATCAAGATTGCAATTCTACAAAATATGCAGTTTAAGTGCAATTAAAGCGTTGTGTGGTGTGATATTTGAGTAGCAGACACATTGGACACAATACTGCTCTGTTTTTGAAATATGGGAGTTTTGTAATCTCTGTTACATCATTCATTCTTGGTTTTGAACCTTGGTACTGTATATAAGATGGAAAATTTTGTCCATGTATATTTGCCTCACTGTTCACTTCCGCCTTTTATATTTTCAGGTTTGCAGCTGGTGCTTTAATTGAGCAACTATTTATTCCAAGAATAGTGATTAATCTCAGTGCATACATTTGATCTTCATCTAATGAGGTGTATACTCGCAGGGAGACAATTCAGTCTTCCCTATTCCAGTAAAAGAGATTGAGGCACAGTAGGAAAACTGAAGAAATCTTTGCTGTACATATGAGTAGAATTACTGAAAATGGTAACTTGTAAAGAGCAAGTGCAGTGAAGAAATGGGCTCTGCTGCTGGAGAGTCAAGGTTAAACAAAAAGTATGAGGAAGTTGCAAGGGATCATAGGGAAAAATATCAAGAGTGGGTGAAAATTTGGATGGAAGTCTTGAAGACTGATTATTTCTCAATGTAGAGATTAAAAAAAGAAAAAAGAAAAGGACATATATTTGACATTATGTTAAAATTTCCCTGTTTGCCATACAGGAGATGCCAGGATAAATTCCTGCATCAATACTATTGCTAAATTATATATATACGGAGCTATGCCCAAAAAGAATAAAGTTTATATAATGACTTAAGTTTTATAGAGGCACTCAATGTGTTGACATTTTATCTATCTGGTAGTGATAATGTCATTGGATGGGGACATTTAGATTTACCTACCACATTCACATTTTATTGTTTACAAACTTGTATGATAATATGTTAAAGCTGCCGAAATGGATTTGGCCTATAAAGTTGGCTCGGTCTAGTCTCGTACATGGGGTAAGTGAGGCTCGTTTAGTAAACAGAACGGTAATTGTAATTGACTCAAATTTGACATGTCGATTTTATTTTTCAACCCTTTTGACTTGCTAGATTTGATCCGTTTGACCTAGATTTGTCCTTGTGTGAGTGGATTAGAGATATTTTTTCTGCAATTTTTGTTGCCAATGATGAGATAATTTAATTATAATTATTTATTTGTCAAATGAAAAGTTGTTTGTTATCTGTTTTGATCACTTATTGTGGATTCTTGTTATTTAATGGTAGATGTAAATATCAAATTTGAAGTGTGAATTTGGAAATATGAAGATAGTTATTTGTATTAATTATTTTACTTGCTATCCTTATTAACGAGTTAAAGATTTAGTAAGTTTGTTAATTTTAGGATCTTTATGCAGAGAAGTTTTATTATATAAATTATTTATTTTTTATATATTTATAAATATTTTTTATTTGTTATACAAGTTTAATCTGTTTAATTAGTAATTTAGTAGTTGAACCACTAAGTCAATGACTCAATCTCACTGTCTAGTTTGATTATAAAAAATTAAGGAATTAATTTTTTTTTTGTCATTGAAACAGTCGAAACATTTTCGTTTAACACAAAACGGAGTTATTGAAATGATATGAAGTATTTGTTAAAAATTATGCCATTTCAATTCAAATTACTATATTGTGCAATGTTTAGGTAGAAATATTTTTTTTCGAATTGTTTTGATAAAAATACTCTTATTTCAATAGAAATATTCTTGTTTCGAATTGTTTTGACGAAAATATTTTTATTTCGATAGAAAAATATTAAACTAATCTAAAAAATAAAAAAAATTGACAATTTGAAAGTAAATGAAAGTAGCATTATATTATATCCAATAATAAGTTTTTTTTTTCACAAATCACGACATTTTTATCAATTTTCTACTCTTCTCTCTTATTCTCATGGCATCACTTTTCTTCATTGTCTTTATTTTAAAGAAGAAACTACAAAAATAATAAAAAGATAGATTAAAAAACAAAGAGAGAGGAAGGTATCTAAGAGAGATACATAAAAATAGAGACAAAACTATAGTCGATAAAAAGAGATTTAAAAATAGAAGTCACGAAAGAGTTAAAAAAATAGAGAGATGAATACAAGAAAGAAGTTGTTGTTGAATGATATTAGGATTTAAGTCAGAGTCTTCATTGTAGTAGCATGTTTTTTTACTATTTAACTATAGACATTAATTTTAATATAATTTTATATATTTATATTATTAATATTGTGTTAAAATCTTTTAAAATTGAAAAAATTATTCGTTTCCACCAAATTTTTGAAATATTTCAAAATGTTTTTATTTTTAGAGCTACCGAAATGATACCCCGAAATAAAATTTAGTACCTTGATAAAAACTATGAATAAATAAGTAAAAAAAATTAAAATTTATTTTTATTTTTATTGAATCTTCGAATATTAAAATATTAAATTTTATTTATCTAGAAAAATTCTAAAATAGTAAAATTTTATGAACTTATTTACATGAAATTTTTCATATAAAATTAAAAATATATATATAAAGTGCCTAAAAAATATATTAATATAATTTAAAATAACAAATCTACATAACTAAACACTTCTCAATAACAATAATCTTAAATAATTATTTACTATATGTATTCCCTTTAAAATATCTTAAAAATTCTCATAGCGTGACCTAGACCCATCTTGTGGTTTCCATATTTGGACTCAAAAGTGGACAATATTTGGAGATTTTCATTGGGTATAAGTATTATTGCAATTACTTTCGGGCACCTTCTTGTACCATGTTTTTAACACCCATTGCAGTTTTAATTTTTTAAAATTATATTTAATAACGGAGTAATTATAATTAAACTTAAGATTATTGTGTTATAATATACTGAATTAACTTTTCAGAGTAACGAGTTTTATTTTAATTTTAATTTTATTCTTAAATTATAATAATTTAAAGAGTAAATTCAAATAATATGAAACAAATGCCAGAGGCACCTCTAGAAAAAATATTTTTTCATAAGATATCATAGGTTGTGTTATCCTCTTTTCAATTTAATCTTGTAAAATTCTTTAAAATCTTTTAAAAGATCCCAATTTAGGTGTCTGCACCTAACCTTATAATTTTAACTAATTTTTTAAGAAATATTATGCATTTATTCCCTTTTAAAATTTTTATTTTGAACAAGTAAAAAAATCATATTTATACACGGCGATCAGACACTAAGATCAATAAAAGACAAAAGAAAGATAAATAAGTCATGCAACTTCTAAAGATACAAAAAAAATGTAATACTGTGACTAAAAAAAAATCAACACGTCACTTAAATCATAATTTATTAAATAATATATATCAATAGTTTAGATATATAACTAATACAATATAAAAAAAAAATATACGTATCATCGAAGATACAACACACCTAACAACTTTATTTAAAAATTAACTCTATTCAAATTTTTTCTATATAGTTATAAGTCCAATCAAGGTTGGCCCAAGGGAGAAGCTAGTAAAACTGGGGCTTTAGGCCTCTTAAAAAATGTATTATCTATTTTAATAATTATTTTTTTAAAAAAAATATTTTTAGAATATGAAGAGACATTGTCTTTTTTCCAAATATTACACCAAAGGCATGTTTTATGATCACGGTCCATTATCCACTCATTTATTTTTTTGCGAGTTCTATCAAATAGCTGGAGTGTGGAGACGGAAAGGTGGAGAGACTTTTTAAAACCTTGCGTTTATTTTCTTGTGAGTCCCATCAAATAGCTAGAGATTGGAGATGGAAAGGTGGAGAGACGGAAAGCTTTTTTATGTGCTACTATGTTATTCCAATCTATATGTATAAAATGTTGCATTGGTCTAGAGACGCTGAGATAGAAAAGTTTTTTAATTTAGTGTGCTATTTCATCTGGTGTGCTACTGTGCGTTTTTATTTGGTGTGCTACTGTGTAGTGTAAAACGTTGCATTTGACCGAACAAGCAAGCATCCAAATCAGAAGAATTTTTTGGACAATTAGTGTAACAACCTTAAAATTTAGTAATTCTCATTTATGTATGGATTAATAAAAGAAATAAAAGAGTAGGGATGTAATTTTTTAAAATTTTAGAGGTAAAAATATAAATAATGAAATTTATAAGAACTTCCTCTAAAAATTAGCAAATTGTCAAACGGTCCCTCCATCATTTATTAAAAAAAAACAGAAATTTTTTCTGTAAAACAGTAATGAATAGTATTTCTTTCTCCTCTATTTTCTCTCTCTAGATCTGAAGTACCTTCGAACATTCGATCTCAAAACTAAGAGTACCACTGGATTTAAGACGGAAAGTACTACGATATTCGCTGAACAATTTTTCAAATTGACCAAAGAATCGCTGCAGATTAGAAGTAGAAAATCTTAAAAAAAACTCTGAAATTTTTATTTAGAGACTTTAAATTGAAAATCTGAGTAAATGGATTCAGAAGATAGATAAACTATAGGATATAAAGTTTCATAGTCATTTGACAACTTTTGGTGTCATGGACAGTAACTCCGATTGGCGTGAATAATGATTTCGGTAGGAGTGAACAGTAATTTCAACCGGCATGAATAGTGATTTCGGTTATGAACAGTACCCATCAGTTGATTAGTATTGACCAAACTCTCGGAGTCATTTTCTAAATTTTTGAACCCTTCCAACTCGTTTTTGAGGTCTATTTGATCAAATTGAAATTAAAAAAATACATTTTGAGACTATCCAACTTCAAGCCTTATCCTGTGAGTATATAATTTTTTCTATAACTTACCCTATACTTTTCTTGAACTTTAAATGTATAAATAGTTATGTTTATAAGTTATTTATATTATCATAAGTTTACGAAATATGTTAAAATATGTACTTTACTTATTAACTAGCATATAGTTCAAAAATAGTACAATTTTGTAAATAAATTTTGAAACTTATTGAATATATAATTCTAAATGTATTTGTCATCATTTGATAAAGAAAATATATTGTGTATGTGGCATTAATATATAAAGCTATAATATTGCCTTAGAAAAGGGTATGTATATGTGATAATCTTGATTGAAAAGTTTCTAACAGAAGAATTATACTGAGACTAAAAATTATGTATTATACTGAAACCTTTATTTTGAATGATATGTCATATGTGTAAATAATAATTTATGTAGAGGAATTCTATTGAAAATATTGTTTGCTAACAGAAAGTGATGTTAGCGCTGGTACACATTGACACCTCAACCAACAAGGGTGGTGTTAGTCTCGTGTAAAGGCTAACACACGAGATATGATATGTGAATGAGAGCGGGATGTCTCCTATCTAGGCGAGATGCCGACTATATGATATATGATTTGTCCTCCCTTGCCGTGTGCTTAGAAAATGCCCATATTAAAGTCCTTTCACGTGTCATTTTAAATGGTGGTAAGACAAACCTTAACTGGGATACTGAATTTAGGCAAATTCTATACCAACAAAGTACGGAAGGGTTTGAACTTTGATATGGTGGTTTTGATATGGGATCCTCCTAATGTTTTCATGTAAAATATTTGATACATGACAATATTTGTTTAATGATCATAGAGTACAATATGTGTTTTTGAATATTTGAATATCCTATGTTTTGAGAATATTTGAAATGTGAGTCCTATATGGATATACTTTCGAACTGTATTTTCTATGTGAAAAATTTTAAAATATGATTACATCCATATGTTGGTCTAAGAGCTCATAGGAGGTATTATTTACTCACTGAGTTGTCAAACTCACTACACGATATTTTTAAAATTTTCAGATAAGAATATAGAGTTTGGTTATTTCCCTTCAGATAGTTGATCAATTAGGTGATATATTTTCTAGTGAGTCTATTTTGTTTCCAAGGCTTGTTGATTTTAATTTATATTGTATTTGTATTATAGAGTATACTCTGAATGCTACAGGCATGATCCTTACTTCTGTTGTTACTCTAATATTTATAAACTTAGTTTGTATATTGTATTTATATAAGAAAACCTATCTATATATGTTTCTATAATGAACGTTTGTATTATACCTATTATAATAAATATATGTTCGTAAAATATGTGTTTCACGTGCCCTTAAAAGTAGGGGCATGACAATCAGGTACTATTGTTGTAATTTTTTTCTTTAATTTTAATTTATAGTCATTTAATTTTATTTTTTGAAACATACATTGCTTTTTTTATTTTAACGTATAGAAATGTCAACTATAAAATTTGAATCAAGTTATTCAAAACTAAAGAAAAAAAGAAGAAAAAATTTGAAGTTTTAATTGAACCACAAAAAGAGTCTATTGAGAAATTTTTTGAAACAAATAAGAAAGTTGAAAATATAGGTGATTGCTCGTTGAATGAACAAGTTAATAATGTAAATATGGATGAAAGTAAAAATAGAGAAGAAGTATCAGTTAATGAACAAGAAAGAGAAATTAATAAATTAAAAAAATCCACTACTAAAAATATATATTATTCAAGTCAATGGATAAATATTGATATAAATTTAAGAGACTTATTAGTAAAAAAAATGCTCTGTTAGAGTTACTAATATAGATTTTCCTAAAGATGAATTTTCAAGACATTTTTCTTCATTATTTTACATTCAAAAGTTGATCAACGATGAAAAACGTGAAAGAAAATTGGTAATTTATTTCGAAGATTTGGATAAAATATTTTATTTTTTTTACAAAATGTTTAAAGCTCTTCCTAGTGCAAGTAGTTTAGGCAATGAAGGTAGTAGGGATTGGAGAAATATTAGTAAAAATTTGAAGAGTCATGAGATAAGTAATGAGCACATTGTTAACATGAGTTCATAGATTGATTTAGAAATACGATTATTAAAAAATAAAACAATAAACAAACATGTTCAAGAACAAATAAATAGAAATCGAGAACATTGGAAAAATGCGTTATTCAGAATTATTGTAGTTGTTAAAACTCTTGAAAAAAATAACTTAGCATTCTATGGAATAAATGAAAAGATTTACCAAGAAAATAATATAATTTTTTTTAATCTAATTGAAATGATTACAAAATTTGATTCTATAATGTAAGAACACATTCGTCAAATTAAAGATAATGAAATTCATAATCATTACCTTGGACATAGAATACAAAATGAATTGATAAATTTGCTAGCAAATGAAATTAAAACAAAAATTATAAAAAAATTATCAATGCAAATATTTTTCAATCATACTTGATTATACTCCTGATGTAAGTCATTAAGAACAAATGTCTTTTGTATTATGATGTGTAGATATTTCTTCAACCCCAATTCAAATCTTTGAATATTTTTTAAAATTTTTAAAAGTAGATGATACAACCAAAAAAAGTCTTTTTGATGCTATTTTAAATGAAATAAATATTATTGGACTTGATATTAGTAACCTAAGAGGACAAGGTTATGATAATGGGTCTAATATGAAAGGAAAACATCAATGTGTGTAAAAAAAAAGTTTTTAGATATTAATTCTAGATTATTTTATACTCTATGTGGTTGTCATAGTCTAAATTTGATACTTTGTGATATTGCTAATTGTTGTCCTAAAGCTACATCCTTTTTTTTTGGAGTGCTACAACATATATACCATATTTTCTTCATTTACTAAAAGATGAAAAATTCTACAAGATTATATCTCTAGCCTAACTCTTAAATCATTGTTACAAACACATTGAGAAAATCGTATTAAAAGTGTAAAAACTTTAAGTTTTCAAATTTCACAAAAAAGAGACACTTTATTGAAATTATGTGAAGTTGACGACGAACCTAAAATAAAAAGTGAAGCTGATTGTTTAGCAACTTATGAGTTAGAAAATTGAGTTTTTATTAGGTATGATTATTTGGCATTAGATATTGTTTGCGGTAAATTCAGCTAATAAAAATATACAATCAAAAGATATGTGTATCAATATTTCTATACAACAATTGAAATGTCTTATTTCATTTTTTGAAAAATATAGGGAAGACAGATTTGAAAATGCTATAATTTCTGCTAAAGAAATTGCTATAAAAATAAATATAGAACCTAAATTTCGTGAAAAACGTACTATTCGTAAAAAAAAAAATTTGATGAAATTATTGATAATGAAATTATAAAATATTCTGAAAAATTATTTAAAGTTGATTACTTTTTGTACGTAATAGATAAAGCAATAACTTCATTTTAAAGTAGATTTGAACAATTTAAAATATATCAAGATATTTTTAATTTTTTATTTAGCATTGAGAAATTAATGTCATTAGAGAATGAAAATTTAAAATAAAATTATTTTAACCTTAAATATTCATTAAAACATAATGACAATTTTGAAATTGATGGATTATATTTATTTACAGAATTAAAATTTTTAAGAAAAATTATACAAGTGAAAAATGATACATCAATTGACATACTTAATTATATAATAAGACTTGATTTTTTTTTCAAATATGTATATCACTTATAGAATAATGTTAACGATTCTCGTAATTGTTACTTCGGTAGGAATTTTTTTTTTAAAATTAAAATAAATAAAATCTTATTTAATATTAATAATGTTTCAATAAAGATTAAATGGACTATCTTTATTATCGATTGAAAAAAATATTAAACAAAATCTATTATAATAATTTAATAAATAATTTTACATTCCAAAAAGTACGAAAGATGAATTTTAAATAAAAATATAATAATTTTAATAAAATTTAATTATTTGTTTTAAAAAGACTTTATTTTAAATTTTGCTTTACACCTTCATAAATGTTGAGTCACCCTAGAGTCCAATGTTTTTAATTTAATATTATAAAATTAGACAAGAGAAATATAGGACTTGTTTGATTCTATTTTTGTTTTTTATTTTTATTTTTAAAAACTATGTTTAAAAGTTGTTCTATAGAACAAAAGTTAAAAAAATTCGTTTGATAAACTATTTTGAAAACGTGTTGTTTTTTGTTTTTTTATTCTGAAAACAAAAACAGAAAATAAAAATAATTTTTTATTTTTTTTGTTTTTCTGTTTTAAAAACAATTTATTTTCAGAACTTGTTTTCGAAACAACAGAAAACAGTTATAAAATGAGTTTTTTTTATTTTAAAAATAATTAAAAATAGAAAATAGTTTTTAAAATTAGAAAACAGACAGACTCATATACTTTTCAAACACAAAACAAAATTTCTCTTAAAAAAAATAAAATAAAATTTTTTTCTACAAAAAAAAAGATTCGGTGAAAAAAGTAGAGAAGGGGGGGGGGTTGGGGATTTCCGTCCCCTCCTCCGAAGCTCTACTGAAACAGCTCCTGTCCAGCCGCAGCTATGTTTCCCATCAAAGCAATGTCAAGCTATGCGCAAGGAACTAAATTTCTTTTCTTTTCCATCGAAACGACCGAAACGTTTCCGTTTCCTGAGTCACCAATGCGAAAAGGAGTTATCGAAACGAAACGAAGTGTTTGTTAAGGAATTATGCTATTTCAATTAAAATTGCTATGTTTTGAAATGTTTCGGTAGAAATATTCTTGTTTCAATGGAAATTTTGGTGAAAATACTCTTATTTCGAGTTGTTTCAATAGAAATACTCTTGTTTCAAGTTATTTCGATGGAAATACTCTTGTTTCGAGTTATTTCGATGGAAATACTCTTGTTTCGAGTTATTTTGATGGAAATACTTTTGTTTCAATGGAAATTTTGGTGAAAATACTCTTATTTCGAGTTGTTTCAATAGAAATACTCTTGTTTCGAGTTATTTCGATGGAAATACTATTGTTTCAAGTTATTTTGATAAAAATACTCTTGTTTCGAATTATTTCGATGGAAATACTCTTGTTTCGATAAAAAAATACTAAATTAATTTGAAAAATAAAAAAATTGACAATATAAAAGTAGATGAAAATAGCATTATATCATATCTAACACTAAGTTATTTTCTCTCACAAGTCACAATACTTTTATTAACTTCATATTCTCCCCCTTTATTTTTATGACATTATTTTCCTTCATTATCTTTATTTTAAAGAGGAAACTACAAAAATGATACAAAGAGATATTAAAAGGCAAAGAAAAAGAAATATACCTAAAGATAGAGATAGAATTATGGTCGACAGATAAAGAGACTTAAATATAAATGTCACGAAAGAGTTAAGAAGAAGATGGAGAGATAGATGCAATAGAGAGATTGTTGTTGAATACTATTAGGATTTGAGTTGAAGTCCCTACTGTAGTAGTATGTTTACTTACTATTCAATTATATACATTAATTCAAATTAATTTTAATATAAATTTATATATTTATATCATTAATATTATGTTAAAATCTTTAAAAATTAAAAAAAATATTATTTGAAACGTTTCTTAAAAAATCTTTCGTTTCCTCGAAATTTTTGAAACGTTTCAAAATGTTTCTGTTTTTAGAGTTACCGAAACGGTACCTCGAAACGAAATTTAGTACCTTGGCTATACGATATGGGCAATGCCGAAGCCCATCAGAATACGCAACCATCAAGAAAGAAAACCAAGGTTCAATTATTTGCTGACAACTAGAAAATGCGCACAAGAAGCAGCTTCATCTCACTAAATATGATTTGCTGCCGATCGATATTGACATATTTTAGTCCTTCACATATTATTCAATTTTCAAGTTAGGCCTCCGGAGATTTTCGTTTTTATTTTAGTTTCCTACTCTAAAAAATCCTTCACATCTAGTCTCTCTGTTGGTGAACCAAACAGCCTAACTTTATTATTGAATTTAATAACATGTTTATTATAATGGATTAAATTGAATGAATTTTTAAAAGTGCGACCAAAATGTAAACGAAAATTTCTGAAGTACCTACTTGAAAATTGATCAATTGGATACAGAAACAAAACAGGATTTTGGTCATACGCCATTGGAAATTTACTGCTTTACAAAATTTTTATGGCCTTGAATAGTCACTTCCTCCTCGTTCCACCCTCCCTTTTCAGGTTTAAATTCTGAAGTTCTTCAAGCTGACGAAAGATTGTTCCAATATTACAGCTCTGCTTTTCAACTCTCGTCCATAATTGAAATTTGTAAGCCTGAATGATAGTATGGTTTCTACAAGCTGCATCCCATGTTACCAGGCCTCGCCATAAGAACATGCAACAGAAACAAATAGCAAAAAGCATTTATTCTGTGATCACTCTTCAGCCCTCAAATTCATCTGAGAAGAAATCGATATCTTTGGGAGGACCCCTTTTAAGTTTTTCTTGTAGATCAAGATTCTTGGGCAATACTAGTTCAATTCCCTGACCTGACATGTAGAAATATCTCTCCAGTACCATCTGGAAAACATAATAGTAGACTTCAATTATTCCAGAATTGTAATCTCTAATGGTTGCACTCAATGGTCTTCCACAGAATAAGAATTTTTGGAAACCACACAGGCATCAAACGTTGATTTTACTTACCATGGCAGCATAAGCATCGAGTTTCCTTTCCTGAGAATTCTTACTGAGGCCCCTGAAAGAGTTCTGAGTAAGTTAATTCCCCAATAAAAGAATGAATGCCATTCTATATATATATATGAAGAATCTTTATTATATGATTTTTACATCCTATTGTCAGAAAATCGTAATTGTGAGAACTTCCTCTGCAAAAAGTTTAGAAGCTAAGCACATAATAACTTCAGCGGAATTTGAACAATTCCTGTGAGGGTCAAGAAAGAATCTTTCATCATGGACAAAGGATTTAGTACTGACGTGGCCTCAGCCTATATTAAAAGAATTCATAGTAAATTTAATATTATATATAAGTGGATTGATTGGTTCAGAATTACTAAAATCGTCTGAAGGACTGAGGATCTATGTTCGAATCCCCAATCGAAGACGAATGAACCAAAAAATATTCTATTAGTGTTTGCAGTGATCACTCAAATAGTTTTCAGAAAGAGTCTTGGCTAAGAAGGAATCTTCTTCACACCCATCTACATATGCTAAAGGACTTCAAATCAATGCTTTGAGAACAATATTCAAATAAGTTCTTTCACCATTAATTCCATTTCATGTAGGATATGAGAACTGGATCCTATAAAATACACAAGCTGAATACAAAAACTGCATGCAGTATGAACGCATGTACACTTTTCTTTTTAACAATCACCAGATAAAAAATTATGACACTAACATTGCCATAAATTGTTTCATGCAACATTCGCTTCAGCAATTCATGCTGTTTAGGAAATTAGCCAACTTTCTCAAACAAGAAATAATTCTATAAGAAATAAAAGAGTCCAATGAATAGAAAAAAAATTCAAAACATTTACATGTTAATCATTCGATCTATTGCTTCTGATGTTGTCCCGTGTTCATCCTGTAGATACACTCTCCAACCCCTGAAATTCGAAGTTGAGATATAATATTGGAATTTAAAATGGTTATAACAGTTCACAGAAACGGCAATCAGAAACCTTCAGAAACATCATTCAAATGTAATACCCAATTAACCATTAATTACATAAGCTTCAGAATTTATAATTCTTTACTCTTCCTTATGGTATTAAGTCAATCTTTTGATAAGATGTGATATTATCGTTCGCCTTGAAGAATAGCAAGGTGAAATGCTAGTTTCTGAAATGCAGGAGGCAATGGTAATCAATTCATGGAAGAGCAAGGCACTTAATGTGATTTACCAAGGTCAGGAACTGAGTGTTGGAGGCATGACCATAAGTCAAGGGTCTGGTTGTTTTGCAACTTGTGAAATGGATTAAAAATATCAAATTGACACTGAATATAGTTAACAGCACATTATGAACATTACTTTGGAATTTAGAAATAAAGAGAAAGAAAATTAAACTGTAAATGCTGCATCAATATACTTACCTCTCAGCAGCTCGAACTGCAAGTCTTCCTGCAACGCTACGAACTTTGTTTGACTGTGTTGTTTCCTTCCCATCACTAGATTTAGGAAGTCCAACTACAAACTCATCGGCTTCCTAAAAGTTTTAAAATCATGATATCACTAAATTACATATTTACACTGATACAGATCCTCAATCACAAATTTTAAGTAGCCAGAAAAAGTAAAGAAAAATGTGGACCTCCTGTTCAGCAATCTTGAGAAGCTGGGCCTCGAGCTTTTGCCCTCGCAGTTCCAAAACCTAAAGAAGCTATTCATTAACCAATTGTATAATATATGCTCTAGCAGTCTAGCCATTAGATCTATGGCACTAAAAGCACAAACCACATCACTGATAAGCATGAAATTTCTTCCAGTATACTAAATAAGGAACACCAGCTATGCCAAATATTGTCCAAACAGCAGCTGTAACTAGTATAACACAACTTAAGTAAAAAAGGATACATATAAAAGCAAACAAGGGCATTTTAGGCATACAAGTTCTGTTATTCTTTAGAAACTTAAAAAAACCTCCAGATAATTCCGATTGCAACATTTTACTCCAGACCCTTCACATTATGAACACTTAAAGCAATTTACAATCAATGATTCAACCCAGAATCTAACAATTACATGCTCAATTTACCTTAATTTTCACAGAAACTAAAGAAAGGATCGAATTTGATGAAGTCATTAGTGGATTCTAACCGTCAAGGGACGTATAGAGAAGCCTTTGCTAAGGGCAACGCCTGTACGGGCCAATCCCAAGTCCACTCCTAGGCTGAACCCTCCTCTCCATTGTGGGTCTCTTTTCCGGCGAAGGGCGTTAGGGGGAACTTCATCCAAAGTTATTGCCTTTATAATTCCATATTGGGTTGAATATAGTTGCAGAGAAGAAGGGGTGCCACTAACAATCGAACGAGCACGGTGTTTAGAACAGAAGAAGGGATTCTGGACTTGTATAGGTCGCAGTTGCTGTGTCGACATTTGAGAGAGGAGTTGCTTACATGTAACACAAACCAACTTATACCCCAAAAAAATGAAGAGAAAAAAAAAAAACTGACGGAGAACAAGTATTAAATTTCGTTTTGATGTATTATTTTGATAATTTAAAAAATAAAAATATTTTAAAATATTTTAAAAATTTCGTAGAAATAAATTTATTTTTAAAAAGTATTTCAAATAATTTTAAATAATATTTTTTTAAAATTTTAAATTTTTTTAACATAATATTAATAATTTATATATTTAAATAATATAGTATCAAATAATGATGTTATCATTAAAATAATATTGATATAATTAATATTCTTAAAATTAGACAATATTTGACATAGATTTTGTTAATAAAATTATATTTAAAATTTTATTAAATTTAAACATAATTATTTAAAGTTTATCATAAATATTGCTAACAAAATTTTAAATGAATAAGTTGAGAGTGAATGGTTTAAATACTCTTACAATATATATTTTATAATGATTATATAATTAAAAAATAATATAAAATTAATTATGAAGTTAAAAATATTTTATATTTTATTATTTTTAAATTTATTATCTTTAAAAATAAAAAAAAAGTATTTTAATTAAAAAATATAAAATAATAACCGTGTTAAAAATATATTAATATATTTTGTTAATAAAATATAAATTTTTTAAATTAAAATAATATTTTTTATATAATTATTAATATTGAAAAGAAACCAAGGTAAGAATGATGGTGGTCCCGTACACGTGGGGTAACTTTGTAACAAGTCATAATTCTTTTTTAAAAATTGAAATAATAAAAATAGAAAGTGAAGAGGCGAGAGATGCTTTTTGGGTCATTGGTATATATGCAAACTCCAATGATAAATTATGGAAAAAGAATTGAGAAATATTTCGTTTCCAAAACAGTGTTTCGTTTCGGTGGACGTTGAAACCGAAAAATTTCGGCTGTTTCCACTGAAACGACACGAGATTTAATACCATGATCAGAATTTGATGAGCGAAATCTGCTGACGAAAAAAAGAAGTATTTTCAAGGGAAGAATGCACTTTGCTACTTGGTGTAATTGTAATCTTTCGCATTTTCTTTTAATTGCAACAATTTTTCTCCTTATATTTGTTTTCATTGTAATTTTTCCCTTACTTTTTATTTTTGTGACAAAAATGAATCTTTTGAAATATGAAATAATAAAGTTACTCTTTAATTTTTTTTAAATCAATCCTATTTTTATTATAACATCAAAAATTTTATTTTATTTAAAAAAATTAATTTCATTAGGAAAAAGCCATTTCCCTTTTTTTTTTCTCACCATCACTCACGACCCACAACCCACAATCCCTTTTTCTTTTTTCACCATCACTCATGACTCGCGAGGTCCATTCAGAGGACCCATCATCGTAGCCACCATCGAAAGCATTGCAACCACCATCGAGAAGCATTGCAGCCATTGGAAGAAGAGACGACGACCATCGCGACTTGACTCTAGCCACCACGAGCTTTGATGGCCATCGTATTTATTCCTAATCCCAAAACACATAAGCATCGTTCATTAAATCTCCAATCGCAAACGGCCCGCGAGCACAACTATCACAACTAACTACATAATGCTATAACTTTTCCCCTTCATTCTAAAATCTTGCAACCGAGACATATTTTGATTTGCTATTCAACCAACAACAGATGCATATTTCTCCATTAATTTTCGTCTCAGAAAAATTGGGAAGAAATGGACTAAAGAGTTTCCACGTGGCATATTTCTTAATCAATTTTCCACAGTGCGAATTTTCAAAAAAATTGGTAGTTGTGATATCACTCTTGGTACATCAAATTTCTTTATGTTAATCTTTTTTTTAATACTCAAATTCTTATTTGTAGCTTGTGATATCACTCTTGGTACATCAAGTTTTCATGAATTTTGATACAATTTACAGGGCTAGGACTTAGGATACAATTTACTTTTCATTCTTTTGAGTCTAAATATTGTCAACCATGAACTAAGAAAAAGGGATTTAGAAGCTTACATCAGTTTAAATGGAAAAGGAATGTCCATTAACCACTGGCAAAGGGATGCTTATGCAAGACTTCCATGAAATTAAAGCTAACTGTTAGCATATAGATAATCATATTTTACTTTAATATTTGTTTATCAGATCTTTTTACTTGTACCTACAGAACTTTCATAAAATTGATACATGAATCTATATACCATCTATTAAACAGAAGAGATAATAAAATGGAGTTATATACTATCTATTAAACACAAAAATTAATACAAAGGAGTCATTTACTATCCATTAAATACAATAACTATTACAATGGAATTATCTACCTTATATTAAATACAATAGCTATTACAATGGAATTATATACCATCTACTAAACAAAAAAGTTAATACATGAATCTATATACCATCTATTAAACAAAAGAGATAATACAAGAGAGTTATATACTATCTATTAAACACAAGAGTTAATACAAAGGAGTAATTTACTATCCATTAAATACAATAGCTATTACAATGGAATTATCTATCTTCTATTAAACACAAGAGCTATTACAATGGAGTTATATACCATTTACTAAACACACAAGTTAATACATGAATCTATATATCATCCATTAAACAAAAGAGATAATACAAGGGAGTTATATACTATCTATTAAACACAAGAACTATTACAATGGAATTATATACTATTTACTAAACACAAAAGTTAATACATGAATCTATATACCATCCATTAAACAAAAGATATAATACAAGGGAGTTATATAGTATCCATTAAACAAAAGAGCTAATACAATGAGTTATATATCATTCATTTAATACAAAATCTAAAACTACTTCTAAGTCTTTTTCTTTTGCCGGCTAAGAGATGGAGGTATTTGCTGGCTAGACGTTGGAAGCACTGTATGAAGCCTTCCTTCTAGAGCATTTTTCTTCTTCAGCATAGGACTAACCACTTGTGTATGTTCCTCGACATTCTTCCCTTTGTAATTGAATGGTACCTACAAAATACAAAAATATTAAGTGTAACATTATGTAAAATTAAGCAGAAGAACTAACACTCAATTAAGAAAAACCTTTTCCCTCTTAAGGAATTTCTCATTTCGACAGTGTGGTCCTTAATACTTACAACTTGAACCTGCACATAATTTATTTAAATCTCTAAATAATCATCAACGAAATAGAATGATAAAAACTGTATAATAACAACATTTGAATAACAAATATTGAGGTTAAAAACAAAAAAATAATCCAATATCACTATACCAATAGCAAATTTACCTCAACTAAATTCAAGACATCTGTCGCATTGTTCTAAACCTTCTTGTCTTCCCTTGGTTGCCCACTTCCCCTACAAGTCCTTGCATTGTGTCCTTGAACTCCGCACATTGAGCACCTCACAACTTGGTCATTTTTACTCATTTTGTAAGGATTCTTTACTTTTTCATCTGAATCCTTAATCTTTTGGTTTTCAGGCCTTCCAGACATCTTTTTGGGTTTTAGAGGATCTATATCTGGCAAGTGTGTCTCTGTCCATCCTGTCTTGTTAGGTATTGGATAAATGATCGGTTCGTATGACTTAATGTATGTATCATTTATGTATGCAGAGAATACAAAATCTTCAGGCTCTTGACCATGCATCCAAATGGCTAAACATGCATGTGAGCACAGTATCCCATTCAAGTTCCATCTTCGACAGTTGCATGATCATTGGGTCAAGTTTACAATAAACTATTTTCCATTACAAATCACTTGGAAATGGCAATTCCTAACATAAGTAGTTTGACACTTAAAAGAATTACACTTAGCAATCTCCAGTTTGGCCCTAATATTTTTGCATATATCATGCTCATCCTTCTTCGCGCCATCTCTTTTCAACTGAAATCTTCTCATCAATTTTATCCTAATCATCTCCATCATCATTATTAGTGGTTTGTCTCTTGAGTGCAAGATGTAGTTATTGAAGCTTTCATTAAGGTTATTCATCAACAAATCACATTTGGATCTCATGCTTAAAAATGCCCTACACCATGATTTTAGGTCCACGGTTGCTAAATAATTGTAGCCACTAGCATTCAACACCTTGATCCTCTCCAAGGTGTTATTGAATTCTCT
This sequence comes from Gleditsia sinensis, assembly GCA_037074535.1. Taxonomy (NCBI): domain Eukaryota; kingdom Viridiplantae; phylum Streptophyta; class Magnoliopsida; order Fabales; family Fabaceae; genus Gleditsia; species Gleditsia sinensis. The sequence continues at coordinate 21,030,494 of CM073469.1, forward strand.
TGGAGTGGAACAGTTTACAACCTCCCACAATAGATTTTTTAATCCCTAGCCCTTGTATTCCCTATATCTGAAGTTAGCATAGAGGTGCCTAACACATATTCTATGATATGCATTTGGCATAAGCAACTGAAATGCTTGCGTTAGGGCCTACATAGAACGAAAAAACATACAAAACATGAGAAAAAACTTCAATTGAACACTTTGTGCATAACATATATACATTTAGTACAAAAAATAGCATTTTCTTCTGCCTATCATATATAAATGTCCAATCACGTTCTGTAACTCCTTCAATATCATGTAACAATAGTTTCAAAAACTATACCTATGTATCCTTATTCTCTATCTCAACAACAACATAGGCTATTGGAAACAAATTTTCATTCCTATTCCTCCCAATAACTGATAGTAATTGTCCTCCAAATAGAGACTTCAAATGGCAACCATCTAAACCCACAAATCTCCTATAACCAGCTAAAAATCCTGACTTCATGGCTTCCAATGAGACATACATCATCTTAAACGCACGATTCCCTAGTGCACCATGGTTGGCAATATATACCTTCACTGTACTTCCTATATTGTGGTCAAGAAGGGTTTGGGCATAGTCATAAACCCTTTTGTACTAATGACTTCACTCTCTATGAATAGCTCTTATGTCATTTTTCTTCGCTCTATAAACTTGGTGCAATGACATATTAATATTCAGATTTTTAGTCATCTCTATCATCATATTAGAAATCTTTTAATATGGAATTCTTTTTAATTTCTCTAGATATTTATTTGTCAAATAACTCGAGGTGATTTGCCTATTCTTATAGGCTTTAGGACAAGAGTGCTTTGAATATAAGGCTTTTATATGAAATGTACTTTCACTTTTTAATTTGATTCCATATATTTTAAATCCGTAGTTCTTTATACATTCAACTATGACTTTATCAGGATCATTCTTCTTTCACTTCAAGTATTTCCCTTGTTGGATATTCTATTCACGTACTGCAGTTCTAAAAATGGTCACATTAGGGAATTTTTGACCTATGGTAAATACTATATTATCCATATCTTTATAAAGCCTGAACTCATCATATTTTGATGTAGGAAAATCTTCATCACTACTCATAGGCGAAAATATCAACTCATCAGAGGGTGCATATTCTGATTGGACATCGATGTTTAAATAATTGGTAGGTTCGGTTTCCTTCATCGTGAATTGCCTTGGTACTAAACTTATTTTCTTCTGTGAATTTTTCTGAATGGATTCCTCACCTATAAATACAAATTAAATATTTATATACAACTACCCACATAGCTAAATATTATATAGAATTTATCAATGTACTCAAAATTATGTCAATAGAGTTAGATAATTAATTTACCTGGAAAGTCATAAATCTCTTCGTCACTGCTTACCACCTCTTTTTAGTAAGGGTCATCCTCAGTGCTGCTACTATCGTCTTCACTTACATAGTCACTATTTTTTCCTTCCTTTACTTTCTCAAATTCATCATCTCTTTCCACTGACATGTCATAGAGGTCACTCATTGTGTTTATCAAATATATTGAAACCTCCATATCTGATTTATAAATATCATATAGCTCTAACATGATTTCAATCATAGCATCTAACACAATGTGTACAAGCTCTATGTTTAAACTCTAATCCGAGACAAGATAGTGAACAGAGACGCTTAGTTTCACCATGAATTTTTGTAGTTCATGCATCAGCTCAAAGTATGACACTACGTTTCTGTCACGGCCCCAAATGATGGAACACATGACCGGCATGGCATAAGGGTTTCCCCCTAGCCGCAAGCCTAACACATAGCGTGCACAAACATCCAGCACACAATCCAGAGTACATAATAAATATAACTGGCCATATATGCCACATCCAATATCAGAAAATACTGTATATATATATATATATACATATATATATGTATATATATATATATACATATATATATATGTATATATATATATATATATCTCATGAATCCAACATCCGTGATTCAACTTGACTCATGGCCTCATAATACAAATATCGTTGTAAAACATAAAACCGTTTTCCAAACAACACATCAAAATACGCAAGAAGCGAGGATCCTGCCTATAAGTTCATGGAGGTACACTAGACATAAAATAAACTAGACAAACAGTACAAAAGAGCCTTGCCCAAACTGGGGCTCACCAACACTATCTTCAGCCTCCTACGAAGCTGTAGCTGGATCAAAGTCTCTTTGACTATCTGTGGGGAGGAAATAGAAAAGGGGTGAGATCACACTTCAGTGAATGGGTAAATCACACTATAACAGAAACAGGGCAAACCAAGCACGAGTGTTTCGCAATAAGTTTAATAATTGAAACATTAAGAATTTAACCATAATTTATTGAAAGAAAAGCCAAACAATTCAAATGTATGTTCAAAAGATAAAACATGATTAAATCAGTAACCGTAAAGCAAATCAATTATGCATGGTAAGTAATAAATGAAGTTATTTATGCAATAACAATGATGAATGAGATATTTTAGAAATATTTAATCTTTAAGAAAAATACACTAGTTTATTGGAGGTCTTTCCTAACAGATCAATCATCTTCCCCAAGCACACAGCAAGGGTAGGGTAATCACTGTAGGCGTAGACATAAATCCACCCTAAATTCTCCAAGCACATAGCAAGGGTATGGCAATCATTGTAGGCGTAGACATAAGTCCACCCTAAATCCTGTGACTTAGGCGGTCATAAGCCCGTCATAATATCCTAGGCCGAAGCCTCCGCATGACCATGGTGCACCAGGGCTAGCACTACCTGCGGCTAGCTAACAGTGATCTGAAAGGGTTCCTCCAATGGAAAACATTTGAAAATATGCTATTCAAAGAGTTTAAAGTAAAACATTTCAATAACATTATAATAAAGCTATAATTCTCCATTTAGCTCTTTTCATGCATAAAACTCTGTTCTAAAATATGTCTCATCCATGGATTCCCATGGAGACCTTTATCATCAGAAACTTTCCTTTTAAACATATCGTCCGTAGAGGTCGCATAGATGTTCGCATGCATCAAATCATTTCATGGCTAACTTAGTTCATTTCTATGACTAAGTTCACATTTGTATAAATCTAGCTCAATGGAGAATTATCAGTCTAGATGCTTGCCCGGCATACCTAGGGTTCAACTAGGATTGAAATTTATAATTTCTAACATGGTTGGAATATATTGGTTTTCAAAGCTGTAAAACAATTTAACATACATTCCAACTAGTTAAAATCATACGAGAGAGTTATAAACCAAATTCGTAAAAAACATGCGCTATAGTATGAAAAACCCACTCACCGGTAAGGGTTCCAGATTAGACAACCCTAAAATCATCGTTTCTGGTCTGAAGTCGGTAAAATAAACTCCAAAATCGAGTCCGGAAGGTCCAAAAACTTGAAAAAATGATTTCGGGAGTTTAGTCACTATTCACCGTCGGAAAATACTATTCACACTGGAAAACATTATTCACCGCCACTATTCATCGTCGAAAAACACTATTTACCATCACAAATTTTTTACCAAATCAACAAAATGAATTCATATCCTGATATTTATCTAGTTTCTGAATCCATCTACGGAGTTAAATTTCTAATTAGAAGTCTCTAAATAAGGTTTTTCAGAACTTACCTTTTACCGAGATTTTCTACTTCAGATCTACGGCGATTCAACAGTTGATTTAAAAAACTGATCGGTCAAAACCGAAGTACTTTTTGTCCTGAATCCAATAACACTTTCAGTTTTGTAGGTTGTGGGTGATGATGAAAAAAAGAAAAGGGGAATGGTTTTTACCTTTTTTTAAAAATGAAATTAATTTTTTTTAAATAAAATGAAATTTTTGGTGTTATAATTAAAATAGGGTTGATTTTTTTAAAAAATATTTAATGGGTAGCTTTGTCATTTCATATCCCAAAAAAATTGTTTTTGTCACAAAAAGTAGAGGGTGATGGGAAAATTACAATGAAAACAAACATCAGGGGGAAAATTGCTGCAATTGAAAGGAAATGGGAGGGGGGGATTGCAATTGCACCAATATATTTGTAATAACCGTAAAATTTAACAAAAAATCCAATTAAAGGAAATTTAGAATAAAAGAGAGAATTTTGACAATAGAGATAAGAACCAGTGAAAATATGTATATTTATTACATGGATTAAAGAATTACAAAAGAAATATGAGAATTTATATTTTGGCGCGCTATTAGCAAAAATATGATTATTTATGTAGAAATAATTATGATTTGTTAAAAGTAAGTGGACTTTTAAGTAAAAGAAGTATTGTGTTGCTTAAAATAATTATATCGGCCTCTATTGAATTTTTATGGTATTTTTAGAAATATTCTTTCTTTTAATATGAATAAAGATATTTGTTTTGAAATTTGTTTTATTATGATTTTTATCAAGAAAAATTATGATTTAAGAGTTTAACTAAAGATTTATGAGAAAGGAAATTTTTAGAAAATTTTGAGATATTTTATGATGAAAAATGGAATTTATATGAATTTTATAAAAAAAATTCTATTATTAATTATTTAATAATTATTATTATATTTAAAAAAAAAACAAACTCAGAAAACCATAAAATGAAAACCGGGGGCAACTGCGTATCGATAAAAAAAACGGAAAGATGTATAGTAGTGCATGCATAGTGAGTGAATAGTAATTTCAAATTTTATCTTTTGATTTGGAGTGCTTAAGAGCTTCCGATATCAAAACTGAACGTGTTATTGGATTCAGGACGAAGAGTACTTCAGTTTTGACCGATCAGTTTTTCAAATCAACTGTTGAATCGCCGTAGATCTGAAGTAGAAAATCTCGGTAAAAGGTAAGTTCTGAAAAACCTTACTTAGGGACTTCTAATTAGAAATCTGACTCCGTAGATGGATTCAAAAACTAGATAAATATTAGGATATGAAATTGTTTTGTTGATTCGGTAAAATTTTTGTGACAGTGAATAGTGTTTTCCGACGATGAATAGTGGCGGTGAATAGTAACCAAGCTCATTTAAGGTTTTTGGACCTTTCGGACTCGATTTTGGGGTCTGTTTTACCAAATTCAGACCATGAACTAGGATTTTAGGGCTGTCCAATCTGGAGCCCTTACCTGTGAGTGGGTTTTTCATACTATAGCGCATGTTTTATGAATTCGGTTTATAACTCTCTCTCTCGTATGATTTTAACTAGTTGGAATGTATGCTAAATTGTTTTACTGCTTTGAAAACCAATATGTTCCAACCATGTTAGAAATTATAAATTTAAATCCTAGTTGAACTCTAGGTATGCAGGGCAAGCATCTAGGCTGATAATTCTCCATTTGAGCTAGATTTATAGAAATGCGAACTTAGTCATAGAAATGAACTAAGTTAGCCATGAAATGATTTGATGCATGATGAGCATCTATGTGACGTCTACGGACGATCTATGTTTAAAAGGGAAAGTTTATGATTATAAAGGTCTCCATGGGAATTCATGGATGAGATATATTTTAGAACGGAATTTTATGCATGAAAAGAGCTAGATGGAGAATTATAGCTTTATTGTAAAGTTATTGAAATGTTTTACTTTAAACTCTTTGAATAACATATTTCAAATGTTTTCTATTGAAGGGACCCTTTTAGATCACTGTTAGCTAGCCGCAGGTAGTGCTAGCCCTGGTGCACCATGATCATGTTAAGGCTTCGGTCTAGGATACTGTGACGGGCATATAACTGCCTAAGACACAGGGATTTAGGGTAGACTTATATCTATGCCTACAGTGATTGCCATACTCATTGCTATGTGCTTGGGGACCCATTGCTATGTGCTTGGGAAATTTAGGGTAGACTTATGTCTATGCCTACAGTGATTACCATACCCTTGCTGTGTGCTTGGGGGATTTAGGGTGGACTTATGTCTACGCCTACAGTGATTACCCTACCCTTGCTGTGTACTTGGGGGAGATGATAGATCTGTTAGGAAAGACCTCCAATAAACTGATGCATTTTTCTTAAAGATTAAATATTTCTAAACAAGCTCATTCATCATTGTTATTGCATAAATATCTTCATTTATTACTTACCATGCATAATTGATTTGCTTACGGTTATTGATTTAATTCTGTTTTATCTTTTGAATATACATTTGAACTGTTTAGCATTCTTTCAATAAATTATGGTTAAATGCTTAATGTTTCTATTGTTATCTTTACATTTGGATTTCAATTATTAAACCCATTGCGAAACACTCGTGCTTGGTTTGCCCTGTTTCAGTTATAGTATGATTTACTCATTCACTGAGATGTGGTAATCTCACCCCTCTTTTGTTTCCTCCCTACAGATAGTCAAAGAGACTTTGATCCAGCTACAGCTTCGTAGGAGGCTGAAGATAGTGTTGGTGAACCCCAGTTTGGGCAAGGCTCTTTTGTACTGTTTGTTTAGTTTAATTATGTCTAGAGTATCTCCATGAACATACAGGCAGGATCCTCACTTTCTTGCGTATTTTGATGTGTTGTTTGGAAAATGGTTTTATGTTTACAACAATGTTGGTATTATGAGAGGCCTTGGGCCAAGTTGAATCACATGAATATTATGAGGCCATGGGCCAAGTTGAATTAAGAATGTTGGATTCATGATATATATATATATATATATATAAACAGTATTTTTTGATATTGGATGTGGCATATGTGGCCAGTTATATTTATTATGTATTTTGAATTGTGTGCTAGATGTCTGTGCATGCTATGTGTTAGGCTTGCGGCTAGGGGGAAACCCTTATGCCGTGCCGGTCATGTGTTCCATCATTTGGGGCCGTGACAATATGGTATCAGAGCATTAGGTTTCCCTGTGTTCATGGAGTAACGGACCTTTAGGTAGGACTTTGAGTATAGGTATGAATCCGGACATGCTTATACTCACGGTGCTGCTACAGGGGTTTGATAGGATGTTGTTCTTTTGTTCAAGTAAGTCAGTTTATAGTATGCTATGTTGGCATGGTTAAGTGACGGTTAGGCTATCTCTGTTTTATAGCGAGATGCGTCTTAAAGAATTTAAGAAATTGAGACATATATTAAATATGATGGTTTCTGAATGTGACATCATGATGGTTTCTGAATGTGACATCCGTTGTACCCGGTTGTCTAGATATGGTAGATTGTGATGTGATATTGAGAATGAATTTGTTGACATTATGTCATGTCATTTTGAAATGTCACTAGAAGGTGATTAAATTCAATATTCTTAGAGAATTTTCTCTCTTGATACAAAGAAAATCTTAGTGAGATACCCAGTAACCTAATCTCTACTTTAGCAGTCCATAAGTGATTATAAAAAGGTGCCAAGGATAGTTGGCAGTGGTGAGGGATGCTGATATAAAGTATATCAGTGTAAATCAAATTCCAGTGATTAGAGAATTTTCTGATATAATTCCTGAAGAATTGCCAGGATTACCCTGAAATAATAAATATAATTTGGTATTGATTTATTTCCTGGCCAGCGTCTATATTTCCATATAGAATGGCACCCACTGAACTTAAAGAACTGAAAAAAGAAATAGTTACAAGACATGTTAAACAAGGGATTTAAAAGCACTAGAACTTTTACTTAGAGTGCTCCAGTTCTATTGGTGAAAAAGAAAGATAGATCACTATGACTATACATAGATTATAAACAATTGAATAAAGTGACAATGTGGAATAAATACTCATTACCTCGTATAGATGATCTATTTGATCAGTTAGAAAGTGCTTAACATTTTTTTTAAAAAAAAAATTAATTTGATTTGATATTTAGATATCATCAATTAAGGATAAGAGAAGTGGATATTAAAAAAAAAAAATTTCTTTCAGGATTTGGCATGGACACTATGAGTTTATAGTTATGTCATTTGGATTGACAAATGCCCCAGCTACATTCATAGAGTTAATGAATAAGTAATTAAGCCATCCCTAAATCAAGTTGTTATTATATTTATTGATAGTATACTAGAATATTTCAAGAGTTCAGAGGATCATAAGCAATATTTAAAGATAGTATTACAAACTCCAAGGGAATATCAGCTATATGCTAAATTCTCAAAATATGAATTTTGACTTAGTAATAGTACTTTCTTAAGGTATGTGGCTAACAAGATGGTATCCAAGATAACCCTAAGACAGTAAAAGTGGTACAGCAATGTCCACATCTTGCTACAGTTACAGATGAAGATCCAAGTCCAATTTGCGCTTTTTGCTCTGGTCTATTGTCCATTCTATTTGAGCTGTGATTGGATCAGGTACATGAACATATGCTTGTAAAGCATCAATCAATTCTTCAGCATCTGAAGCTAAGATGAGAATTCGTCGTGCTGAGTGTGGGATAAACTTCTGTTCCACAGTTTGATCTAGAAAAGATAACAAACCATCAAAGAAGTGATTAACATTTAACAAACCTATCGGTTTGTGATGCATATTCAGTTGTGCCCAAGAGACTATTTGGAAAATCTCCTCTAAAGTACCAAAACCACCTGGTAAGGCAATGAAGGCGTCAGCATTGCTCATCATTCTAGCCATGCGTTCATGCATGGAAGCTACTCTATATTCTTCTCCAATTGTTTTCCCTATGTTGCTGGATGCAGCTAGAGCTGTAGGAATAATACCTAGAACTTGGCATCCTCCTACATGTGCAGCTGTAGCCACACACCCCATTAACCCACAGTTACCTCCACCATAGACTAGATGCATTACCCAGTTTTTGTGCTGCTTTCACATATTCCCCATCTTTTCCAGGACTGGAACCACAAAAGACACAGATATTTCGAAACTGACGGAATGCGGTTCCCTCCATAATTTCTATCACCTTAACTTTGAGTATGAAGATAAAGATACTAATATAAGCACTTATAGAACTCGGAGAAGGGCATATTTATAATAGCTATGCGAATAGGCCGGATATTATTAGAATAGCTATGTGAGTGATTGGTGGATATTAGCTAAATTAAAGGTAAAAAAAAATGGCAAGCATGTATATGTACAGTAGTTATGACTGTGACCCATATTAAGCACATAAAGAGCATAAGATAAGATATCACTAGAAATTTATCTTTTTCTTGTTGTCTTTGATGAAGCATTGATGTCTTGAAAGGTTGTAGGTGATAGCCGTCATTGTAAAAAAGAAGAAAAAGAAAAAGAGTGAAAATGCAAACCACTTAATGGTTGAAGAGGAACAATCAAATGGTTTATTTTGTTTTCTCAATGTTTTTACCAGTTGACTATTGGTTTATAAGTTGACTAGCTATTTTGAGAAATTTTAATTTGGACTGATTATTTACAGTTGATTGATTATATATTTTGAAGCAACCAACTGCATCCTACCAGTTAACTATGTGCTCTTGTTATTCACAGACTTTATAGGCTCAGAAATATTTCTTTTCCATATGATATGCTTCCGCCGAATAACAATATCTTTGAATTAAATTTTGGCACATATATTCAAAATTTGCGGCCACCGATTTCGCCGAAATAGCAGCTAGATTTTGTTTACAGATTTTCAAGAATTACGGCCATCGATTTTAATGCTTTTCAATGTTTGTCCAAATTTTTGACTTTCTATTTTGGCACCATTTTCTATTGTGCTTTTCATCTGTTTCACTGCATGCTCCCTCATTAACGGTTGGCATTAAATGCAAGGTTGTTTTCCCTAATTGCAAGGAAAGATAATTTCTAATCTTGGAACTCAGTTATTATGGTGTTCAACTGATTAGTAGATTAAAGTAATAGAGATTTTGAAAAGAATAGATGGATGATGATGTAATGGTGCTTTGACGAATGTAATCAAAGGAGTTAACGGTGTTGAAGTTTTTGAGGAGTAAAGTATGGAAAGTAAGATTTGAGCTAATCTCGAAATTTTTAATTTGGAAACATGGAGAATATTTTGAGAATCATCTCTGGGAATAATGTAAGTGATTAAGATATTTGTGTTAAGGATTTTATACCTTGCTAAATTGAGACTAATATCTAGAATGTAAATTATGTTGAGATTGGAAATTCACGTATGAATAATTGTTGAGAAAAGAGATTTCAGAAGAAGTCATAGATTGTGAATATGGATGACCCGAGGTAATAAAGATATACTGAGATAAAAAAAATAGTACTAGTATAATGGTAAAAAGAAGATACAAGTGAAATTTTTCATTGGCGGGTATGTTGGCAAGTACGAATAGAATATATTATCTCAAGAGAATTAGTCAGGAAGTTTAAAGATCTTTATTAGATTATAGTATGACTGATACTAAATTTAAATAATGTGTGTATACATTAGAAGTTATGCTTTAAGTATCTTTATATTATTGTGGTGAAAGTTTGGAGAAATTAATTGTCCTTAGTTGAACTTGCTCATAGCAGTAATTATCATGCCAATATAGAATGGCAATCATTTGAAGTTTTACATGAACATCATAGGTTTCTTAATATGTGAGTGAATTGAGAAAAGTTAAACTTTGGAAATCTAATTTGGAATAACATGCAATAGATAGCATATGAATTATTAAATTGATGATGCTAGTTTGGAGAGCATGCTACAAGCATATTTTTTGTTGAGATTGGTAAGAGATTTCTTAGCAGAATTTGTCTATAATAAAATGATATTAGAAGATTTAAGCCTTATGTAAGAGGTGTTACAAATGTTCTGTTAAATGACTCAGTAGAGTTATATTTATTATAAGATGTCATTGATAAAGTGAAATTGATTAGAAAAAAGAATACTGAAAACTCAATACAAGTCAAAAGTTTATAAGGACTATGAATGTTGAGCACTAGGAATTTTCAGTTGGTGACCATATATTCTTTAATGACTCACCAATGAAAGAGGTAATGAAATTTGGAAATAAAGAGAAGTTACACCTTCGGTATATAGAACCATTTGAAATTCTTGATAAGATCGGTTCAGTGGCTTATTGTTTGGCTTTACCTCTTAAATTGGGTAATGTCCATCCAATTTTTTTTTCATATGTCTATGCTAAGGAAATATTTACCGTATTCTACACATGATATACAGTGTCCATAGATTCAGTTACAGAAAGATTTAACCCATGAGGAATAACCAGTAGCAATAGTGGTCAGACAAATAAAGAAGTTACGGTCAAAAGAAATACCTACAGTAAAAGTGATATGGAAAAAATTATTCTTCTGAGAAAACTACTTGGGAAAGAGAGGAGGATATACGCGTTAGATATTTGCATTTATTTGAACAATGAGATTAGTGTTTATCTGCAACTGTGGTGATGAAATTCGGGGATCGAATTTCTTTAAGGGGAAAGAATGTAATAACCGTAAAATTTAACAAAAATTTCAATTAAAGGAAATTTAGAATAAAAGAGAGAATTTTGACAATAGAGATAAGAACCAGTGAAAATATGTATATTTATTACATGGATTAAAGAATTACAAAAGAAATATGAGAATTTATATTTTGGAGCGCTATTAGCAAAAATATGATTATTTATGTAGAAATAATTATGATTTGTTAAAAGTAAGTGGACTTTTAAGTAAAAGAAGTATTGTGTTGCTTAAAATAATTATATCGGCCTCTATTGAATTTTTATGGTATTTTTAGAAATATTCTTTCTTTTAATATGAATAAAGATATTTGTTTTGAAATTTGTTTTATTATGATTTTTATCAAGAAAAATTATGATTTAAGAGTTTAACTAAATATTTATGAGAAAGGAAATTTTTAGAAATTTTTGGGATATTTTATGATGAAAAATGGAATTTATATGAATTTTATAAAAAAAATTCTATTATTAATTATTTAATTATTATTATTATATTTAAAAAAAAAAACTCAGAAAACCATAAAATGAAAACCGGGGGCAACTGCGTATCGATAAAAAAACGAAAACATGTATAGTAGTGTATGCATAGTGAGTGAATAGTAATTTCAAATTTTATCTTTCGATTTGGAGTGCTTAAGGGCTTCCGATATCAAAACTGAACGTGTTATTGGATTCAGGACGAAGAGTACTTCAGTTTTGACCGATCAGTTTTTCAAATCAACCGTTGAATCGCCGTAGATCTGAAGTAGAAAATCTCGATAAAAGGTAAGTTCTGAAAAACTTTACTTAGGGACTTCTAATTAGAAATCTGACTCTGTAGATGGATTCAGAAACTAGATAAATATTAGGATATGAAATTGTTTTGTTGATTCGGTAAAATTTTTGTGACAGTGAATAGTGTTTTCCGGTGATGAATAGTGGCGGTGAATAGTGTTTCCGGCGGTGAATAGTAACCAAGCTCATTTAAGGTTTTTGGACCTTTCGGACTCGATTTTGGGGTCTGTTTTACCAAATTCAGACCAGGAACTAGGATTTTAGGGCTGTCCAATCTGGAGCCCTTACCTGTGAGTGGGTTTTTCATACTATAGCGCATGTTTTATGAATTCGGTTTATAACTCTCTCTCTCGTATGATTTTAACTAGTTGGAATGTATGCTAAATTGTTTTACTGCTTTGAAAACCAATATGTTCCAACCATGTTAGAAATTATAAATTTAAATCCTAGTTGAACTCTAGGTATGCAAGGCAAGCATCTAGACTGATAATTCTCCATTTGAGCTAGATTTATAGAAATGCGAACTTAGTCATAGAAATGAACTAAGTTAGCCATGAAATGATTTGATGCATGATGAGCATCTATGTGACGTCTACGAACGATCTATGTTTAAAAGGGAAAGTTTATGATTATAAAGGTCTCCATGGGAATTCATGGATGAGATATATTTTAGAACGGAATTTTATGCATGAAAAGAGCTAGATGGAGAATTATAGCTTTATTGTAAAGTTATTGAAATGTTTTACTTTAAACTCTTTGAATAGCATATTTCAAATGTTTTCTATTGGAGGGACCCTTTTAGATCACTGTTAGCTAGCCGCAGGTAGTGCTAGCCCTGGTGCACCATGATCATATTAAGGCTTCGGCCTAGGATACTGTGACGGGCATATAACTGCCTAAGACACAGGGATTTAGGGTAGACTTATGTCTATGCCTACAGTGATTGCCATACCCATTGCTATGTGCTTGGGGATCCATTGCTATGTGCTTGAGAAATTTAGGGTAGACTTATGTCTATGCCTACAGTGATTACCATACCCTTGCTGTGTGCTTGGGGGATTTAGGGTGGACTTATGTCTACGCCTACAGTGATTACCCTACCCTTGCTGTGTGTTTGGGGGAGATGATAGATCTGTTAGGAAAGACCTCCAATAAACTGATGCATTTTTCTTAAAGATTAAATATTTCTAAACAAGCTCATTCATCATTGTTATTGCATAAATATCTTCATTTATTACTTACTATGCATAATTGATTTGCTTACGGTTATTGATTTAATTTTTTTTTATCTTTTGAATATACATTTGAACTGTTTAGCATTCTTTCAATAAATTATGGTTAAATGCTTAATGTTTCTATTGTTATCTTTACATTTGGATTTCAATTATTAAACCCATTGCGAAACACTTGTGCTTGGTTTGCCCTGTTTCAGTTATAGTATGATTTACTCATTCACTGAGATGTGGTAATCTCACCCCTCTTTTGTTTCCTCCCCACAGATAGTTAAAGAGACTTTGATCTAGCTACAGCTTCATAGGAGGCTGAAGATAGTGTTGGTGAACCCCAGTTTGGGTAAGGCTCTTTTGTACTGTTTGTTTAGTTTAGTTATGTCTAGAGTATCTCCATGAACATACAGGCAGGATCCTCGCTTTCTTGCGTATTTTGATGTGTTGTTTGGAAAATGGTTTTATGTTTACAACAATGTTGGTATTATGAGGCCTTGGGCCAAGTTGAATCACATGAATATTATGAGGCCATGAGCCAAGTTGAATTAAGGATGTTGGATTCATGATATATATATATATATATATATATATATATATATATATATATATATATATAAACAGTATTTTCTGATATTAGATGTGGTATATGTGGCCAGTTATATTTATTATGTATTTTGGATTGTGTGCTGGATGTCTGTGCATGCTATGTGTTAGGCTTGCGGCTAGGGGGAAACCCTTATGCCGTGCCGGTCATGTGTTCCATCTTTTAAGGCCGTGACAATATTAGGGTGGCAAAGTGCATTTTTCCTACTTTCAATTTCGAAACGAAGACTAGCGTCTCTTGTGGAAAGGCTTGAGTGCGTCATCCTTTCTCTAAATAACATTGTACTTCCACAGGGAAAGGATGTACAGGGGACCTTGTATGTGATAAATTTTTTTATTTTTGGAAATTATAGTTAACTATTTTTAAAAATAATTTTTTATTTTCAAAATAAAAAAAACTTTGTAAATTGTTTTTGTCTGTGATTTGAAAATAAATTCTGTAAATAAGTTATTTTTAAAAAAAAATAAGGAAGAAATATTTTGCTAATTATTTTTGTTTTCAGAACACTCAAAAAACAAAAACAAAAAACATAATGTCAAAATAGTTTATCAAGCATATTATTTTTACATTTATTTAACAATTTTTAAACATAGGGTTTATTTAATTTTGTTTTTATTTTAAAAAAAAAAATTATTTTTGAAAACGATATTTAAAAATTGTTCTGCAAAACAAAAGTAAAAAAAAATTATAAATTGTTTTGAAAATAATTTTTGTGTGTTATAGGAACAAAAACATAAAACAAAAATAACTCTCCCTTATTTTTTGTTTGTTTTAAAAACAACTTATTTCGAGAGCTTATTTCTAAAATAGAAATAAAAAATAGTTTTTAAATGAGTTTTTTTATTCTAAAAAAAAATATGTTTTAAAACAATTACCAAACATGCCTATAATTTTCAGAAACAATTTATATAAACAAAAAACAAAAATATTACCTAACAAACTCTATATTTCTTGGTAAACTATTTTTTTTGGAATGATGATTAATGGAATGTACAAAATGTTTTTGGTTGGTTTTAAATATTTATCTGAAAATTTTTTATTACTATATTTGGTTGTAATAAATTTTTCTTGAGAAATTTAGTATTTTTCTAAAATTGTCATTATCTATGTTAAAGTGAAAGAGAGAAAGTGAGTGAAGGAATGAGAGAGAAAGTAAGAAACAGAAGATAAGAGAGAAAGTAGAATGAGGAATAAAAGAGATGATATGAGAAACTTGAATTCTCATCCCCTCACATGAAATTTTTTTAGTGGGAATCCTTTTTAAAAATATTCTCAAAAATCTATATTTTTTGTGAATCTTGTTTTAAAATTAATAAACCAAACATGAGAGTTTAAGTTTTCTAAATTCAATTTCTCATGAAAGTAAAAACAAACCTCTTACCAAACACCCCTTAAGGGAAGTTTCCCTAACAAAGTTTGCTTGGATTTAGTGTATGTGCACGTACAACTTCTATCTTGAGAGTTTTTTTTTTTTGTAAGCGTTTGATTCATAAAAATATTTATTTTTAGAAAAGTTATATTTTTAGGATTCTCATTTTCAGAAATGACATTTTTAAAAAATTGAAAAAATATATTTGGCTATCACTTTATTTCTTTTAGAATAATTTATTGTATTGCCACCAAATTTTCATTCTCATTTTTGGTTCATCTAAAAGCTTCCTAGAAATATAATTTACTTTTCTAAAAATACCTTTATAAAAGAAAAACGTTAAAAATAAAAGAAATGGTAAATATAGGAGTAAAAAAAATTATTCTTGATAAAAAAATAACAAATTAGATTTCTTATTTAAACATTTTTTAAAGGCACAAGATATTTTGTACAAAAAAAGGCATGAAACATTAAATTTGCATATTAATAAGTTAAATTATCTATTAAAGAACATTGCGAAGTGTAGAAAATTTATCACATAGAGAGTAGTTAAGTTATTTCATCCTTCAAAAATTTTCCACTTTCATGCAAATCTTTTATTCCCCCCTCACAAGTGGGAATAAAATTGGTTCATTTTTTTTCATAGGTTTTCATTCTCAGAAAACTTTTATTCCTGGAAATAAAATTTAATCACTGATACCTAACGTGTTCACTTTTCTAGGAATCTCAAAAGATAATTGATACCGAACACTATCTCGAAGATAGGACAATCTCATTCTTCCTTCAGAGTGTGACTGATTGTTTGTCTACTAAGCTCGGGAGCTAGAACCCCTCCTTCTCCGCGCGTGTAAACTCGCCTTGCCATTCATACTAAGTGCTATTTCCTTTGGACATAATAAGAATTAAACCTAAATTTGATTATAAAAAAAAGTAATTCAATTTTTCTTAACTAAATCAATTTTTGTTGGCGTATAATACATGTATTTAGTTATATTATGACATAGATAAATTAACTTAAATTACTTTTAGACAAAGAAGCATTACATATTTAATTTAATTTATAATTATTATGGAAAAAAATAAGCAACTGTTACTTTGATTATTATTAGAGGTGGATCTACGTCCAAGGGTGAGGGCAAATGGGCAATTGGTCCCACAAGGAATTTTTTTTAATTAATATATGTGGTAAGTTTTTCTTTGCCTCCACAAAAAGTTAGATATTGCCCCCACATGAAATGAGTACTCCACCCAGTAAGTTGTTTTTTATTAAATTGAATTTAAAAACAAGTTGTACCCTATCACAGCACCACCCTCTCAACTTCTTCAACACTCAACCTTTCAACTCTCTTCAACACTCTCTTTTCACTCTAACACTCCACTTTACACGACTCATCTCTTCATCTCTATGACTCTATTCCTCAAGTGAATTCTTCCATTTTCATAGTCTAGACCGAACCGAGGTGTTATTTTTGTGAGTTGAAAATTATATTCGTTTAATCTTTAGTTTGTAATCCCTTCTCCTTTGTTTGTATTTTGATTCTTCACAATTATTTATTTCTCTCTTTTTGTTGTATTATTCAAAAATAGACAAAGAAACTATTTTCTAAAAGATTCACTTTGAGATTTTCCAAGAAAGAAGAAGACTTGAATATTTCATGCCCTATCCTCTAAAGGTACAAATTACTGTGATATTCAAGTAGTTCTGTTGTCTTACTTGTTATTTCTTTACTGTATTTAATATTCAAGTAGTTCTATACTCAACCTTTCAACTCTCTTCAACACTCTCTCTTCACTCTAACACTCCACTTTACATTACTCATCTCTTCATCTCCATAGCTCTATTCCTCAAGTGTTTTCTTCCATTTTCATAGTCTAGACTGAATCGAGGTGTTATTTTTGTGAGTTGAAAATTCTATTAGTTTAATCTTTAGGTTGTAATCACTTCTCTTTTGTTTGCATTTTGATTCTTCACAACTATTTATTTCTCTCTTTTTGTTGTATTATTCAAAAATAGACAAAGAAACTATTTTCTAAAGATTCACTTTGAGATTTTCCAAGAAAGAAGAAGACTTGAATATTTCATGCTCTATCCTCTAAAGGTACAAATTACTGTGATATTCAAGTAGTTTTGTTGTCTTACTTGTTGTCTCTTTACTGTATTTAATATCCAAGTAGTTATATATATATATATATATATATATATATATATATAGATATATATATTAACAAATTTATACATAAATTCTTGTACTTCATGTTGTTTGTTGTATATATACACAAATTAACCATATAAATTTTACAACTTGATTAAAATTTGTAATGCTAGACTAGTTTAAATATTATTGTTCATAGAGTTAAGAAATGTAGTGTTTTGTTTTAATTCCAATTAGTTATTAAGTATCTAATTAACCTTATATTCTTTTTAGTGTGCAAGAAAAGGAGAAATATTTTAAAAGAAAATCAATATCAGAGTCTCTAGATCAAGAAGTTATTGAAAGTGAAAATTCACCAACACCATTAGGGTCTTCCTCATCCATAAAAAAGAGATTCTTAAAAGTTGATTTGAAAAATCTTCTTGCTGATCCGAGTGAAAGGAGAAAAATATTATGTTATTGTAACATCTTTAATTTCGTTTCTTTTATTGATAAAGGAACATAAAAAAAATTAATTAAGGAAATAAAATTTATTAGACAATATTTTATATATCTAAGGAAATATAGTCCTTAGAAATTCTTCACCTTAGGTATATGCATAGAAAATGTTTCTAACATTAAGAGAACAAATAAAGAAGGAAAATTTAATAGGAAAGAAATTAGAAATAACATATTAAAGAGATGTAAAATTCTTGGATAAGGAAGATAAATTTTTAGAAACAAGTAAATGTCTTAAAATTTCAAAGAACATTGAATTAGGGTAATTTTTCCTAATTCAAGAACTATAGTTACTAAGTTTAAAATCTTTACCCATACATTGGGCTTTTACCTATGGACACTTCATATAGAGTTTTTCCACTTCACATAAGTTTCTAGCAAGCCCGTTGGATAACCTAAACAAGAAATTAAACATAGACTTGGACTAGGATATAGTAATTTCACAAATAGCCCAAAAATTATGAAAATGTGACCAAGCCCACCAAGAAAGGAAGAATTTTATCCAAAGCAAAGAAAATGGGTAGGACAAGCCCATAATGGGTAGGAATAAGCCCAAATCCAAGAGGAAAAATAAAATAAAATAAATTAGATGATGATATAATAATAAGAATAAAGATTAGGTTACATGGCATTAAGACAAAAAAATTTAGCAAGTGGTGTGATTCTACATTCATCATTTAAGCAAGTGGCATGATAATACAAGGCTTTAGGACAAAAACATCTATATCCTACACTCATAATTTTAGCAAGTGGTATGATAATACATGGTATTAGGACAAAACATTCATAGCCCACACAAATAATATCAACCAAATAATGGAGATTCAAGGGCTAGAAATTTGCCACCTAAAAAGGCAAACCTATCATACTTGTTTAAGACAAAAGAAAATGGAAATGAATCCCTAAATCAAAGGGACCTTGTCCCATATCTTAAGAACATATTATCATAATTTTCAAAATACAAATCTCCTTTTCCTATGCATATCTTGACTAAGGAAGAGGAAGACAAGAACATAAGTTGTTTGTTTTCCAAAAATTCAACAAAGTGTATCCTAATTGTGATAAGGTAGACCCATGATCATGAAAGGTGAATTATTTGGTGGTCTATATAAGAAAACCCACCCTTACAACATTAGAATTTCGTTCAAGTGAGGGAGAGAAAAAAATAGAAGCAAGGTAGAGTGAAGAAAGGAGAAGAAGAAAGGAAGAAAGAGGAAGGAGAAGTCTAGAAGACTAAGTGCTCCAAGTAAGTTTAACAATATTTCTTTTTGAAGAAAACTTTTGAAACTTATAATATTTATATGAGATTTTGATCTTAGAACTTTTATGATTGGTCATGATGTTGCTATATCATGTTACATATTGATCTTGCATGTGATGTATGTTTGAATACTTAGGTTGGTGTAGATAGTTTTGCATGGTTATGGCTATGGGTGGCAGAATTTTAAGTTTCGGTATTTTAATTTCTGGGAACAATCTATAAGGAATTAAAATAAATGGTTAACATAAGAATTAAAGATATATGTGTCCCGGAATTTTAGCCACTGGAATCATTCCATTTGGAGTCCATATGAGGTAGATATGGTCTGATTAGTAGTCAAAGGTCAGAAAATGAATCATCAGGGAAGAATATGTTAGGATAGCTTCGGTAATTTAATTTCTGGGAATTATTGGTAGGGAATTAAAATAAATGATTAACATAAGAATTAAAGATATTTATGTCATGGAGTTTTAGCCACTGGAATCATTCAATTTGGAGTCCACATGTGGTAGATATGGTCCGATTAGTAAGTCAAGGTCAGAAAATGGTTCATCAGGGAAGATTATGTTAGGACAGCTTTTGTCTTTTAATTTCTGGGAATTATTTGTATGGAATTAAAATAAATGGTTAACATGAACCTTATATATATATGTCTCATGGAAATATGCCCACTGGAATTATGCAATTTGGAGTTCATATGAGATAGATATGATCCGATTAGTAAGCAGAGGTCAGAAAATGTTTATTCAGGGAAGAGTATGTTATTAATGTTTTAGTTTTTGAATTTTTGGGAATATTCTGTAGGGCATTAAAATAGCGCGCCAACATAAAAATTATAGATATATGGCTCATAGAATTTTACCAACTGGAATAACTCAATTTGGAGTTCAAATTTGAGAGATATTGTCTAATTAGTTAGTAAAGGTCAGAACCTAAACGAGAAGAAATAATACTAAATTTAAAGGAGTAATAACACCACAATATCATACTATTTTGTTGATATGATTAACATAATAGTTTTAGATAATTGTCTTAGCTTTTCATAGACATTAATATCATCTTAATCGGAGTTAAAATGAGAGAGTTATGCTCTGATTTGTAAGCAAAGGCTGTGTTAAAAGTTAGTAAAACCTATTTTCAATATTTTTCTACCCTAGATGAATTTTTAAGGTAATAATAGAAATCAATTTGAGGAAAAATGCTCTATAAAATTTGTAAGAACATGTGTTGGAAATGATATAAGTAGAAATAAAATGACTAAATGCCTAGACATAATGAAAATGAAAAGAATTATTCTAGTTACTGGAAAAAAATTGTGATTTGTGAAAAGTGCATGTCTAAGGAAAGCTCTGGCAAGGAAAGACTTGGTACTTAAGCGTGTCCATTAGTGACCCACCTCTCTTTTCTGGGAACTTTCCTGGTGCGCTGTTTACAGACTACAATTACTATCCAGTTATCGAGGTATTAGTGTGAAATTTTGACATGGAAATATTTTATAAAGTGAAAATTAGAAAATGATTATATTCATGGCATAATTTCAGTTTACCAATGAATTTTGAGAATGATTATGTTTTGATACATTATGGCATGAGAATATAATGAACATACTCGTTATTGGAATCATATTTTCGGCTATTAATATGAAAAGAAAAGAAATGAGCACTGTCACATGGCAATCCATGTGGTGCACCAGTAGGGGACGCCCTACCAACGGTTATGATTATATTCATGAGAAAAGAAAGAGAAAGTGTGCCATGTCGGACGGAGCGAGATAAGCCCGTACCGAAAAGTAGAGAATACTTACCCTGACCAGGGTATCTTGAAGTAAGAATAAGTTGATAGCCATCATATGAAATTCGAAAAAAATAGTTATTCATGCCATACATGTCATAACTGTATAATTTTCATGTGCATGATAAAGTGCATTCATGTGACCTAAAGATATTTTCTGTAGTTTATACAGCTGAACATGACATGATGAACTATAATGGTAAATTATGATTTATTGTTGAACTTACTGGGATTTAATTCTCACTATATTTCCATATCATGTTCAGAAGAATAAATATGCAGATATTCTCTATGACACTTATTATCTCTGTACGTTGGATCGAGGTGCCCTACCTTGGGCAACTTCCAGTTATTTCAGATATAACTGTCGTAGATGTAACTGAGATTCCGGTGGACGTGCCACCCGAACCAGTGTCCCCGGAAATAGTCGATATAGATGATTAGAACTAATATGTATCTTTGTACAAATGTTTGTAAAATAATGGTGTGTAGTTTGTAAAATAATAGTGTGTATGGAAACTCAGTATTGTATAAATTAAATAAATGTTATATTGAGTTAAGTTGTAACGATGTAATAACTTCATGGTATTTTAAAAAAAAAAATTACATAAATGGAGTTGTTACAGTTATCATCCTAATAACTAAGATGACATCTAAAGAGCTTATTTACAAAAAGGACATTGTTAACCAAGAGAGCATGATTTCCCACAATGACAAATTGTGACTCTTTTTTGAAAGTTTAATCCTGATTGGATTTTAGAATTTGGCGATTAGTTGGAATATAGTGTATCAAAATATGCCATATTTTATTTATATTGTTATCTCATGAGATCTGAGATTGGAAAACAAAAAAGTGGTGATGCATTTTTTATTGAGGGATTTTCAAATTGAAAAAAAATGATAGGTTGAAAACCCATGTTGAAAGCTCTAATAGTGTTTACAATCAAGCTTGAAGAAAATGTCAAGCATTAATAAATCAAAAATAACATATTGAAATTGCTATTAGCAAACAATCAGAGTTGATCTAAAGAAAATATAAGATTCATTTGACTGCAACAATTGATTGTATCCGATTTCTATTGAGACAAGAGTTTGTATAACATCTCTAATTTCATTTTTTTTATTAATAAAAGTACATAAATATTTAATTAAAAAAATAAAATTTATTAGAAATTTTTTAAATATCTAAGGAAATATAAACCTTAGAAATTCTTTATTTTATGTGTATGCATAGAAAATATTTTTAACATTAAAGGAATAAGTAAAGAGAGAAAATTTAATGGGAAAAATTAGAAATAACATACTAAAGAGAGGTGAATTTCTTGGGTAAGGAAGATAATTTTTTGAAAAGTAAATAAAAGTTTTAAAATTTCAAGAAAATTAAATTAGGGTAATTTTTTCTAATTCAAGAGTTAGAGTTCCTAAGTTTAATATTTTCACACATACATTGAGCTTTCACCTATAGACACTTCGTAGAGAGTTTTTTCACTTCAAATGAGTTTCTAGCAAGTTAATTGGATAACTCAAGTAAGAGATAAAATATAGACTTGGACTAGGATATAGAAGTTGGACCAATAGCCCAAAAATCATGAAAATGTGATCAAATCCTCCATAAAATATAGAATTTCAGCCAAAGTAAAGGAAATGGGGAAGAATGAGCCCAAATCCAAGAGGAAAAAATAAAAACCATGTGAGAAAATAGTAGTGTAATAATAATCAAGATTAAGTCACATGTCACTAGGACAAAACATCTATATACTACATTTATAATTTTAACAAGTAGGTAATAATGCATGGCATTAGGACAAAACATCTATATCCTACATTCATAATTCCAGCAAGTAGGTAATAATACATGGCATTATGACAAAACATCCTTATCCTACACAAATAATGTCAGCCAAGCAAGGGAGACTCAAATGTTGAAAATTTGCCACCTAAAAAGGAATTCTATCATACTTGAGTGAGACAAAAGAAAAAAAAAATGAATCCCT
The DNA here is from genome assembly GCA_037074535.1 of Gleditsia sinensis. Lineage (NCBI taxonomy): Eukaryota > Viridiplantae > Streptophyta > Magnoliopsida > Fabales > Fabaceae > Gleditsia > Gleditsia sinensis. The sequence continues at coordinate 21,053,488 of CM073469.1, forward strand.
AAATCAAAGGGACCTTTGTCTCTTGCCTTAAGAATATTTTATCATGATTTTCAAAATACAAATCTCCTTTTGCTATGCATATCTTGACTAAGGGAGAGGAAGACAAGAATATGAGTTGTCTTCCAAAAAATAAAAATCAAGTACATCCTAATTGTGATAAGGTAGACCCATGATTATGAGATGTGAACCATTTGATAGTTTATTTAATCATAACCCACCCTTATAAAATTATAATTTCGTCCAAGTGAGGGAGAGAAAAAATAGAAGCAAGGTAGAGTGAGAAAAGGAGAGAAAGAGAGGAAAAGAGAGGAAGAAAGAAGAAGGAGAAGTCTAAAGGATTAAGTACTCAAGGTAAGTTAGATTAATCTCCACTTGAATTCATCTTTTTTCTTCGTCCTTTGGGTTCAAAACTCATCCTCCTTCTCTTATTTAAACTGCTAAAAAAGCTAAGGGAATGGAGGAATCTTGCCACTTTTTTTAAGAAGAAACAAGAAAAAGAATTCACTAAGTGAGTTAGGGAGATCTTTAAGTAGGTTTAACAATATCTCTTTTTAAAGAAAATATTTGAAATTTATAACATTTATTTGAATTTTGATCCTAGAACTTTGATGACATTTGCTACTTTGATGATTGGCTATGGATGTTGCTATATCATGTTACATGTTGATTTTGCATGTGATGGATGTTTGAATGCATATATTGATAAGAAAATTTTCTTGTTAGGCATGGCTATGGGTGGCGAACTTTTAGGGAATTTTGTACTACTGTGATGTATTTTGGGATGTGGTAAAAATAGATGAAAGATTGTTAGGTTGGTAAATTAAGTATGGCCTTAAACACCTAGGGGAAGATCATGAGAAATTTTTGTTGAGAAACACCTTTAGTGATGCATGATTTGATTCTGTTTTTCTTTTGAAGTGGATGATGGAATATGTTAAATTAAGTAAGAAATATAATTAAATGTTGAAATGAGTAATTCTATAGTTAGGTGAAAATTTGGAAGAAAAATGGAAGATGACTTAATAAAAGGGTGAACTAAAACTTTAGGAAAGGCTAGGCTAAGAAAACTGGATTTCGGAGTAATTAGGGAAACTTATGTTTTTGAAATTCTAGGAAGAATCAGTTAGGAATTGAAAGAAATGGTTAACATGAAAAATGTAAATATATGTCTCAAAAATTTTTAACCACTGGAATAATTCAATTTGAAATCTATATTAAGAAGATATGGTCAGATTAGTAAGTAGTGGTCATAAACTAGTTAATCAGGAATGAATTTGTTAGGTAAGTTTCGGTGTTTAAATTTTTGGGAAGCATTTGTAGGGAATTAAAAGAAACAGTTAACATGACAAATATAGATATATGACTCATGAATTTTTACCACTGAAATTGTTCAATTTAGAATCCATAGGAGGGAGATATGATTAGATTAGTAAGTAGATGTCAAAACCTACCCAAGAAGAAATAACTTTGAGTTTGAGGGAATAATAACTCTAAGATTCCTTATGATTTCACTAAAATGGTCAACAGAAGAGTTTTGTAGGTTTGTCTTAACTTTAAATGGACACTAAGATCACTTCAATTGGAGTTAAAATAAGGGAGTTATACTCTGAATAGCAAGAAATGAAAATAATATTTAAGAAAGAATAATAATCTTATAAATAAAAATAATAAATGACTAGTATATGCCCTAGTCATTGCCATTGCATGAACTCCTTACCATCTTAAGTGTGTAATTTTAACATGAAAATATATTTATAAAGTGATATTTAAAAACGATTATGTTCATGGCATGATTACTAATTATTTTTGGTAATGATTATATTTTGATGATAAATTATGGCATGTGAGTATAATGAACATACTTGTTGTAGAAATCATATTTTTGGCTATTAATGTAAAAAGAAAAGAAATAAGCACAGTTACATGGCAGTCCGTGTGGTGCACCAGTAGGGGACACCCTACTAACAATTATGATTATGCTAATGAGAAAAGAAAGAGAAAGCGTGACATGTCAAACAGAGCGAGAAAAGCTCGTATCAGAGAGTAGAAAATACTCACCATGAATAGGGTAACTTGATATGAAAATAAGTTGATAGTCATCATATAATACTCTAAAAATAGTTATTCATATCATACATGTCATTACTACACGATTTTCATGTACATAGATAAAGTGCATTCATGTGATCCAAGATATTTGCTGTAACTTATACAGATGAATATAACGTGACAAGCCATATTGATGATGATTATGATTTATTATTGAACTTACTAAGATTTAATTCTCACTATATTTTCATATCATGTTTAGAAAACTAGTTATGCAAATTTTTTTATGGCTCTGACTTTTAGTGCACGTTAGATCGAGTTATTCTATGTTGAGCAGATCCCAAAAATTAATAAGGTGTTTGTGGTCGAGTTGACTAAGATCCCAGTGAAGGTGCAACCACTCGCACCCGTATCTCCGGAATTGGTTAACACGGATGAATAAAATGTAGATATTTATGTGTTTGATTTTTGTACGGACGTTTTAATTAATTATGTGTATATGAACTCAGAATTGTATCAATGTTAATGTTAAACCTTAAACCTTGATTATGTTTGGTTAAATTAATTTAATATTATTATGAGTTAAGTAATTGGAAGTAAAGAAGTAATGACTTTATGGGACTTTACAAATATATATATATATATTTTAAAAAAATAGAGTTGTTACAGTTTGCATTATGTGGTCATGATGAATCGATTCATTAAAAGAAACCAAGGTAATTTTCTTGAGCTTCTACATTTTCTTGCCAATCTTAATGAAGAGATTGATAAGGTTTTGAAAAATGCTCATGGAAATCTTAAATTAGTGACACTTAATATTCAAAAAGACATTGTGACAGCTGCTATTTGTGAAACCACAAAAATAATTATTGATGATCTTAGAGATGATTTCTTTGCCATTTTAATTGATGAATCTCGAGATGTATCAATTAAGAAGTAAATGTTTGTTATTTTACGTTATGTATATAAAAAAGGAAATGTGATTGAGTGGTTTCTTGGTCTTGTTCGTGTTTCAAATACAAGTGCTATATCTTTAAAATTAACATTGGAGTCATTATTTGCAAAACATAGTTTAAACTTGTCAAGAGTGCGTGGACAAGGATATGATGGGACTAGTAATATGCAAGGTGAATTCAATGGCCTTAAAAGTTTGATCTTGAAAAAAAAATGATTCTGTATTCTATGTTCATTGCTTTACTCACCAACTTCAATTGGCACTTGTGATGGTTGCCACAAAAAAACAAGTTGAAATAGGTCTACTTTTTTAGTTTGGTTAACAATCTATCTAATTTTAGTTGGAGCTTCATGTAAACTCCTAGAGATTCTTAGAGAAAGTCAAATCCTTAAAATTAATGAAGCATTAAAAAATGGAGAAATTTCTATTAGTAGTGGCTTGAATCAAGAAATTACATTGAAACATGTTGGAGATACTAGATGGAGCTCACATGATAGTACATTACTTAGCTTGATCTCTTTGTTTTCTTTAGTGATTGGTGTGCTTGAATTTGTTGAGGAATATGGCATAAGCTCAGAGTAACAAGTTGAAGCATGTCATTTATTGAAATCTATGTAATTTTTTGAATTTATTTTTAACTTGCACTTGATGAGAAATATATTGAAAATTACTAATGAGTTGTCTCATACACTACAAAGAAGTGATCAAGATATTGTAAATGCTATAACATTAGTTAGAGTGTCCAAGGAAAGATTGCAAAGCATGAGAGATGATGGTTGGCATAATTTATTAAATGAAGTATCATTATTTTGTGAGAAGCAAAATATTGAAATTCCAAATATGGATGATGTGTTCATTATACAAGGAAGATCAAGGCGTAAAGTTCAAAAATATTTCAATTTTGTATCACTTGCAAGTTGAGTTATTTTATGAAGTAATTGACAGACAACTTCAAGAGCTTACCAATTGATTCTTAGAGGTGAACAATGAATTATTTTTTCTGTAGCAAGTTTAAATCTAAGAGATTCATTTTTTGCATTTGATAAGGAGAAATTGATTCATTTAGCTAAGTTTTATCCATTTCAATTTACTTTTGTGGAGCTTATGGGGCTTGATAGTCAGTGTGAAACCTACATCATAGATGTTCGGTCTGATGATCAATTTTCAAAGTTAAATGAGATTACTAATCTTTCTGAAATGTTGGTACAAACTAGAAAGCATATTGTGTATCCAATGGTTTATTTACTTATGAAGTTAGCTTGATTTTGCCTATGGCAACTGCAACAGTTGGAAGATGTTTCTCTGCAATGAATTTTGTGAAGAATAGAATGTGCAATCGTATGGGAGATGAATGGTTAAATGATTGTTTGGTTACATATATAGAGAGATTTTTTTATAGTATTAAAAATGAAAAAATCATACAACATTTTCAAAATATGAAAATGCATAGAAAGCAATTATAATTTGTAAAAGCTTAGGTATCTTGTGTTTTTTTGTCATAAGATTATATATTTTGTGTGAGAGATATTGGATGTAATTGAGAATTTGGTGAGAGAGAAAATTACTTCTGTAATCTCCCATCTTTTGCTTAGTGAATTGCTTCTCATTCGTGGATGTAGATTTTACATTGAAATCAAACCACAATATATCTTGTATATTTTATATAATTTTTTATCACTTACGTATATTTATAATATTTTTTTAGTAAAAATATTTATAGACTATTTCTTGCCTCACTAACTAAATTTTTTGGATCCACCCCTAATCCTTGTTTTTGCTTTTACTAGAACCTTGCATCAAATAAACTGCTCCAATCTTTCAAGTATGTATAAGAAGAATATCTTGTTGTAATATACCAATTATAATATCTAGTTAGCAAGTTTATTCCTCACAATCACAAGTTCAGAGCCAAAAAAAAAACAAATTATAATACCCATTGACAAAATAAAATTGATCATCACTACTATAATCTCTAATCATCCTGTAAAAGTACTAGGAGCCAATCATCAATATATGCTAATTCTTCAAAATATCATTAACCAGCTACGCCTTCGAAAATTCCACACAAAAAAGGAAGCTTTAATACGAATTCATTCATTCAATTAAACAAAACGATGAAGTGATCACCTTGAAATCAAAATTATCAAAGCACATGGATGGCAATACCATAAATCATATGAAATGGAGAACATTAACATTAACCATGATTTTCAGAGACAAACGACTTATTGTCTTCATAGAGAAACCACGATTTTCAAAGTAGAGAAAGGGTCGCGTCGCAAACTTGCAATTCAGGGCTTTAAACTTGATATGTCCATGGATGCTTTTGCTTATTCATCATAGTTTTTATTAATTTAGCATCTAGTTGGCTTCAATTTTTTCGTTAAGTGCTGACTCATTTTGTCACGTGCAAGCAGAAGTTGACTATAAGAATGTGGAGCACAAGATTGGGAGATATGAATGAATTTGTGAAGTCTTTTATTTCCTTCCACCCTTTTCCTAAATTATGTTTTCTCTATGATTCCCCTGTAACTTCTTACTCTCCCTTCTGTAATTTTTTAAAAAATACAATAGATAGCATTTAGATTTGCTACTTAAACCATATTTTGTCTGTCCCATTTTTTAGATCATAACAGCTAGTATCAGAGTAGTATGATCCACCTACCATGGCCGAAGGAATTCGTACTCAAGCTGTGATGAAGGAGATGGAGGACCGTCTTTAGGCGAACTTATAGACAACCTTCAAAGCACAATTGGATGCCCAAATGGCAAGAATCCAAGATGCTATGAAGGGTATGGCCTTGTAGATTGTAGAAATGTTGCGAACTCATAATTCCAATTCCCCGGCAAAAAGTAGCACCATGCATTCAGAGAGATATGGCCACAAAAATGATAACCACGTTGCTACGTAATTTACTCTATTCGAATTTTTGAAATTCAATTGTGAGGATGTCACTAGATGGTTGCTGAAGTGTGAGATGTTTTTTGCTTTAGATTCAACCCGTGAGGAAGACAGTTTACCTTGGCTTCCATTGCAATGGATGAGAAGACGTTACAATGGCATGTTGTTTTCCTGAAGACTCATAGTAATCAACCTCCTTCTTGGAAAACTTATTCTGATGCACTCCGAACTCGGTTTGGCCCTATGATTAAAGATCCCTTGGCTAATTCGATTCAATTGAAGCAAACTTAAAGTGTGAATGAGTACCAAGAGGTTTTCAACATTCTGTGTAGCCAAGTAAACCCTAACGAATCTCAGTTGATGAGCTGTTATTTGGTAAGACTGCAGGAAGACGTCTTCACTCAAATTAGAGTAATGAACCCCACCACCATCTTGGAAACAATGAAATTAGCAAGACTTCAGGAGAGGATAGTTAATCTGTCAAAAAAAATCCTACATACAGGTCCACTCCACTAATACTACTGGACTTGGTTATCACACCAACACCAGATCCACTTCTATTCTAGGTCCTTATCCATATACAAAAAGGGCTATAGTGGGAAATGTTTTTGCCAATATGAGATATGATAAGTTGATAACTAATAACAAACATAATGCCCCTGGAAAATGGTCACAAACTATGACACCTACGAAATTAGATGATCACAAGAATAAAGGCCTATGCTATTTTTGTCATGAATGGTATGCTCCTAGGCATGATTGCCCCCAACGAAAGAAATTGTAGGTTCACTTTATGGAAGTAGAAGCTGATGAAAATATGTAGGAGGGTCCTGTAGTAGCTATAACAGAGGAGATGGCCAGTGAACCAGTATGTCATGATCCTCAGATTTCTCTTAATGCAATTAATGGAATTGAACATCATCCAACTATGAGGGTACAAAGCCTAATTGGCAAGAGGCTCATTCAAATCCTTATAGACAGTGGAAGCACACATGATTTCTTAGATGAAAGGATGGCACTCAAACTCGGATGTACCATAGAACCCAGGGATAATATTAAGGTGATAATTGCAAATGGTGAGCAATTAAGTAGTCAAGGGTTATGCAAAAATTTCAAGTAGAACTTGGAGAGGGTTGCTTTTCAGACTGAAGTCTATGTCATCAAATTATGTTGCTGTGATATGGACTTGGGAATAAAGTGGCTTAAGTCACTTGGAGTGGTTCAATGGTATTTCTTGAACATGACGATGCAATTAGGGGGTGTAAGCAAGTCGGGTTCAGTCAAGTTAAGGGGTAATTTTAACCCGACCGAACACCAATCGGGTTATAGCTTACCCATCCGAAACCGACCAAGGAATAAGGTGAATCGAGGCATATTGGGTTGTTTCGGGTGAAAAAGGTTAAGTTCGGTTTATCCAAGATTTCGGATTTGGTGGGTTGGGCAGGTTGGGCGGGTCAAAGAGATATCCCAAAAAAAAATTGTTAGAAATAAGGTCTTTTCTATTTCTCTAGCACAAAGATAGTTAATAACCAGCAATTAGAATGAAAAAATGACACAATATGACTTTCTAACAATTAGAAATAAGGCTTTCTAACAATATAACTATTAACTAATCAAATTTTAAAGATGTAAAAATTTACAGCATGACCATGCTTAAATGCATTTATCAATTCGATAAAATAGAACATGCTTTTAGAATGAGAGTTTTCCTCACAGTAGAAAATAAACATTATTGATCATGAACACCAGATAAAAAAATTGATAGAAACTTACATTATTAACAGTCACATTCTGAACTTGGAGTGCCAATGCCTTGTCCAATGTCCACTATCCAGCATGTCTCCCTACAGATGTATTCATCCTAGATATATAATCAATACATGAAATATTAGCAAACCTACCAAATTCTAGAGGATCTATGAAGGTTTAGCATTTGGGCAAGGTTCATCATTAGAAACTTACATCATTATTTATTAACTCTCACATCTTGAAGTGTCAATGCATTGTCCATTGTTCAGAAATCAGAATGTCTCCCTATAGTTGCATTCATCCTAAATATATAATTAATACATTAAACATTAGCAAACTACCAAGTTCTAAAGGATCCATGAAGTTTTGCATTAGAAACTTACATCATTAACTCTCACATTTTGTACCTATTTTGTAAGGTTTAGGTTTAGGTGTTCAACAGCCTTGCTTGTCCTACACATATATTTACCAACACCATTTTCAGGACATGTGTGCTTCACAAACAAATACCAACACACTGTGAAACGCAAGGAGATTTATAACAAAGTTGGAAAATATTGTAGGTACTGCTGTTGCTAGTTTTGAGTAAATAAGACCAATCGCTAGTACGTGGACAATGCCAAGGCTTGGGCCCAATCCTAGTAACCATTTCAATGAAACTTTGTTGTGCAGGACCTGCAGGTCATAACTGTATTTCCTACAAGTACCATAATGCCATACATACATAACAACCATGAAGATGAATGATAGACTAGTCACTAAAGGAACCCATCCTCCTTGAGGAAGTTTTATACTTTTATGAGTGTTGTTGACAGATATGCACCCTTTATCACCCAAAAGAATAAAAGAAATATTGTAGCAAGCAATACACTTTTCTGCCAAATGAAGATTATTATAAGTGTCATCAGAAATGTCAGAAGACCAAAAACCAAGCACCAACATTAATTCCTCAATCTAACATTTCAAATCACATTATGCATATGAAAAGTAAAACATATGAACAAAAATGAACAGAGAGAGGACAACCAATGCATAATAATTAACAAGAACTTCTAATGCATTTGACTGATCAATTGGCCCCAAGACAACTAACATGGAAGTAATAAATCAAATAATCATTTTGGTCAAGTGAAACATATGAAAAAAAAATGAACAGAGGGAGGATAGCTAATGCATAAAAATTAACAAGAACTTCTAATGCATCTGACTGATCAATTGGTCCCAAAACAACTAACTTTCAAAATGATATTAAGCATGGGGCACCAACCATTCAAATGTAGAAGTGCTTACCTAAAGGATGAAATGGAGAAGCTTGAATGTGAGAAACAATTAGGGCTCAGATTACCCGAAGGATGAAATGGAGAAGTTGAATGTGAGAAACGATTAGGGCTGAGATTACCTGAAGCATGAAAAGGACCAATTGGCCCAAGACAGCTTAATCAAAGTCTTAAACAATCAACTAAGGTAGTATTGCAATAAGGCAGAATGTAAGAAATGATTAAGGTTGAGACTAGGGCTACGGATTTGAACAAAATACAAGGACAAAGGTAAGAAACTTACTAGTCTTAGGGCTACTGGAGATGAGGATTCACTGATTGCAATCATCAAGCTGAAGGCCGTGCACCGTGAACTACAATCGTGAAGCTAGACTGAAGAAGCAGGGCGTCATATCGTTATCGTGTGCGAGTGAGAAGTGAGAACTAAGAGAGTGAGAAGAGAGACTTAGGTGGAAGGAGGAAGAGGGGGAAAAATAGAGGAAAGTAGACGACGTCGTTGGTGCTTAATGCTTGTTCTCGGTCAGGTCAATTTTCACAGGTTTCATGTTGCCCAACTCGAACCGACCAAAAAAACCTAAAAATTTCCGCCTTCCCAACCCGTTGAAACTCAATAACCAGATACCCCTAACCCATAGACTATTTTTTGATCGGTTTCATTCGGGTTGGAACGGGTTATCGAGTTACTTACACCCCTAGATGGAATTTCAAAGGGAAGGAAAGACTGTAAAGTTATGTGCAGCTAACCCAGGAGCTTGGAGACTTGCAGATTACAAGCACTTACAGGTCTTTATGGGTCAACCTACCACACCACAAATGTACATGATACATGTGGCGGATGAAAATGCAAACATAGCCTATTACTCACTCTAGTTAGATGGCCAGTTGGAAAACCACCAGAATGCATAACTTCAGGAATTACTAGCAAAATTTGAAAATGTGTTTATAGAATCTACACAGCTCCCACCACAAAGACAATGGTATGATCATAGAATTGTCTTAAAGGAAGGGATCGATCCCATCAACCTAAAACCATATAGATATTCGCTCGTGTAAAAGAATGTTATCGAGACCATGGTTGCTGAAATGCTTCAAGCAGGACTCATCCAACACATTATATCTCCTTTTGCATCTCCAATCGTGTTGGTGAAGAAAAAGGACGGCAACTGGCAACTATGCATTGACTACAGGGAGTTAATAAGTATATAGTAAAAGACAAATTCCTTATTCCCTTAATGGAGGAGTTAATGGATGAGTTGGGAGGGGTATGAATTTTTTTTTTAAGATTGATCTTAGAGCAAGGTATTACCAGATACGGATGACTCCTAAAGATATAGAGAAGATTGCTTTCAAAACTCACTTTGGGTATTTTTAGTTCCTTGTCATGCCTTTTGGGCTCACCAATAACTCGTCCACTTTTCAGAGCGCCATGAATCATATATTCCAGAAGGTGTTACAGAAGTTTTTCTTAGTCTTTTTCAATGATATCCTCATTTATAGCCTATAATTTGAGGAGCACTTGACGCATTTACGGGTAGCTATGGAGATTTTGAGACATTATGAGTTTTATGTTAAAAGAACCAAATGAACTTTTGCTACATCCCACATTGAGTACTTAGGGCATTTCATTTCTGGTGACAGGGTATCTACTGACCCCAAAGCATCAATAACTTTCAGTTTACGAGAAGGAACTCTTGGCTATTGTCCATGCTATAGAAAAATGGGAGCAATATATGATGGGAAGACACTTTATCATTAAGACAGACCAACATAGTTTAAAATATCTCATGGAGTAGAGGTTGCAGACACCATTCCAACAGTTCTGGTTATCTAAACATATGGGGTATGATTATGAGATCACCTATAAAAAAAGGAAGGACAACCTAGTTGCTAACGCTTTATCTCGAATTGATGTTGGCGAATTACTTCTGCTCACACTTTCACATGTTTCCTCAGACTTATGGAGCCTAATTCAGCAACATTGGCATACTAATACCGATATCCAGCAACTTATTGCTAATTTACAACACCAGCCCTCATCTCATCCTTATTTCTCTTGGTATGGCATTTTGCAAGAAAGGCGAACTTGTAATTAGGGCTGCACTCAATCTCAAACATTTCATTTTAACATGGTTACATGATTCAAGAGTGGCAGGACATTCAGGCATACAGGCCATTCATAAACGAATTAAATCTATTTTCTATTGGAAGGGAATGAAAGCTGACATTGCTACCTACATTCAGCAATGTGACACGTGCGCTAGATGCAAATATGATGTAGTAGCCTACCCCAGACTACTACATCCCCTTCCAATTCCATAGAGTATGGGACATCGTTAGCATGAATTTCATTAAAGGTTTACCTACTTCTCAAGGGAGAAATGTTATTTTTGTGGTAATAGATCGCTTAAGTAAATATGCTCACTTCTTAGCCCTGGCACATCCATACACTGCTTCTCAGATTGCCCTGCCTTATTTAGATAACATTTATCGTCTCCATGGAGTCCCAATAGAAATCATTAGTGATCAGGATCCCATTTTTGTCAACAACTTTTGGAAAGCATTTCTAGCACAAATGGGTGTCCAAAAACACCTCAACTCAACGTATCATCCACAGTTTGATGGCCAGACTGAAGTTTTAAACCGCTGTTTGGAGACATACCTCAGGTGTACTAAGAGAAGCCTAAAGTCTGGCACTAGTGACTACCCTTGGCTGAATGGTGGTATAACACTAACTTTCATACTTCAACTTAAACTACTCCATACAAAATTCTTCATGGCCAAGCACTTCCTCTTCATCTGCCTTATCTACTAGGAGATTCGGTTGTATATGTTGTGGATAGAACGTTTTTAGCTCGAGAAGCTATGCTTTCTCTTCTCAAACATCACCTTCATCGCCATAAACCGAATGAAACAACCGGTTGATTCCCATAGAACTCCTCGACAATTTTATGTTAGTGACTGGATTTTTGTTAAGCTCTAACCATACAGACAACGATCAATGATTTGTCAAGGCAATGAAAAATTGGCTCCTTAGTATTATGGTCCATATGAAATCGATAATAAGGTTGGAACAGTGGCTTATACACTATAGCTTCCTGAAGGGTCTCTGGTCAACTCCACATTCCATGTTTCTCTCCTCAAATGTTGCCATGATCCAACTGTAAGTCCCTGACATCCACCCTCTGATTGGCCAACTACTCCACCTACTCGCATTCTAGAAGCCATTTTGGATTGACATATCATTCAGCTACAATGTCGAGCTGTCACACAAGTTCTGGTAAAGTGGCATGGCTTTCCTGAGGAAGATACCACTTGGGAGTTGTGATTCCACCTTCAGCAGCAATTCCCTGAGTTCTGGCTACCCACCATCCTTAAGGACAAGGATTTTTCAGAGGGGGAAGTAATGATATGTCCATTGATGCTTTTGTTGATTCATTATGGTTTTTGCTGATTCAGCATCTAGCTAGCTTCAGTTTTTCCGTTGAGTGCTGACCCATATTGTCATGTGAAGGAAAAAGTTGGCTATAAGAATGTGGAGCACGGGATAGAGAGATGTGAATGAATTTGTGAAGTCTGTTATTCCCTTCCTCCCTTTTACTGAATTATGTTTTCCCTCTGATTCTCCTGTAACTTCTTACTCTCCCCTTTGTAATCGTTTTAAAAAATACAATACACAGCATTCAGATTTGCCACTCAAACCATATTTTGTCTGTCCCATTTTTTGGATCATAACAGAACTTTAATTCTTCAAATTGTCCTCACACTGCGACTTTCAGCTCTGTCTTTGCTTCGCCATCGCCGTTCAACCGGCCAGGATTCACCATGCAGTTACTGTTGCTACATCAGTATCCGTCAAAGTAGGTTGTTCCAGCTGCACTTCTTTGTAACATACTATGATAAACCTTTTTGGATAGGAGATAACTTCGATGGACATTAATTTAGTTCCATGACGAAGTTTCTTAAAATGGCAAATGAAAATAAGAAAGCAACGTTAAAAGGGGTAGAGTACGCCATCTACTTACATCCGTATTTGATTATTATTATTATTAGTTTTTTAAAGTAACAGTTTTTTTATTATAAAAATATATATACTTTTTTTAAATATAAATAAAATATTTATTAAAATGTACTCTTTTTATTAATATATATATATATATATATATATATATATATATATATATATATATATATATATTAAAAATTATACAAAAATATTTATTTATCTTATTATTAATATTCTGGTTACACAATTCTCTTTTCTATTATAAAAATATATATGAATCTCTTTTAAATATAAAAATATATATTACAACTCAATCTAAGTGTATTAAATGTTTTTTTATAGAAAAAACAGAAGAAAAAAATATTGCTCTTTTAAATTTTTCTTTTTAGTTTTTAACCAATTTTCTGACCCAATAAAATTACTATTTTGATAATTCAAACTACTTTACAATTATTTTGAAAAAAATAATAATTAGTATTACATGACAATAGATTAAAAAGAAAAATTGAAAGAGTATTTTTCTATTTTATTTTATTTTCTATTTCTATTTCATAAAAGGTATTTGAAACATTCAAATTAAATTATAATATATTTTTTATTTTTAAGAGAGATTCGTATATAATTTTAATAATAGAAAAAAATAGTGTGATAAAAATATTAATCAAAAGAGAATATTTTATTCTATATTTTTAGTTTTAGAAAAAAAAATTGTATATATTTTTAAAATAAAAAAATGACAAAAATTATATAATAACTGAATTAATAAAAAAAAGTTACTTTTTTCTTTATCATTACGTCCAGATTTTATTAAATATCTTAAATCTCAAATCATCCCCCTAGAACAATTTTTCATATAATAACTTGTGTCTTCATGGTTTTGTTTTTTTTTCTTGAACATATCAGTTATGGTAGCCTTCAAATTTTGCCGGAAATTAGATCTTCTCAAATGATGTTAAAAAATGAACTTCTCCATATTAACTTGATGCAATTAAAAATTTATACTAAACATAGTCTTCAAAAAATACACCATTTGAAGCTTTTAGTATATAAAAATATCATTCCAAACAAGTTAGTCACAAAAAATATAGAATTATTGCAAATTAATCTCAATTTTAATTTCTTCACATCTCAAAAAAAAAAAAAAAATTTGACGTAGAATGTTATAAAATTATCTAACAAATAACTTATCCGTACTCAAATTTATGTAAAAAGAAAAAAAAATAATGTTTCAAGATTTTATAATACAAAATCTCTATATTTTAACAAAGCCCATTTTAAAATCTCTAAATCTTTCCTTTACTTTGTAAACCCAAACACTACAACCAAATTGGAAAACCATCAAGTCTAATAATGAGCTATTTATCAAATGATTTGATAATGTTTCAAATAAATTTTTTTGAACATACAATATGAAAAAGCTGACATCAAAACTAATTTGCAATGGTTTTATATGTTTTTAAAACTAACTCAATTAAAATGATATTTTTTAAGAGTAAAATTGTGAGTGGTGTACCATTTTGTATATTTAGTCAAAAATTTATTTACACAGTACTTATATGAAGAATTCAATTCATATAAACTAAAAAAAAGATGACATCTTACCAGTTGACCTACCCTTTAAGGTTTAGGTTAAAAGAATCTATCCTATCCAATCCGTCATTTAGTTTTTTCATCATTTTCTCTAAAATAACTTCTATCTTCCATTTTCCTACTCATTTTCTAGGTTACAAAACCCATTAATGTACCAAGAAATTCTTAAAAGCATGGGTTGAACCTGATTGAAACTAAAACGGCTCCCCCTTCCCATATAATGCATCAGAAAAGAGAGGCTCAACAACAGATAAACCTTCAGTACCAAAACATGACATTTCCCTTCCTTGTTTGGGGAGAAGGAAAAAGGTATTAAAAAGAAAGGGGGGGGGGGGAGAGGATGATAACATTTAATCAGGAATGGAGTCAATTATAAATTTTCCCCTAGTAAAACAGAAATGATCATATCTTCTTCGGCTCTGTAAGCTTCTGTGAATTGGGAGCTTTGCTTTCTGAAGAAGGTATTTGGTCATGGGCTGCACTTGGATTTTCCGCCGGTGTAAGAACTGAGCTATTCTGAGGAGGTTTTAACACCTTTTCTTCAGTTTCAGAACTTTCAACTGCAGTTTGGGTGTTAGTACTTAAACCTGCAGGGGCATTGACCTCTGGTGGGATGGATAGCAACTGATTGTTTGTTTCCCCATGCTGATTTTCACTCCCAGCATGAGCTGTGCTTTCTGACACTTGTGTCTGCAAGACATTTTGAAACTGGAGTTCATAACTTAATCCTGCTGCTGGTGGGGGAACTGAAAACTGAGCACCCACAGACCCTGATGGTGGTGCTATTGCTGATCCTTGGGCTTGAGATAGAACAGTCATTAGGAGCTGAGCCAAGAGGACCTGTGGATCATTAATACCTTGTTGGACTTGTGAGTTAATTGAATTAGATAGAGCAGTGATGTCAGTTGGGTGAAGTGCTGGCTGCCCTGCTTCGCTGTACACAGCCTGGTGGCCATGGACACGCTTGAGACTTGATAAGTGCTTTTTACCTGTAACATGACTGTCATAAACAACCTGTGACTCACATTTAACATTGCACAACTCACATATGAAAGGCATAGCCTGCTTAGGTTTTGGAGGTTCCACTGGCCGTCTTGACCCATCATTAGTCCTCATGTGTTTACCTCCTCTGCCTCCTCTCATCTTACGCTTAAAACCACGTCCTCGTGTAGCAAAATTATCCCCGGGTTTTCCCTCAGATTCATCGGCTGGAACTTCAGAAGACTCTCCTATATTATTCTGCAGTTCAATTTCATCCTTCAGTTTGTCATTGGCAGCTTCAGAGCCCATATTTTCAGCAGGGGATCCTTTTCGCTTCAACTCCTGATGTTTCTCAGCCTGATCTGTTAAATTCGATTGAGAAGTAGGCATCTGTCCACTCTGTAGTCCATTTATAGCTTTGAGTCTCTGTAATTCCTCATGTACTTGCAAATTCTTTTTATGTCGCTTTCCATTCTTATGCTGCTCCAAAATTTCAGGGGTGTTGCACTCAACCTTACAAATTTCACACCAAGCCTTACGTGGTGGTGGCTGTGATGGTGCAGTTGGCACTTGTGCAAGTATAGGCAATGATATATGGCCAGGGACTGATGATGAAGGTTGTGCCACTGAAGTGGCTACATCAGCGGCAGGTGCATATTCGACATAAGAATTGGCTGGTCCAGAAGAATGAGATGGGAATTGCCTACCACCACCATGGCCACGTCCCCTACCACGGTAAGGGGCTCGGCCTCGGTGATTGAATTGGCCCCGACCACCCCGTCTAAATGGTCTACCACCCCTACCACCTCCACCTCTGTTTCGAGACTGCCCAATCTGTAGATAAACATTCACATATGATGCGGAGCACATTGAGATGGTTGCAATATGCAGGCAGAAGATAAATGGATGAATGAGACAAAAGAATTTTAATAAAATGATGTGCACACAAATGGCACCATATGATCACATGGTTGCAATATGCAGGCAGAAGATCAATGGATGAATGAAACAAAAGAATTTTAATAAAATGATGTGCACACAAATGGCACCATATGATCACATGGTTAGTGATATTAGAGAAAGAGAAGAAAAAGAAAACAGTCACCATATTGAAAATTTTCAGTAACTCGTGCAAATTGGTATGTTAAAATGAAAACCCCCATCCGCAATATGCTGTCAACATGATGGACTATAAGTCATCTAATGAAAAATTATGATTCTTCAAAAGCTAGCAGAAATTGAAGAAAAAAATATATCAACAGAGAAAGCACTGATCAAGAAACGGTGATATCAGATTCAGTGAAATGATAGTCAAAGGACACTTTCAAACAGAAAGCTAAATTATGACAAACAGGCACATAAGAGATTATGATGGCCCCAAAATAGCTTTCAAGGCAGCCTTTAGAAGCATTCCAAATGGTATATACAGCTAAACCTATATATATGTCTTGGAACACCGCCAAGGTTGAATCTCTTGAAAACCATTAACTGCAATTTTCATAGAAAATTAAATGTCTCTTGATTCTTATCAAGAAACATTTTACAAGAATCTATCTGAATCTCAGAATGAACAATGAAAAGGAAAAAGCAACATGAAAATTTGATTAAGAACTTTGCTTCATAGCTTAAAAGTTTAGTCTTTTAGATGTTTTCCTTCACTTTGCTCATTCCAAAATTCTACTGCAGGCTTCAGGTCCAGCTTCTGTTGATGTTACAGCATCCGCACATCCTATGCATATTAAGGAGAATATAAAAATACCACACAAAAATTGAAGCATGCATGGATGTTCCCTAAATTTATCAAATATTCATTATTTGGAAATAAGGCTTCTTGCTGATAAGCCATTTGATCAACATGAACTTCCCTCATTATGGTTGAGATAATATCTGTCTTGGACCATTTCTTCAGAGTCAAAAGTTTCTAATGAATTAATAGACCCACCCACCAGGAATTTAGACCATATAAACTCATTGCATCCATGCCCATCCTCAATTATATCAGCCTCATGATACTTGATCAAGCAAACCTTGATAAGGTTCAATTTAGGGCCTCTGAAAAATGCTCAATGCTTCTCTAAGTCTGAAACTGAACAAAAAACCCTCTGACAAAGGACAAAAGGAAGGAAATTAAAGAAAAATTATATCCAAAATATAGTAATAAGAGAAATGTTTTCCCTAACTTAACTGTGCGGCATCATATGATAGTTGAAAGGCCAGACAGTTAAGAAGAGAAACAAGAAAAAAAGTGGCTCAACATGGATATGTTAAGAAGCCACATACGAAGTACAAACCCAACTATCTGAATCAACAAACTGGCAGCATAGATGGGTTTGGAATGAAAATCAATTGATCTAAAGAGATAACTTGCAATGGATGATCATATGCCCACATCAGCTCTAAAGCAACCAGCAAATACCCAACACAATGCATCATTGATGGGTAACCAAAGGTGAGAGTCACAATTGCTTATTAGCTTATAAAATGCAACTATCTGGTCACTTTAGGGAGCTGCGGCCAAGTTTGCAGTATTCTCAACATCTTCTGACAGTTTAGATGAAAAGCTGAGGATTTAATACCTACCCAGTATCAGCCTTTGTCCAGAGATAGTCCCAAAAGAGCCTGAGGGAGCACAGCAAGATATTTCTAAAAGCATAAAAAATGTTAAAAAAATGTCAAAAAGTTGCGAAATCTTCAGTCAGTCTTTTATATTTACTTATTTAAATATTTTTCTTTTTGGTAGTAAATTAAGGAAGTAGCATTTAGTCTGGAAGAAAATATGCTGAACCAAGTTGAGCAGCAATACAACCATATCCAATAATGGCTCAAGTTTGGCTCTATCTTAAGGCAACTTCTTTCAGCACCACTGAAATGACTTGCAACAACTTAATGAAATGCCAAGGCTGATTGGCATAGAATAAAACACACTTTTTTCAACTATCTCATTCTCACAATAGAAACATCAAATGTAGAGCCTATGCCAGATTTAAAACATTACTATGCCAAGCTTTTATTTGGAATAAAGATAAGATAAATCCATATCATTGCTGCTTCCACTAATCTCACTTACTCCCATCCAGCAAACAGATGAGTAAGAAGCTACCATGGCACTCTTTTCACCCAGCCATAGTCTCTGATCAGGAATAGTAGGAGCTGATGCACAGATCATATACATAAATGAAAGCCAACAAATCCCAAAGGTAATGAATTATTGCATTGTTGGTCAAATTACAGAAAAAAGTGAGTTGATGATGTCTTTAGACAACTACACAAATACATTCTGGCATAACAAGCAGAGAAATCTTGGTGTTCTTATGTATGTTGTTGTGATTAGAATACAAATAAAAAATTCTACAGAAGTACTGTTTTGTCTCCCCAGCTCTTAACAACAAAGTGTTAGATAGATAGGGTACAAAACAAAATCAACCAAGTTTTTTTTTATTAGGTGGGGTCGATTACATGGATCAAACCACGCCACAGTAGCCTGTTATAAATGAAATCAATAGATAGATTATTAATTGTTAAATCTTTTTATATAGGGTACAAAACAAGACAAAAAAAATAGCAATGTGGAAGAAATACAATAAATGGAGAGAGAAAGTAGGAAAAATAAATATCTGTTTTAGAATAGTGGTATAAATCCAGAAGCACAACTGCAAGGAAGAAAATAAGTGTGCTGATTGGCTAGCAAAATATAGCCAACACTTCAACTGTGATTTGCAAGAGATCTCTACACCACACCACCTGCAGAGGGGTCTCTTGAGTCACAACTGATTGTGCTGAGGTGTCCATGCCCAGAAAGTCTAAGTTGTAGTTTTTCTCTAATTTGGATCTAAGGACCCCATTGTCTTACCAAAAAAAAAAGAGTGAGTATATGGTTTTATTTCTGGTAACAGAAAGTTACTAAAGAACTAATGTGAAATAACAAGACGATTCAAGTAAAAAGTTTAAAAGGACTAAAGGAAAGCCAACAATCATATCAATGAAGATATGATCACAGTGGGAAAAGATTATTCATGTAGAGAATTACAAACTAGTATTTTCCATAAGGATTCTCGTTGGCCATCCCACTTGAGATTAGGGTGAAGACTGCAGGCAGAAATAACTTATATAGTTATGAATTGCATTGCATTCACCAATATATTGTTGAATCACCATAGAGACAGTTATGCTTTACAAAAGGGGATGAAACTGACTTAAAGCTTCCATTTTATGTACACCAAGAGGTAAATAGAGTTTGAGAGTCTGCTTTGCAAAGTTGACTCAAATACACAACAATCCCCAACTCATCCAAGAAGCAAGGTGAAAAAGTTAACAAGCATGCCTCGTACACCCAAAAAATTTCCATTTTTTTCTGTAAAAAATACATAATTCCACCCACCTTGAGATGGTTCAAGACTTACAGTATTAGAAATCAGAATATTAGTATATTACTAGTTGGGATTATATTAAATCCAAAGAAAAAATAATATGAAATTCCATGTCAAACTCCTTGTTTCTCCATGTTTCCATGACGAAGCAAGTATAAGTTCACTCTTAATGGAGATAATGAACAGAAATGTATGAGTGTGTGACATTAAATATGTAAAACTTAAAAACGGGAGAAAGACATGTTTATATAAGTCACAAGATATGGTATGCAAAAAAGAAAGCCTGAAATAAACGCTAAAGAGCTGAATAACAGATTTAAGGCGATTTACCTATACTAACTAAGTATCAACTCACACATAAGACAGTAAAATGTGGCACTTGTGCATTACCAGCAACAATCCAAACGCCTTCGTCAAAGCAAAAACCAGAAACTATGCAATATCATTCTTATTCACTTCCCACATTCAGCAGCTGGATCAATTTTTTCACTGCAACAAATATGTTCAGTCGAAAATTGGAAGAAAAATAAAAACTTTACCGGCGGATGTGTCGCCCTCTGCGCCACAGCCACGTTCCCTGCAAAGTGAGTGAACTGCGATAAAGCTGCTACCGCTGCGGCGGCTGCTGGATTCATTGAGCCTGCGACTGCCGCACCGGAATCCGGATTCAGCTGCAGTTGATTTTCCGAAACCCCAGGAAGATAATGAAGACTATGCTGATTTTGCATCTGGGTCTGTCCGGGACCCGATGTACGAGCTTGTTCGGAATGGATTGGGACCCCAGGAGGGTGAATCGAGGAGGGCTCTTGCTGGAATTGTTGATGGGCTGAGGGTAAGTATCCGTATTGTTGGTCATATTGTTGATTGTAGCCATAATATGATTGGGATGACTGATCATAGGTTTGAATTTGAGACGGGTCATAGGTTTGCTGCCGCTGTTGTTGTTGGTAGCCGGAATAATCCATGGCCGAGAGAGGGATTTCTGAAGGGTTTTCCAGATATGATGGCGCGTTTCCTTCAGGGAAGAAGAGACGGACCGAGACGTCTCATTTGTTACAATGTAACGCAAAACTGGGGAACCAATAGTTTATGATGGGAAATTCAACGTTTTGATGTAGTCATTATTTAAATAAAAAAATTAAGGCGAAAGAGGTTTGCGACAAAAAAATATTACAAGTCATCTAATAAAAAAAAATTGCTAACTTAGAATCAAACATAGAACTTACAAGTCAGTCATCTTCCATTGGCTATAGTTATTAACTGAATATTATTATTTTTCAACATATTCTATTTGCATAAGTCCAAATTAGCCGAGGATGTATTAGGTATATTTGACTTTATTTGGTACATTGTTCAAGTTCTCTTTCTTTTTTGTTCATTTTTTAATAATAAACCTAGTTTGGTGCGTCCAATGAAGTTGGATAAAATATTACAGATTCATAATTTATATTTAGATTATAAAATATTATATCACCAATACTTTTATGTGCTTATCACGGACCAGATCCTCTGCAATAGAAAAAACACAATACTGCGTGCTGTGCCCCGTATTGGATCAAAAAATCGCAAGTCCAGCCCAATCCATCGAGCCAAGCGACTAGTACAATTTATCAATCGCTCGTTGCCCTTCGATAGTCGACTCATAAGTTTACCAGTCGACTAATAATTAAAAATCAAAATCCAAAAGCTAGTAGGGGTTGGATCAGTCGACTGGCCAAGCCCCTACTAGCTTCTGGAGTTACAACTAGTCGACTGGTACAATAGCCAGTTGACTGGTGAGCCCCTAATGGAAATCCAGAAGCTAGTAAGGGTTTGGCCAGTCGATTGATCCTGCCCTTATTATCTTCTGGATTTGATTACAGAGGCTCGACAGTCGACTGGCTAGTTAACCAGTGACTGGTACTTGCTTACCAGGCGACTATTTAACTCGATAGTCGTCTGACAGGCTATTTTTTCTCTGTACCAGTTGATTGATATTCCCGACAGTCAATTGGTATGGGTCTTTAAACCTAGAAGCCCCCAGAATTCTACCATTTTCCTCGGCAGCTCTTAATCCCCTCTCTCGAATCCCTAGAACCCATATCTCCATTTCGAAAAATTTGGCCAAAACATACCGATTAAAACTCTCTAAACACCCTTTAATCTAAAACCCCCTCCTACAATCTATCGTAACCAACCTACATTTTCTCGAAATCCCCCAAATTTCCCCAAAACGTAGCTAGGGTTCCTTGGCCTCATTCTGTCAAATTCAACCCCATTAGCAAATGCCTCCAAAGACATCTTTCAAGAGACCATGAGTTGGAGCTCCCAGTTTATCTCAACTTCGGGGGTCCACACAATCTTAAGCTCGTGTGCCCCTATTGACCTTGACAGTGTAAAAACAACGATATCAGAAGCATTTCATGGACAAGACTGTGGTCTAGAGTATATATCTCAATTTTAATTTTCTGGCTAGAGAAAAATTGGAATTGAACATTCTAGTGAGAACTCAATCAATGCAACAGTACCTTGGCTACAAGACACTATACTTACCTAATGTAATTAGAGCCTTTTTTACAAGCCTAACATATAACGAAGAGGAATTGGAATTTAGTTTAGAGATTAAAGGAGTGAAAATTTCATTTAATAAGAATTTGTTTGCTAGAACTGTTGGCTTGCCTGTGCCTGATGATGATACATGTAAGTTGGATGAGTCCATGTTTGATATTCCTTGGTACAATAGAGAAGCTATTGTCTCTAGAATCTTAGGACAAGAACGGATATCTATCACTAAAGGATTTGAGTGTTAATACCAATGTAGTTTTTTACATGATTTGCCATATGTTGCTTCCAAAGGCTGAAAATTATTCTTACATGAGTGATTTGGAGCATGTATTGGTATATTGCTGGTTACAGGGTAGAGTGATAGATTATCTTCATTTTATGTTCAAGTTTATAATCACAGCTCACAAGTAGGCTAAAAAGGGTCTACCATATGCATCAACCATTACCAGACTCCTCCAACATTTTAGTATTGATACAAAAGATGGCCAAGTCATTGTTCTCAAAGTATTCAATGAAAATAACATGAATAGGATGGGGTTTATAAAAAAAAGATAATATATGGATCTGGAAAAGGGAAAATGAAGATGAGCCAGTGCACAAAGAACCTACTAAGAGTAATGAACCATCAACGGAGCATGGATCAAGTACTGTCATGTTACAACACATATGTAGTATGCTGGAGATTACAAATTTAAAATTAACTAGCATGGATGACACGCTAACAAATTTGAGTACTAGAGTGATAGGAATTGAACAGAATATGACTGACTTCTTTAAGAGACTACATAGATTTGAAGAAGTACAACATGGACAAGAAGCAATGGATCAAGAGCTAGAGTAAAATCATCAAGAAGCACAAGATGGAGACATAGAGTATGAGGAGCCATTTCAATAAGCCAGGGATGAAGAACTAGAGCAAGGCCATCCAACTTAGATTTTTTTTATTTTGATTGTTTCAATTCTACGTAATACATGCTATTTTGTATTGGTCTCTTTTGTATTAAATTAATATATTACATTTTATGAATATGAAACATGAATATTAAACTTTAAATTGCATTGTATTTTTGCTTGAATTGGTATTGGTCTTTTTTGAATTACATTGGATTATCATTAGTAGTAGTGATTGGTTCTAATTTAATTGATATGGACTGGTCCTGATTTTGCCATGAATGATGTCTTTTCTGGTTTTTAAACCAAAAATGAAGTCATATCTGATTTAGCATAGAATGTGAGTGTTTGGATTGACCCTGCAGTTGATCACAAAGTTCTGTTTAATGTTAGACTTGGTGTAAGTTTTGGGCCATCGTATGATTTTCAAAGGTCAGCTGCTGGTGACCAAAACCATCATTTTCAATCAGTTGACATGATGTTAATAGTTGTTATTTTGTCATGGGATTGTTTTATTCATGAAAGCCTTTTATAGATTGGAGGAGAATCATTTTACTAGTAGGGTTGTTTTAATTGAGTATATTTATAAAGATATGGTGTAACATCCCATAATTTTTAATTTTAAATAATAATATTTTGCTATAAACAAATATATTTTTATTTATTTAAAAATGATTATGTTTTGCTAAAAGTAAGTAGACTTTTAATTAAAAGAAGTATTGTTTTGTTTAAAATAATTATATTGACATCTAATAAAATTTTGCTGTATTTTTAAAAATATTCTTTCTTTTATTATGTATAAAGATATATATTTTGAGATTTGTTTTATTACGATTTTTATCAAGAAAAATCATGATTTAAGAATTTAACTAAAGGTTTATGAGAATTTAAATTTTTAGAAATTTTTGAGATATTTTAGGATGAAAAACGAAATTTATATGAATTTATTTAAAAGAAAATCTTATTATTCACTTATTAAATTATTAAATTATTATTATTATTATAAAAAAACAAAACAAAACAGGGAAAGGAGAATCAGGGACGGAGGCCAGAAATTCGAGAAAAAAAATGGAGAAGATGAATAGTGAGTGAATAGTACCTTCAACTTCTTCTCTAGATCTGGAGTGCCTATTGGCTTCTGATCTCAAAACTAAGGGTATTACTGGATTCAGGACGGTGAATACTACGGTTTTGACCGATTAATTTTCAAATCAGCCATTGAATCGCCGAAGATCTGAAGTAGAAAATCTCAGAAAGAAAGTAAATTCTAAAACTCTTACTTAGAGACCTCTAATTATTTGAGTAATAAGATTGGTAACTTCGAATTGTGCCTTGATTTTATTCCCTACATGTGGTAAGATGGATTGAAATTTGGGGACCGAATTTCTTAAGGAGGGAAGAATGTAAAATCCTGTAAGTTTTAATATTTTACTATAGCTTATACAGTTGAGCATAACAATATTTGTTTAATGATCATACCATGGTGCATATGGTTTTAAATATCTGAATAATTTAAGAATATTTGAAATACAGGTCTCATATGAATGTACTTCTGAACTGTATTTTCTATGTGACATATTTTAAAACATAAGTACATCCATATGCTGACCTAAGAAGTCATAGGAGGAATTATTTACTCACTGAGTTGTTAAACTCACTACACGATATTTTCACATTTTTCATATAAGAATATCAGAGTCTGATTCGACAGATAGGTGATATATTCTTTGGGTGAGTCTACATTGCTTCCAAGACTCACGGTCTTTGAATTATACTATATTTTCTATGTGACATATTTTAAAATATAAGTACATCCATATGCTGACCTAAGAGGTCATAGGAGGAATTATTTACTCATTGAGTTGTCAAACTCACTACACGATATTTCTACATTTTTCATATAAGAATATCAGAGTCTGATTCAGCAGATAGGTGATATATTCTCTAGGTGCGTCTATGTTGCTTCCAAGACTCACGGTCTTTGAATTATACTGTATTTGTATTCTAGAGTACTCTAAACGCTACAAGTAGGATCTCCGTTTCTGTTGTACTTTGATGTTTATAAACTTGGACTGTATATTGTGTATACATGAGAGATCATATATGTATCTGTTCTCATGATAAAGAATTGAATTATGTATCTTTATGAAAAATATCTGATTGCGGAAATAATAATAATTGTAGGAAAAAATGTTTATTTTACGTAACGTAAATTAGGGGCATTACATATGGCATGAAATGTTAGATGTTATTCAGACAAATAAGGTTGTTGCCCATTAACAAGTAGCAGAGATGTCTTCTAAATTTAGCCAAAAAAATTGAACCATAACTCATGTTGATGCTTGATACTCATTTTTTGCTTACTGATTTTTTTTCTTCTGAGATATGGCCTTGTCAAATTATACTTTGTAGAAGAGGGACCTCTCCTTAAGTAAGCATCCAACTTGATTCATGTTTCACTCCTTAAGTAAGCATCCAACTTGATTCCAAATTATTCTTCAAACATTTCAAAACCTGAATAGTCATATTAAAAGGCATTAGTAAGTATACATGGTGCAAGATTGCTAACTTAAACTTAACATTTTGCCACTCACATACTATGCATTTTCCCTTAACCATGAATATTCAGTCTCAACCCTTAAATCTGTTAGCATCTGAGATATCTTCAGAGAACTCTATGGTGTCTAGCGACTGCATGGGTTGATTAAGCGATGCTTGTGGCTGTTAAAAACAATAGTTATGAACAATAAGGTAAAAGAAGAGTAAGATGAAGAATAAATCAATTCATTTTCGTTTAGCCATTAAAAATAATTATTCATACTGTCAACATATTCATATAACTAAAATCACACTCATACTGTGATTGGATGTATACAACAGATGTTTTGAATGTAGAAGAAGGTATTTTCGTTTGAATCACACTAGGTGTCAAACAGGTCTGCAAAGAAAAAGTATGAAAAATTATTCATAAAGTAATATAAATTTAGAAACACCTAATATAATCACAATTTCACTTACTTGCGAATTATTTGTTCTCGTAACTCTTCTTTTTCGACGGGAATCCAACTCTTCAACCATCTCTTACTCTGTATTCCAATTTTCTTCTTCAATCCTGTCACGCCCCTAATTTTAGGGCACGTGAAACACGTATATTATGAACATATATTTTTCATAAACATGAATATCCCAATCCTTTATCAAGGAAATAGATACATATAGGTTTTTCCATACAGATACCATATACAAATCAAGTACATATACATCAGAGTACAACAGAAGCAAGGATCCTACCTGTGACGTTCAAAGCAACTCTAGAGTACAAATATATTACAATATAAAATATTGAGAGCCTAGAAACAATGTAGGCTCACCACTGGAGTACGACCCCTAGTCGATCACGTGGCTGTTGGACCAAACTCTATGTCTTTATCTGAAAAAATAAATCCACATCGTGTAGTGAGTTTTACAACTCAGTGAGCAGATACTACCTCTTATAACCTCTCAAGTCAACATATGGATGTACTCTTTATTTTTAAACTTATCACATTGAAAATCACAATTCAGAGATACATCCATATGGGACACGCATTTTCAAATTTTCTCAGTTCAAATCACATTCGAATATCTGTAACCACATATAATACAATATGGGTCTTAAATCAAACTCAATATGCATTAAAAATTCATTCTTTTTATATAATGCTCAAGTATGTCACAATTTTCAATATACTCAATAGATAAACATGGAATGTGAGTCCATCACCCTTCTGCCTCCTCACATTACCATAGTCACAGTCACAATAGGTAATCAGGGAATGTGAATTCATCACCCTACTGCCTCCTCACATTACCACTGATACCACCTTCACAATACTGTCTCAAGCCATATAACCCGTCATTATTCATCAATACATATATATAAACATGTATAAAGTGCACATCCATCAAATGTATTACATAATTATCAAACAACTCGTCATGAGCTTTATGCTTGCCATACAATCATATTCGGCAACTTATCACTTTACATATCATTCAAAACAGAGCATTTAATCTCAATACAAAATCTTTTATCATAAATTTTCCAATCAGGGGAATCATATAATCATGCCCATATCTGAGGCAAACATAACACTGTAAAATCAATGTCACATGCATAACATATTTTCTTTGCCATGTAATGCGAAATGCATTTAGAAATAACGTATTCAAAGCATTTCAAAATTTATTTCAAAAATCATACTCTTCTTGAACTAGATATCATTTCTCAATCATTTCAAATATTCCAATCCATTTCAAAAACATATGAACATATAAATAACATGTAATCATGCTCATTTATTAATGAAAAGTTCAAGAAGAGTAAAAACAAGCTATAGGAAGAATTATCTACTCATAGGTAAGGGCTCCAGATTGGACAACCCTAAAATCCTCGTTTCTAGTCTGAATTCGGTAAAACCAACCCCAAAATCGAGTCCGAAAGATCCAAAGACTTGAAAAATGACTTCGGGAGTTTAGTCACTATTCACTACTGGAAAACACTATTCACTCGCCGAAAAACACTATTTACCACAACTATTCATCGTCGAAAAATACTATTCACCATCACAAATTTTTTTACCGAATCAACAAAACGAATTCATATCCTAATATTTATCTAGTTTCTGAATCCATCTACAGAGTCAGATTTCTAATTAGAAGTCTCTAAATAAGGTTTTTCAGAATTTATCTTTTACCGAAATTTTCTACTTCAGATCTACGGCGATTCAACGGTTGATTTGAAAAACTGATCAGTCAAAACTGAAGTACTCTTCGTCCTGAATTCAATAACACCTTCAGTTTTGAGATCAGAAGCCAATCGGTACTCCAAATTGAAAGAAAATGTTAGATATTACTATTCATACACTATTTATTACTATTTATGTTTTCCGATTTTTGTTTCTCGACTACTCTCCCCGGCTTCCGTTTTGTTTTATCATTTTTCAATTGCCTTTTTTTTAATATAATAATAATTATTAAATAATTAATAATAGGATTTTATTTTATAAAAAAATTCATATAAATTTCGTTTTTCATCATAAAATATTCCAAAAATTTCAAAAAATTTCCATTCTCATAAATCTTTAGTTAAACTCTTAAATCATAATTTTTCTTGATAAAAATCATTATAAAATAAATTTCGAAATGAATATCTTTATTCATATTAAAAGAAATAATATTTTTAAAAATACAATAAAAATTCTTTAGAAGTCGGTATAATTATTTTAAGCAACACAATTCTTCTTTTACTTAAAAGTCCACTTACTTTTAACAAATCATAATCATTTCTACATAAATAAAAACATATTTGCTTATAGCGCGCCAAAACATAAATTCTCATATTTCTTTTGTAATTCTTTAATCCATGTAATAAATATACATATTTTCACCGGTTCTTATCTCTATTGTCAAAATTCTCTCTTTTATTCTAAATTTCCTTTAATTGAAATTTTCGTTAAATTTTACGGTTATTACAAATCCCCTCGCTTGCACAACATATTCATTATCTGGTTCTATACTTGTATCGAGGCTATTGTTTAGACTCTTTTGTCGTATACAAAGCTGCATGACTTGGTTGATCAATTCATCCACAACCGTGTTTACCATGAGATATTCTTCTGGGCAGTCACAAACCTCTATTGCTAATCTTATCAGCCTTGGACACAGTTGTTTGAACCGTTGTGTACTTCCGAACCTAGAATCTTGTTTTATTTTATTCCCTCTCGTGTCATGGAAAAATCCACTTTGGGCTTCTTTTGTCCAGTGCTTCAAAATGTACCAATCAGAAATTTTTTTAATATTCATCACATCAAGCACCTTTAATGCATGGCAACACAATATACCAGAAGTTTCAAATTTCATGCAACCACAAGAAACGGTTGTATTGACAGGATAAAAAAGAACTCTATATGATCCCACTTGATTGACCATGCCAACAACATATTCAAAAATTATATTTGTTTCATTTCTATATTTTATACATGCAGCCGCATATAAATCAAACTCCTTTTGAAACAAGTTAAATATAGTGATAGTATAAACTTCGGCAAGTTGTTGTAGCATAAGTGAATTCTCCATTTTCAATCTAGGTACTTTTTTTCGTGACTCAAATTCATGCTTCAACTTGTTGTGCCTCTTCTCTTCTACAACTCTCTCAAAATGTTTGAAGAATTGAATGACATCTAAACTCAGGTTCATGAAACTCTTAAAGTCTGAATTTAAACTTTCACTTAGTTGAGTGCTTCTCATACCAAAGGTGAAAATTTCCTTTATATGACAAGCAGTTCATTTCTCCTTTATCTTGTGAAAACAACTGAGTCAAGAATTCTCATGAACACCATATTTTGACAACATACTACTACACACCATTTCAAATTGGGTTTCCTCTTCGTATCCATACATACACTTTTTGAAGTCAGTCAAAAAGTGAGAGCCATCTTTTATCAAGTTTCCCAAATGTTTAATGCCATTTTGCATCAAGTGCCATGTGCATAATCTATGAGAAACTTATGGCATCACCACATGTAATGCTTTTGCCATTGCTTGGTCTTGATCAGTGAAAATAGTAAGCGATTTTTTTTGCTTGTCTGCCTCCAAGAAGGTTTCAAATAGCCATTTAAAAGACTCAGAAGTTTCGTCGTATATTAAGGCTGTCCCAAAAATCACAACTCCTCTAAAATGGTTCATTCCACAAAATAAAGCAAATGACTGGTGTGCATTATTAGTACTATATGTTGTGTCAGAGATACTACATCACCGAAATAGCTATAATCAATCAACATTCTTGCATTAGCCCAAAACACATTGGTTATTTGTTCTTCCATATCCATTTGATAGGCATGAAAAAATGATGAATTTTCTAACATCTGACGTTGAAACTATTGCAATAGACAACCAATTTCACCATATACCATACTTCTTTGCCTCTTAGTTCGGATATAAGTTTTTGCATCTAACCTGATAAAACCAAGATTAGCCCTTCCTCCAGCTTCCCAATCTCATAAGCTTGAATATCAGATAATTTACGTTGAGATGCTAACATATGAATTGTTTCTTGAAGATGCAAGGGGTGATTATGCTCTTCCACAAAATAATTTATCTTATACTTTTCATTCTTCAAAGTGACCCCCATTTTTACTCTACAATTAGTTCTAGTCTCTAATTGAGGATTTGTAGTATTTATATCTCTTTTATCACTCTTCCTATTTTCTTCTTTGCAACAAAAAAAATTTATAGGAAGTTATAATTCCATCTTTTGGTCTACGGTTGAAATAATGTTTTCTAATTCCAAATCCTATATTTTCACCGTAAGCTACTAAAAAATTTCATGCTTCATCTAAACTATCAAACTCCATACCTATCTCAGGCTTCAAAATGGTTTCAGTAGATGGACGTGTTTTCGCTTGCTGTGACAATGCAACCTCCAACAACTCCATTTCTCTGCACTTCGCTTCATCTATCAACTCCATGAATGCTACTATAGCTCTATTTTTACTTCCTTCACCGACTGTTCTTCTCTCTGCTCTATGACAAGCTTGCTCACCAACTTCACGCTTCCCGCTCCCTCGTCTGTTGTTTCATGATTTTTACGCAACATAAACATAAAACATTGCGTTTTGTTTTATAAAAATAGCAGGAACTAGAAAAAAAATGTAGACTAGTTAGAATGGCATTGTGTTAAATTAGGGATTGATTAATAAATATAAAGTTGAGATTTTAGTTCATATGATGATTAGGAGAAAGTTTTTGGCAGTAATGATAAAGTGATTAAGGATTTCAGTGCCAAATAAGGAAGGAAAAACGTAAGAATGGAGGAACCAGTCGATTAGTTTAATGACCAGTCGACTGTCATGGGTTTCAGAGGCCTTCCAGTCACTTGGTAATGGACCTGGTACCTCTGAAATCCCAAAACTCCAAACCACCAGTCGACTGGCTATTGTACCAGTCAACTGGTCATAACTCTAGAAGTTAGCAGGGGCTTGGCCAATCGACTGGTCCAGCCCCTGCTAGCTTTTGAATTTTGGTTTCCAATTACCAGTCGATTGTCGAAGGGCAACGGGTGACTGGTAGATTATACCAGTCGCCTAGCTCAATGGGTTGGCTGGGCCTATGATTTTCTGATCCAATACAGGGCACAGTATGCAGTGCTGTGTTTTTCCCATTGCAGAGAATCCTGGTCCGCTTATCACTACATAAATATGTTTTTTCTTGTTACAATAATGGTGCCAAGGACTAAGAGAAACACAACTTGTGGGACATTTTTCTTTTGTGAGCTTCTCTGATAAGCCAATTTGCAACTTTATTCCCATTCTTAAAGAAGGGTTGAATGCAACATCTCCACTCTCTGTCCTAAATTCTCTTAATACGATAAACTAGACCTGCACAATGGTGATCCTTAGAGCAGCCATTGATACACAGTTCCACAACAACTTTGGAATCATATTCGACTACCACATTTTTGTACCCCGCATCCTAATCTAGCTTTAAAGCTGGCTTAATGCCTCATAGCTCAATTTTTGTTATGCTGCAGTTATTGAGATTTCTAAGGAATCCCAATAGCCAGCCCCTACTGCGTTTCTTAAAGTACCTCCACAACAGGCTGTGATTAAGTTGAAGAATGAGTTATTGACATTGAATTTCACCTGATGACTTGGTGGTAGTTTCCAACCCACTTTCCGAATGGCCAAATGTTTACCTTGAAGAGAAGAGAAGCAGAGGCATACAACCATTCAATACATGCCCTAATTCAAGCCAAACAAGGGAATAGCATATAATTTATAGGATGCGAAGAAGGCGGAAAAAAAATTCACAACGGCGAATCTAAATGCTCCAAGCTAACATGCCGAAGAGAATTTTCCAGTCCTAGCCTCTGTAACCTTCGTGCCCAAGTTCTTGCAAGATATTATGAGCTATCTAATCTGTTAAGTCCCAAGCAAAAAAATTCACCCAATGTCTTGGGTGAACTAATCTCATCTAAATATTTTTAGCCTTCTCACAATCCTGTAAGGAATAAAGCATAGATTTTTGCTTTCTACTGCAAACCTGACATAAGCCCCTAGCATCCAAATGTCAATCAAAGTGAAGTTTATTAGTGAGAAGGCTATTCTGTCTAGCTAACCAGAGAAAGGCTCTTATCTTTTGAGGACCTAGACATTTCCAAATATTCTTCCAAACTGAGTTGGCCTGGCTAGTTCTTAATGATTGCAATGCATAGGCTGAACTAATAGAGAATTAGCCATTGTCACTGTTTTTCCAAATCATTTTTTCATCTGCCAAATCATCATGAGGTGGAATCATAACAACTAGATTTTTTTTAACTGACACAAGTAGAATATTGTCTAACCTTAGCCAGTCCTAGTCACCCATTGAAGAACTCATGTCTATGACATGGTACTGTTTGCTTTCTTCCTGAATAGCACTAACAGTGTAATAACCGTAAAAATTTAACAGAAATTTCAATTAAAGGAAATTTAGAATAAAAGAGAGAATTTTGAAAATGGAGATAAGAACCGGTGAAAATAAGTTTATTTATTACATGGATTAAAGAATTACGAAAGAAAATATGAGAATTTATTTTTTTGCGCGTACTTTTTATTTTTTAAATGATAGTATTTTGCTATAAGCAAATATATTTTTATTGGTGTAGAAATGATTATGATTTGTTAAAAGTAAGTGGACTTTTAAGTAAAATAAGTAATGTTTCGCTTAAAATAATCATATTGGCTTCAAATGAATTTTTGTTGTATTTTTAGAAATAGTCTTTTTTTTAATACGAATAAAGATATTCATTTCAAGATTTATTTTATAACGATTTTTATCAAGAAAAAAATTATGATTTAAGGGTTTAACTAAAGGTTTATGAGAAAGGAAATTTTTAGAAAATTTTGGGATATTTTATGATGAAAAATGAAATTTATATGAATTTTTATTAAAGAAAATCTTATTATTAATTATTTAATAATTATTATTATATATAAAAAAAACAATTGAAAAACGAAAACCGGGGGCGACGATATCAGATTCGAGAAAACGAAGAATATGCATAGTGAGTGAATAGTGAGTGAATAGTGATCTACAACTTTATCTTTGGATTTGGAGTACTTATATATTTCCGATCTCAAAACTGAAGGTGTTATTGGATTCAGGACGAAGAGTACTTTAGTTTTGACCGATCAGTTTTTCAAATCAACCGTTGAATCGCCGTAAATCTGAAGTAGAAAATCTCGGTAAAAGGTAAGTTCTGAAAATCTTACTTAGAGACTTCTAATTAGAAATTTGATTCCGTAAATGGATTCAGAAATTAGATAAATATTAGGATATGAATTTATTTCGTTGATTCGGTAAAATTTTGTGACGGTGAATAGTATTTTCCGACGATGAATATTTGTGATGAATAGTGATTTCCGGCGATGAATAGTGATTCCGACGGTGAATAGTATTTTCCATCGGTGAACAGTATCCTTAGCTTTGACCTGCGTTGACCGAGCTCCTAGAGGCCAAATTTAGTAGATCCGAAGTCATTTTCAAGGTTTTTGGACCTTCCGGACTCAATTTTGGGGTTTGTTTTACCGAATTCAGACTAGAAACGAGGATTTTATGGCTACCCAATCTAGAGCCCTTACCGGTGAGTAGATGATTCTTCCTATAGCCTGTTTTTACTCTTCTTGAACTTTACATGGATAAATGAGTATGATTACATGTTATATATATTTTCATATGTGAAATGATATCTAGTTCAAGAAGAGTATGATTTTTGAAATATGTTTTGAAATGCTTTGAATACGTTATTTCTAAATGCATTTCTCATTATATGACAATGGCAATATGTTATGCATGTGATATTGATTTTACAGTGATATGTTTGCCTCAGATATGGGCATAATTATATGATTCCCCTGATTGGGAAGTTTTGACAGATGAATATACTGAGACTGAAAAGTCTATTTTATATTGAGAATTTTATACTGAATTATATGGTATATGTGCATATGGTATTTTTTGTGGAGGAATCCTATTGGAAACACTGTCTGCTAACAGCAGGTGATGTTAGCCCTGGTGTGCACCTTGATTGCCTCAGCTAGTAGGGGAGGTGGTGCTAGCCTCGTGTGAGGGCCAACACACGGGAGATTATATGTGAAGGAGAGCGAAATGCCTCCTATATATGGGCGAGATGCCAGTTATATGAGTTGTTATTTGCCATCCCTTGCTGTGTGCTTGGGAAAGACCCATACAAAGTCCCTTCGCGTGTCTTCTTGAATGGTAGTAGGGCAAACCTCAGCGAGATGCTGAGTTTAGGCAAATCCTATACCACCAAAGTACGGAAGGGGTCAAACTTTGGTATAGTGGTTCTGATATGGGATCCTCCGAATATTTTATGAGAAATGTTTTGATGCATAGCATAATTTGATTAATGATTTTACAGTATTGAATATAATTTTGAACTTGAC
The DNA here is from genome assembly GCA_037074535.1 of Gleditsia sinensis. NCBI lineage: Eukaryota > Viridiplantae > Streptophyta > Magnoliopsida > Fabales > Fabaceae > Gleditsia > Gleditsia sinensis. The sequence continues at coordinate 21,088,282 of CM073469.1, forward strand.
ATGAGCATTGTGTATACAATACCGCATACGGTTTGAAAAAACTGATTATGATTTTTGAACAGAGAATATTTGAAAATGCGGGTCCCATGTGGATGTACTTCTGAAATGTAATTTTTGATAACATAAATTTTATTATATGAGTACATCCATATGTTAACCTAAGAGGTCATAGGAGGTATTATCTGCTCACTGAGTTGTAAAACTCACTACACGGTGTGAATCTATTTTTCAGATAAAGACATAGAGTTTGGTCCAACAGCTACGTGATCGACTAGAGGTCGTACTACAGTGGTGACCCTACATTGTTTCTAGGCTCTCAATGTTTTATATTTGTAAAATATTTGTACTCTAGAGTTGCTCTAAACGTCACAGGCAGGATCCTTGCTTCTATTGTTACTCTGGTGTTTATAGATGTAGACTGTATATTGTATATGTGTATGGGAACTTATATGTATTGGTTTATATGATAAAGAATGACATTATGTACATTTATGGAAAATATATGTGTATGGTATATGGATTTCACGTGCTCTAAAATTAGGGTCGTGACAAATAGCAGCAAATTCTAAAGTGCCTTTCTCTAGATTGGAAGAGTCTAAATTTGTCATTAATTACAGGGATGGAGTGGTTGCTACATTTATACTTGGTTTTGAGAATCTTTACCATAGAGCGTCGAGGTGTTCGATAATACCCCAACCAATTTTATGATCTTAAAATATTTATCATCACTTAGGCGTCCATTTACTTTTATTTTGCCTTCAGTACCATTTTTTCTAGTAAACAAGCACTTATATTGTTCTTTAGGCATATGTTTGTTTCTATTATACAAGGAAGTCTACTATTCAGGTGCCTAATAGACCCAATAGGTTTGTATTTGACTATGTTTTCTCTTAAATCTTTCACCTAAATCACAAATCACTTTTTTTTTCTAGTACAATTATTTTTGGGTGTTAGTTTATCAAAAACTTAATAATGTTCAGGTCATATCAAGAAGTTTTAGTATAAAAGAATAAAGCAAAATAATATTCATATATATTTTCATGTTTCCTTAAAGATATCAGCAAGGTAAATATTAAAGGAAAAAGATATTAAGGATTGCACATTAAGGATTATATACGTAAGAAGTCACTATTAGGATATGAAACATACATCAACAACAGTTATGACACTCATGAATTTGCAATGCTACGCTCACATCATACAACTATACCTCAATGAGTATCAAAAATAGTGATATGGAAGGTTTTATTATTTAAAACATTGGTCTTAGTATATAGAGTAAGTCATTTTCTTATCCATTGTTTATCCATGTGAGCTTTGAATATAGGTAATTCAATTTTGTTTGATGCAGAAGCTTTCTTCGATGGTTCTCCCGTAGTTTGACTAAATTATCCATCCTTACGAGAATTTTCTTTCAACATAGAAGTATCATAAGAACTTTTTAGTACCCATCTCAACTTGAGTCCTTTGACATTAGTACTAACAATTTTAGGACTTTTAAGATGCGTTTGGTTTATGAAAATATTTTTTTTTGTTTTTAATTTTTATTTTCTAAAAATAATTTTTATTTTCTAATTTTTACATTTTTGAAAATACTTTTAGTTTGTACTTTTATTTTCACTATTTTTTAGTTATATGATTGCATTTTCACTTTATTTTTATTTTTACTACTTTATAATTATATAAATAATAAAATATTGTGTATATAGTTTGAAATAATTGTAAAAATGCTACTATTACAATGCATTACAATACTGAAAATTTTGAAAACGCTTTTTTGATATTTTTAGAATTTTCAAAAATTCAATAAACATTTTCTGAAAATAAAATCAAAAAATAGTAAACAAATGCGTTTTCGTACTTGTTTTCAATTTTCAATTTTGAGTAAAATTAAAAATTAAAAACAGTCAGAGCAAACAGGCATTTAGGAATCCAAATTTGGTTCATATTCAAACAATTTTTCCTAATAGGACATAGTTATAAAATATGTCATTCAAGACCACAAAACTACAAATGACAAATATAGAAGAAAAAAAATATTTTGAAAAGGACAACATTTCAAATGAAAACCATTTGAAAGAGACTTTGAAGAAATACTAGTTGAAATTTCAATAGGTATGACATTGTCAAGATTAGAAATGCAACTAGTTGAGCATTTGAGATTTAAGGAGATATCATCATCTGATAAATCAAATGCACATTTTTTACAAGAAGAACTATTAGATTTACAAGTGCATACATCTATATCTCTTTTAGTCAAAAGGCAAGACTCCTTCAGTTGTAGCTCAAGTTGTTTTTATTCCATACTACTCTCTTTGATATTATTGATAGAGGTCGCAGCTTGAGTGTGCTCTTCTTATTGCTTATAGAGAACTCTATCATCCAAATCAAGGTTAGTAAGACATGAACAAGTAAGAGTTTCCGATATAAACATAGTATTGGAGCAATTATTAATAATAGCATAACCATTCTCATTCCAGTCACTAAGAAGAATTTGCATAGCTTTAATGTTCAAACAAAATAGTTTCTTATCACAATCACTCTAATGATTTCTTGATTAAGGGATAAGACCATCTTGTACAATATCCCATAAATTCAAATTAATGGATTGTAGATAGGTTTTCATTCTATCCTTCCAAAAAATAAAACTTTTAAGATCAAAAAAATATGCATAAAGAAAAGGAGGTTTATAAATATCAAAACCTTCTATCATCGAAAACTCTTCACAGGTTGCCATAAAAACTCTTAAGACTGTTAAATCTCTTACCAAGAACCCAAATTCTGATACTATTTGTTAGACAAGACAACCAACACTTAAAATAAGGTGAATTGGGTGTTTCAATAAAGTATGGAAGGTTTTCAAGAACTTAAATAAAAATACCCTCTGGTGTTGTAATTAACTTAAAGATGAATGCATGTTTTAAACATGTTAGAAAATAAGAAAAATTTAATGCATCATTTAAACAATATAGCATAAGGAAATAGTAACACTTGCAGCAAAATATTTGACAACTTACGCAACCTTACACAAAAACAAGAAATGATATCAACTAAAGAAATAACAAAACAATATTCTAAAATATTGTAGCTAAACTAGGAAGCCGAGATATTAGAAATACACAAAACCAAGGAAGATAAATCATAATGAAACACAAGCTAAACAAAATATCTTATAGCAATAAATTTCATAATAATATATCAGCAAAAGAGAGAAGGGTAGAGAGAAAAACAAACACAAGAATTTATTCTGATTTAGCTTTATAATCAAGACTATATCCAGTCCTTAAGCCACAATTTGAGATTTTCTACTAACTATCATAAGTTTAAAACAGACACATGTGAGCCACTACAATAACCTAACTCTACAGAGTTAAAAGTCAAGTTTTCTCCCCATACAATAACTTACAATAATTTTCAACTAGATTTTCACGTCCAAACATCTCAAGGGACCTCTCCTTAAGTCGTATCTCACAAAAGAATCAAATATAGGCTATTAAAAACACTCTTTGCAGAGTGCATAGATTACAAATCAGCCTTATATCATAAAAATAGATAAATATAATAGCTCAAAGATGAGAGAAAGATTAAACATAGTTTTTCTTACATCCAATTAGAAACTAATATTTATAGAAAAATAAACATTATAGCCATTGGGATCATTTACCATCAGAATCAATAAAATTTGATCATTGTAAGGCTATAAATTTCTTTCTTAATTGATCACTAGGCACCTGTTACAAGCTATAAACACCTGTTTTAATAAAAAAAATACTTGATTCCAAGTTTTCAGAACATTTATGTAATATCCCTAAAATTAAAAAAATTAAAAAAAACCCTAAATAAATAAAAAAAACCTGAAATAAAGAAAAATTATGAATGTAAGCGAAGATATGATAAATGGATATAAGTATCATTGGAAATGTGTTTATTTATCAAATTATTTGAAGAATTATAAAGGTTGTATGAGGATTTAATTTTTGAGGCCAAAATATAATTTTCTAAAAGTTTAAGGGTTAAAATGTAAATAAAAAAAATTGAAAGAACATCTCTCAACAATTGAAATTTTGCTAATAGATCCCTCCGATGATTTTTAGGAAAATCTGAAGCAAAATACGTGAAACTTCTGCAACACATCTCTCTCACCCTATTTCTCTCTCTAAAATATTTCTAAAACTTCTTTCTAGATTTCTAACTTTTCCAGACCTCAGATTTAGACACTACTACCGCCTACGGATTCTGAACAATGAGAACTACAAATCTATTCAATTGGTTTCTGGAGTTTTGGCCGGAGATTGGCCGAAAAGTAGAAGAGAAACTCTAGGGAGGTAAGTTTTGAAATTCATACTTAAAGTCTTCAAATTGAAAATATGACACCATAAATGGATTCAGAAGGTGGAAAAACCTTAGAATATGAAATTTTTCAATCATCTAACAACTTTTTGTGTGCCGTGAACAGTAAATTCAGCCGACATGAATAGTGAATGATAATTCCGACTATGAACAATAACCAAAAGCTGACCAAACTCTCAAAAGCTAAATTTTGTGATTTCAAAGTCATTTTCTAGATTTATGAACCCTCCGCACTCGTTTTTTAGGTCCATTTGATCATATTTGACTTGAAAAAATACATTTAGGAATATCCAACTTAAAACCTTGGTTTTGTGAGTAGATAATTCTTTCTATGACTTATCATATGCTCTTCTTGAACTTTAAATATATAATTGATTCTGTTTACAAGTTATTTATACTTTTATATGTCTCTAAATACTTGAATTGTTTACAATCTGGTATATAGTTCAAGAAGAGTATGGTTTTGAAAATGAATTTACTCATTGAATATGTGATTTTAAATGTATTTCTCATCATATGGTAAAGAAGATTGCCTTAGAAAATGACATGTATATGTGATGACCCTGATTGGAAAATTTCTAACAGAGAAATTATACTTAGACTAAAAATTCTAAATTTATACTGAAATATCTGTTTTGAACGATATGATATATATATAAATAATAGTTTTTATAGAAGAATCATATTGAAAATACTGTTTGCTAACAGCAAGTGATGTTAGCTCTAGTGCACCTTGACACCTCAACTAGCAGGGGTGGTGTTAGTCTTGTGTGACGGCCAATATACAGAATATAATATATGAAGGAGAGCAGAATGTCTCCTATCTGGACGAGATGCTGACTATATGATATGTGATTTTTCCTCCCTTATTGTGTACTTGGAAAATTGTTCATATTAAAATCTCTTCCCGTGTCTTCTTGAATGATGGTAGGACAAACCTTTGCTAAGATGTTGAGTTTAGACAAATCCTACACTACCAAAATACGGAATGGCTTGAACTCTGATATGGTGATTCTGATATGAGATCCTCCTAATATTTTCATGAGAAATATTTTGATGCATAACAATATTTTATTAATGATCATACCGTATTGCATATGGTTTCGAATATATGAATATGATTTGAACTGAGAATATTTGAAATACGGGCCCCATATAGATGTACCTATGAACTGTAATTTTCTATGTGATACATTTTAATATATGAGTATATCTATATGCTGACCTAAGAGGTCATAGAAGGTATTATCTATTCATTGAATTGTCAAACTCACTACACGATATTTACATTTTTTTCAAATAAGGATGCAGAGTTTGGTCTTTCTGTTACATGATCTACTAGGTGTCACCCTCTTTGGATGAGCCTACATTGCTTCCAAGGCTCACAGTGTTAAAATTATTTTATACTTATATTTTAGAGTATGCTCTGAATGCCACAGATATGATCTCTGCTTCTGTTATAATATATGTAAATATAGACCTGGCATGTATGTTTGAATATACTGAAAAACTTGTGAACGTATATGATTATCCCTATTATTTGATTTACTTAGAGCATGTATGTATTAAATTAAGAGTAAAATTATTTGTTATTCATGACAATCGCGTTCCTATAAAATGGGGGCGTGACAATTTATAGGTGTCTGTTAAAAGCTATAGGTGCCTATAGCTTTGTAATTCAAAATTCCAAAACAATATAGGCGTCTGTTTGTGCTTTTGTTTGTTATTTTTCAAATTTTAGAAGTCGATAAGCATCTAAAGCCATTACTAAGCACTTATTGGCCACGTAATTTGTAAAATTGCTAAATATAAACCTATAGATGCTTGTTAAATTTAGCAAGATTCTTAATATTTTGAAAATATTTGTTCTAAGTATTTTTACAAATTAATATATTAACAAACTCAGAAAACCAAAATTTAAAGAGTTTTAAAAGCATTTTTTAGCACTCAAGGGTTCTTTGAGTTTTTCTATTACACATATTCTAAGATAAGGGAAGCCTAAGAGATAAGCCTTCTTCCACCTTGGTTCCTTTGCCTTGAATATGTGTAAACCTGGTGATTTGGTTATTTGTCTTCAACTCCAAAAGAATGCATCTTCAATTCTCTATGACTCCAAAAAAATTTCTTTAGTTCTTAGAGCATCTTACTTTAAGCTCCTTGCTTTAAACTAACCTACACAAATAAGAGTTTAACTTGCAAATCAAATGGTTGGTCCACAGAGCAATGTACATGATTTAATGATATATTTAATTTTTAAGATATATTAACACTTTACAATCATTATTGGATATATCTTATATGCAAGCATAACATACTAGTTCATAGAGCATGATTCAATATAAGATATTACATAATAAAGATCAAAATCATGTCTAACACATAGGATCAAATAAGCACAATTTTATATATATATATATATATATATATATATATATATATATATATATATATATATATGACAACACATGACAAATAAGCACATTATCAAAAACCTATAGCATAAGAGTATACAGCTAATAAAGATCATAACACTTATAAACTTTGTGCTGAACACTATAGCCTAATAAAACAAGCTCAATAGATATGTAGGCAAGTTTGTGCTGATTATAGGGTCTTTTTAAGGGGTGACAAGCACAACCAAATTCTCTTAGTTGTTTGTAGTCAAGCTTAGAATGAAAAAGAAGTTGGAAATTAAGGTGTTTGGCTTGTTTGGGACTTGGCGAGCAATTTGTTGATAAGATATGTGATCGTAAGAAAAGTATCATCCCAATGTTTCAAGGGCATTGATGCCTAAGCTGTAATAGGGCAAGACTAGTTTTTATGTCACGTCTATGTTTTCTTTCAGAGGTACCATTCTATTGATAAGAGTAATGACAACTAATTAATGACAAATGCCATTAGACTTGAGTTAGTTAAGAAATGCTCAAAAGTCATCATTCTAATTAGATTTTAATGTTCTGATCTTCATACCAAGTTGAAGTTCTGTTGTGGTATTGAATTGGATAAAAGTATCTAGTGCAAATGATTTATGTTTCACTAGAAAAATCCAAGTGTATTTGGAGCAGGCACCAACAAATTGAATAATTGATATAGTGCTCATAACCATTGGTAGATTTAATAGGTGCTGACCCACACACATCACTATGTAGGGCTCTAATGGTTGTCTTTAAGTTATAGTTGAGATAGGATAAGGCAGTTGATGTGCTTTCCCTAAACAACCAGATTTACAGAATTCAAAAAAAAAAATTGTTATTTGACAAGGAAACATTATAAGAATCAAGAATAGTTTGTAAAATATAGTTAGAATTAGAATTTGCAACAATAGATCTAACTAGATATATATTTATTTCTACCACTAAATCAATTTTTAAAAATGTAATAGTGACTTGGCATGCACTAACGTGCATGTTAATTCACTTTTTATTTATTTAAAATTTAATAATAAATACTTTTAAAATATCTATTATTATAAATTAATAAATTCACTTGTTATTTTTTTTAACATTTATCTATTATTATAAGCTTATATACCAAGATATAAAAATGTCTCATAGTCATATATATTTTAGACTACATACATTATTCATATATGTAGATTTAATAATACATATGTAAACCAAACCACCAACAACCCAAAACCACAAAGAAAGATTAAGTGTTAACAATTAGCTAAAGGTTTCAACAATTATAAGCGATAGTTTTGCAGTTACAGGTGTATATATATATATATATATATATATATATATATATATATATATATATATATATATATATATATATATAAACCAACAACCCAAAACCACAAAGAAAGATTAAGTGTTAACAATTAGCTAAAGGTTTCAACAATTATAAGCGATAGTTTCGCAATTACAGGTGTGTGTGTGTGTGTGTATATATATATATATATATATATATATATATATATATAAGAGATTCACAACATGAGCTAATTAATATAACTTGAAAATTGATCTCAACAAATCACATGTAAATGGGTCTCCATAGAATTTAGTTGAAGGTGGTGTTTAAATAATTTAAGTAAATTGGTTGAATAAATAAATTTTATTTATTTTGAAGAAGTAGTACAATATCTAATAATTAGTCTTCAATTAAGAAACAATTCTTTGATTTTTTTTTTCCAACTTAAATTCGATTCAAGAGTTTGTAAAAACTTGAATATTAGGCTAAATGCTTCAATATTAAATGTTGGCTAAAGGAGTAGCAAAGCAATAGTGAAATTTTAACTATGTTTTTGAAGAGATTTGGTCAAAAGAAGTTGAAATTCATCTTTTTTAGAATCTAATGTTATAATTTTTTCAAATGTTTTGATCACATAATCAGACTTGTGGAAAAAACCTGATTTGAAAATCTGATACAGTTCTGTATCAAAGATTCATAGCATTTTTCAGTTGTCAACTGAGGGATTTATTTTCTCAAAGTGGATTTTCACTTTAAAGATTGATTTAAAAGAAGATTTGAGTTTCATATTTGAAAAAGATGAGAAAGATGAAGAAGAAGTAAAGTGACTAGACAGAGAATAAAGCATAAAAATTTAGTTTAAAATTTTCCCCTTCCTAATATAATCACCATAAGGTTTCATAAGGGTGACAAGAATAAATATTAATTTACTATTGTCAAATGAAATAAACATTCATTCCTCAATATAAATTATTCATTCTAAGCTATCTAGCCTATCGTCTTAATATAAACATGAGAGCACAAGTGATGGAAAAATCGCCTTTAATCCACCAACAGGCCTTAACTTCCCTTTACAAATTCATGTTAAATCAGTTATGTGCAATCGACACACCAGAACTTCCTTCATGCTAAAAAATTTAATATAGACTTTATAAAAACAATATAAATTAAAACTTATTCATACATCCTTACTTTCTTTCAGGCTCTGATACCAAGAGCAATGAGATGGACTCCAAGGGGATCGAGGGAGAAGTAAGGAAAAGTGAGGAACGTAGATGAACTACTTTATGATGATGCAAATTATGCAAACATGCATAAAAGTAAAGTAAATATGAAACTGAAAATTGGAGTGAATTTGAAAATTGATATTTGATTACAAATTTAAATTACAAAAAGAGATGGAGAAAAAAAATCTTACAATGGTTGTGGATACTTCACTCTAAATAAATAAATAAATATATATATATATATATATATATATATATATATATATATATATATCTCCGTAGGCCTATCTAATGAGAGACTCACAACATGGGCAAATTAATATAACTTGAAAATTCATCTCAACAAATCATATATATATATATATATATATATATATATATATATATATATATATATATATATATATATATATATATCTCCGTAGGCCTATCTAATGAGAGACTCACAACATGGGCAAATTAATATAACTTGAAAATTCATCTCAACAAATCATATGTAAATGGGTCTCCATAGAATTTAGTTGAAGGTGGTGTTTACACAAATTTTGTGTTTAAATAATTTAAGTAAATTGGTTAAACAAATACATTTTATTTGTTTTGAAGAAGTAGTACAATATCTAATAAGTAGTCTTCAATTAAGAGACAATTCTTTGATTTTTTTTTTCAACTTAAATTCGACACAAGAGTTAATTTGTAGAAGCTTGAATATTAGGCTAAATGCTTCAATATTAAATGTTGGCTAAAGGAGTAGTAAAGCAATAGTGATTTTTTTTTCTTTTTGTAAATAGCCCAAGGTCTAGGGTCTTAAGAGAAGAATCCCGGTTAAATGCAAATAATTTTTGTTAATTATCTATAAATTAATTTTATTACAAAATAATTATGTGATAACTCTTGTATCATTTTAAATGGTGAAATTTTACATGTGTCATAATTTTATTTGCTAAGTGACATGATTACTTATTAGTATCTTAGAATGACATATACCTTCAATTTGATTAGCCATAATATATCATTATATATACGTGGAAAAATTTAATTTATTGTCACATATTTATTTTGAATGAGATGTGATTTAAATTTAATTGGTCATTATATGTGATTCGCTTCATGTGAGAGAATTTGATTGGTTATTATATATTAAATTTTTGAACCCACACACTTGAATTTTTTTTTCTAGTCATTAAATATTTATGTGAACCCTAATTTTATCAAATTAAATTTTATTATTAGCTTAAAATTTTGAAAGTGATGAATTTAATTGATTTGAAATTTAATTGCCTACGACATATTATTGAATTTTAGCCTATTTCTCAATGAAAAATTCTATCATATATAACGGTACCCCATATGAAAATATTTGAATTCATTTAAAATTTAATAAAAAAAACTACAATTAGATGTGGTATTAGTATAAAGTTTAGATACTGAAAACTTTCCATTTTAAAATATTATCACTTTCTAATTGGTCTGAATTTTTAGGGGCTGAAATTGGTCTGCTGACAAAAACCATGAATTAAACAAAATTAATTAGAACCATGATAGGCCAGCAGCTGCATTGAAGATAGGGCCTCTCTTGGTCTTGGGCTTATAGCCATAGGTGGGCCCAACAATGAAATTTATTTCATACTGCAAAAAAATGATATTAGAGTTTATTAATTAAGCTCTTGCAACTGCAGCAAGCTGGGCAGCCACCTCCTCCCCTCCTCCCCTCTCCCTCCTCTCTCTCTTCTACTCGTTTCTCTTAGCCGTCACCCCTCCTCCCCCTTTAATCGCAAAGTTCTCCTCTTTTCCGCCACTCAACAACCATCTTTCTTCCCCCCCCCATCTACTTTATCCTTTTCTCCCACCCTATAGCTTTTTCCTCCCTTCCCCCTCCCCCGCCCCCTGTCCCCTCAGCGCACAGCGCAACAAACCCCATTTTTTTTGTTCTTTTTTGGCTTTCTTCTTTTAGAGAAGCTTGTTTTCTCTTTTTTGGAGAGTCTTTTACTCCTTATTAGAGAAGAGTTTTCTTCTTTTTTGGAGAGTCTTTTACTTCTTATTAGAGAAGAGTTTTCCTCTTTAAAGAAGGTGTTTGAGCTTCAAAGTTTTGCATTTTATTATCCAGGTTACAATTATGATGTTAGAGCAACAATGAATTCATTTGGAGGAAGAATTTGAAGAGATCTAACTCTCAGAGAGAGTTGGGAGGTGTATTGCCTCTCCTAGAAGCATATTTCTTTTTTCCTATTTTTTAGATGTTGTATTATTGTATATTTGAGATTTTAAAATGTAAATTTGGTAATCTAGTGTGTGAAAGGTGTGTTGCCTTTACATTCTCTAAGTTGTAAGACCTGTTATTTTGTATCTTGTATGATCAGAAGCTGTGGGATTAAGTTATTAGGCTTAGTTTATCTGCTTTTGTCTTCTGTTTATTGGCTTTATGCCTGATGTAATCAATAGTGATATTTCACTTGTCCAAAAAAAAAAATTTATTAATTAAAAATATAATTTATTATCACAAAACATAGAACTCTTTAAGCTATTTATCTTCAAGTTCCACATAATCTTCTCTAGAATAAATTCAAAATTCTAAGCATGGTTGCTCAATTAAAATGTTAATAAAACAAACTTTTTATGGTAAAATGATTACATTTTCGTCCCTCTAAATGAAATGAAATTTAAATAAATATTGTTTGAAAAAGACAATAATGATCCTTATTACAAATTCCCGTTTTCTTTTATCATCTGACCAGAGGGAAAAAGAAATAACTTAGGCTAAATTGTCTATTTCCTTCTTAGTTTTAATAAAGATACAATTCAGCTCCTTTTCTTTTAGGGGTGGAAATTCCACTTTTTTTTTATTTTTATTTTTTAACATTTCATGAGGTGGAACCGTCCATCTATCCCAATTTTTTTTTGGACAAATAAAAAAATTATATTCATACATAATTAGACACTGAAATTAATAAATAAAAAATAAAAATAGGATAAATAAATTTTACAATTTTTAAAAATAAAAAATAAAAAATTAATACTGTAATTAAAAAATAAAAAGATAACATATCTTTCAAATTTTAATCTACTAAATATTATATTTCGAAGAATAGAAATACAGTTAATATAATAAAAAAATACATCTTAAAAAAGTAACATATTTCTTAATATTTTTAAGATTAACTCACTTAAAAAAAATTTACGTGATCGATTAGTTTGATGTTGTGAATTTAATTTTTTTATTTAAATTTAAGTTTAACTTATAAATTTTAATAAATAAGATATATTTTTTAAAATTTTAACATATTTTTATAATAAGAATAAAATATTTTTTTAAAAAAAATATTTTATTTAAAAAAAGAAGAAGAAGAAGATGACGACGACGAAGATACAGAAAGGAAGGGCGCGGCGCTCTAAGCTTTCTCGCTAGGGTTCTCTTGCTGCTGCTGCGCGTGGCTGGTTCGGAGAGGCATCACATTGAAATTACAAAGAGAAATATCTATCCCAAACTCTCACTCCACCCAAACCACCTGAGCTAGCCTCAGGTGGACCCACTTATTTTTGCCGATTTGTCACTTACGGGGCCAACAAAAATAGCCACTCTTCCTTGGGCCATAATAGACAATTCAATAAAAGCATGTATGTGACACGTCATAAAAGTAGTAACATTAATTAATTTTGTCTAAATTTTGAGTGAAAATGTGCAATATTTTATCTCAATCACTTTGTTTTGTAAAATTAAAATTTTTTTATATTTATTTTTAAATTTAATTGATATAAATAATTATAAATATATTTTAATTTTTGAATTTATTTTTAATAATTATAATTTTATTTTAATTTTATTTAATAATCAAAATAGAATTTATTTAAAAATTATAAAAATATCGCCTTTTAAAAATATTAAAAATATATTTTAATAGTTTTACTTTTTCATTCTATTTTAAAAAATATTATTATAAAATATTTTTTAAAACTCTACTAAACATAATTTTGTTATATTTTCTGTTTTCAGTAAAAAAAAATAGACAAATTAATTATACTCTTAATATTATTTAACCAATTGATTTATTCATAATTTATCTTATATTTTAAAAATACGCTAATACTTGATCCATTTTAACAGTTAATAATAACAAAGCCGTTAAATAACGCATTAAAAATTAATCAATAAAAAAATTCTTCAAGGAGCTGAGATTATAAACTAATTAATGTGTCTGTTTACAAAATATATTTGAGGTTCACTTTTTTTAAAAAAAATTACAATCAGGCTATCTTCGGCCTATGGTTTGACCATTCAGAATTTAGTTTATACAAAATTTGAGAATATTTTTTACCGTAATTAAAAAAAATGTTTGTGTATTTAATGCTAATTTCAAGAAAAATTAAAATATTTTATTCTTAAATTTTTTATGATTGGTTAATTTTTGGACTAACTTGCATATTTTATAAAATTAATACGGTGAAAGTATAGCAATAAAAACTAAGAGGACTAATTCTTAAATTAAAAAATCACAGGGATAAAATTTGCAATTAAAACAATAATTTATCATTTGTGCCTTTTATCTTGTGGGCGGTGGTTTACATGGAGAAATTTTTCTTATTTTGTCGTTCCCTTTTATTTAAAATAAAGAAAAAATAAATAAATAAACAGTTTTGGACTCTTGGTGTACCCCAAAAGAGACAATCTTTATGAGAGGGTGGCCGGTCCTGGAGGACCTCAACTCTTGAAGAGATTGACTTTCGAATGGAACCGTCAACATCACCATCAATACCTTCATGAAAACCTTTCCATATATCATTTTAGAATTTTCATATTTCATTTGATTATTTATTATATAAAATAATTAAAATGATAATTTAAAATATTGATTACTAATTGAACTAAGTCAAATTTTGTTTTAATAAATTACGCTTTCGTTTTCTTTCTTTCCTTTTTTTCTTCAATTTTTTTTTAAAATTCGAATACTACTTACTTTTCTCTAGCGTGAGCAACATGTGCATGTATTATTCGAATATTCCACAAAATACTGTACGTTGAGTATTATTTTACATTTATTATATAAAAAATTACCTAATAATTTTTCTAAAATTTTGTTTGAATACTTAAAGATGTATATAAAAAGCTATTTTCCTTTTTTTTTTCAATTCTTAATATGTCATATAATTTTTATAGAAAAAATTAAAATTTTATATTAAATGATTTTTTTAAAGCTTCTTTGACTAAAAATTCTTTAGTTTCCATTTAAATATTGCTATTATTTTATCCAAATTTTAAACTATTAATCTATAATAATATATATGACTTTGGGAGAATATAGTATCTTTGGTATGGGAGTAGAGTAAGACTTGGTATCTTGACATTGAGGATGGATATATAGTTATTTAGTAATTTATATATATTATTTGATTATAAAAATGAGTATTAAGATAATTTTTTAATAATTTGTATAACTTTACACTGTTTTTATTATTTTTTAAAAAATAAAATTATTTATCTATCTTAATTATCCAGAAAAATAAATGAGAAAGCAGGCAAGTCAAGCCACTAGTATTATTGTATTTGTTTTTCTAATTTTAGATATTTATCATAACTACTAAAAATTGCTAATAAGCAAAAGAAAACAACTTTTTTCATATCTTCATCAAATAATATTTTAAATAAAATTTTGCAAATTTGTTTACATTATCTCTGCATGTAGCATAACAATAACTTCAATATGCCATTCTACTACTAAGCATTGTTTAATTATGAGTCTTTTTGACCAAAGAATCAAAACTATTTTATAATTACGTACCTCGTTGGTCTAATAGTCAAAGAGGTGTATTTTTTTTTTACTTTGGTTCAAATATTTTTGTTAGAATATATGAAAATTTATTCTCTTAAATATATCAGGTCGATATAGAGGATGTATTTTTAAAATATTTAAAATGAGATCTAATTTTAATTAATATGTAAACTGACATGAGAATATACTTAGCATATAATCTAAAATTATTTTATTATTTTTGTAATTTGAATGTTTTAATTCTATAGAAATTTTAGCAAATTAAAATAGATTATAATTGTTACTAAAAATAACATTAAACTGAAAAGTTGTTGGCTATTATTTGAAAAGAAAAGGAGACAAAGTGCATGGTGGAGTATTTCATACTACAATTGAAAACGTGGACCCCATATAAAAGTTTTGTATCAAATGTGAATGGTACTAAGATTTTAAGCTTACTTTTCGTTAGATTTTATATGCAAATGAAGTGTACATATATCTTCCAATTTGTCTAGCTGTATCTAGAGTTTCCATGACTCTTAATTGCGTAGGCCATGAGATCATTGTATTTATCACAAATAGCACCTTTGAGCATAGTCAAATTTGAACTATTTATGATTTTTTTTTGGGGTGAGATCATAGAGAATTTTTTCTGGTTAATCTCTTGATTTTGGTGTGCTTAACTTGTATTTTTTTTTCATAAATATGATTAGTTTATGTTTAACTATATTCAAAGGATAAATTAATTGAGTTACACAAACTATTTTGGGCACTAACTAACTAATAAAAAAAAAAAGGAATTCATTATAAATACCATGGTCATGGTGCAATGCTCATTATGAGTCATATATAGAATTGAAAGCCTAGCGCCCTCTCTCTCTCAAGAAAATCTAGCGGGGTGCCTCTCTTTTTCGGAATTCTTGTATCTCAGGAGGCTGCCATATCTGCCCTTCTCCCTCTCCACTTCTCTATTTTTTCTTTTTGGTTGTAATTGTGAAATTTTTTGTCAAATATTTTTTTCTTAGTAAGAGTGTTTGGTTATCAAAATTCATAACCTTTTTATTCATATTTAAAACTATGTTTTTTAAATATTGACAAAAAAATGCATGAAAGAAGCTATCCGTGGTTATAATTTTTGATGTTTTAAAAACTACTGTATTGCCATTTTTTATCACTTTGTTTGTGATTCGACTGTTGTCGATCTTCTATCTTGTAAACAGAAGTGTTGTGATTTTATCTTTTTGTGATGGTGTTGATAATATTAAGCATGTTAATCATTTTGGTATTAAATAAGTCTATAAATCTTTTTTTCTCTTTTATAATAGAATAGTGGAGAGACCGTGTGATTGTAGTGAAGAATATCAATAATGATTAAAAATAGTTGAAATTTTTTGTTCACTTTTTTAGGCACCTTTGGAGGAGTAATTTTTGCTTCATTTACTGTTAAGTTTT
Source organism: Gleditsia sinensis (assembly GCA_037074535.1). Taxonomy (NCBI): domain Eukaryota; kingdom Viridiplantae; phylum Streptophyta; class Magnoliopsida; order Fabales; family Fabaceae; genus Gleditsia; species Gleditsia sinensis. The sequence goes on from CM073469.1 coordinate 21,104,750, forward strand.
TTTTTTTATTTCAGCTGAATATGTATTTAGAATGGTTAAGTTAACTCACTACTTTTGTATTTTGTAAGAATCACATCCCTCTTTCATTTTTATGAACAAAGTAAAATTACCTTAATTAAAAAAAGGAAATTGTATAAAGAAATGAAAATACAATAGCTTGTACAAGAATCCACATCAAATTAAGTAGTAGTACTCGTCTTCATAATAATTAAGAAATAAATGTATTACATGCAAAGATTAATTTTTAAACTAGAATTACAACATCGTTCTTGATTAAAAATTTGCATATATATTGCTCTTTTCTCTATTGAAAAATTAGTATACACTTAATTGATTTAAAACTAGTTGTTTGTATAAGATTCTTTTTAATTAATTTTGTCCATTAAAATTTTGCTTTTTTATTTTAATTCTTTAAAGACTTTCTATCTTAAAACAAATGTGTTAAGTTAACACCATTAAGACACATTTAACATTAGACCTGATTACGAGTTGAGTTTTTTGAAGAAGAAAAATTTAGGTCTGACTTAATCCTTTTTCTTTCTAATACTTAGGCCTGGTCCCAAATACAATTATTCAAGTATGAAATATGAAATAATATTTTAAATTTAAATTAAATAAAAAAATAAAAAATGAGATATTGAACTTAAAAAATAATACTTTTATGAAATAGTACACATCTTTAAAAATAAAAAAATCTTAAAAACAATTATATTTTATATATATATATATATATATATATATATATATATATATATATATATATATTACATTAAAAGATAAATTAATGTGATATAATAATATTTTTATAAAAGAAATTCAAGTTGGGTCTAGCTTAAATCTGTTTTGGGATCAAAGCCCAAACCCGACCCTTTCTTTTTTCTACCTTAAGAATGGTCGGATCGGGTGGGCTACCTAGCCCATGATTGTCTATTAAACATATTTACTTTCTCGATCAAACTAAGAGTTTACCTAAACCACATCTTTACCTAAATTATATAAACTCTTGATTAGCTCACAAAAGCAAATTTGTTAATATCTATCAATTGAATTACTATGAAAATATTTTTGAAAATGGGATAGTATTTGGAGTATTAAAATAAAAGAGTAAAACTTTGAAATTATCAAATTGAGAAAATATATATTGATATTTCAGTGACTAAAAAAATAATTTATTCAAAGTTAAAGTTAAGAAGTCTTGCTAACTATTCACACTTGTCCCCACTAGACCAAATAATTTGCTATTAGATAACCTTCCCTATTTATTATATTGTTTTTAGTATAGTGAGAGTCATTATATTTGGAAGAAAAAAAAACTATAAATATATATAAATAGGAGGCAAACCAAATCTGACAATTGGGGAGCTAGCATTAAATTCAAACCATATTTTTTCCTTCAACCCATAAGTTTTGAAAATGTTTATCAAATGGTTCAAAAGAGTACTACGACTAATAACAATGTTTTCTATTTTCCTTTACGTGGGTTAGAAGTAACTAGTGGGTGCATATCTACCATAACATACTTTCTACATACCTATATATGCTTAATAAAAGAAATACTTAAAGCTAGCTATTATAAGCATAATTAAGTGTAGGCAAGATTGACTTGATGCTTTTCTGAAATTTTTTTACTGATAATTTCCATAATTGAAAAGAGAGGGTGTGTAGTGATCAAATGGTGAGGAGTTAGTTTGAAGGAGATTGAAGGCCCCCTCTGCTGCCATTTGTAAATAAATAAATCAGAAGCATGTGAACATATCACTTTCGTGCCTTATTTTGAAAGTTAACCAAAAGAAAATATTCATAAAAATTATAACTTGGTCCTTCATCGATCCCTTATCTAGTAGTTGATGTTAAGAATTTTGATTTTGATTTTCTGCCAGAGTTCTTTATATATAATAATTTATTCTTAAATATTGTAGATTTCTTTTACAGCTCAAGTTGAAAACTTATTTGCTAGAGTTTATTCTGTAAACTCTTAAACTCTTTACTTCTGTGTCAAATTTTCACAAAATATAGCTTGTAATTACAAATAAATTGTTATAAATACAAATTGTAATCTGATAATTATTTTTTAACTCAAAATATCATGTAACTCTACCCATTAAAAATTAGAAAATGCCAAGTATGAGATGTATATACGTGACTCATGATCAACTCTAATTATCTTTGTACTCACAAATTTATAATTTAAGTGATAAATAAATTTGAGTTCAGTGGTTCAAACATTTTTTATATCATAAATTTGAACTTATAAAAAATTTTTAAAGAGAAACAATTTCAATATTTCAAACAAACTTAGTACTTTTTATAATAATGACCGATCTAGTTATGTCTAATGGGTTTAATTTAATTAAGTGAGCATATATCCAACCGTCCAATGTACAACTTGTAATTAAGAATTAGTAATAAATGAATCAGAAGCATGTGAATATATCACTTTCATGCCTTAATTTAAAAGTTAACCAAAAGAAAATATTCATAAAAATTATAACTTGGTCTTTATCCCTTATCTACTAGTTGATGTTAAGAATTTTCATTTTCATTTTCTGCGAGGAGTACTATATTTATAATAATTTATTCTTAAATATTGTAGATTTCTTTTACTGGTCAAGTTAAAAACTTATTTGCTAGAGTTTATTCAGTAAACTCTTAAACTCTTAAACTTCAGTGTCAAATTTTCACTAAATAAAGTAAATAATTAGTTGCAAATATTAGTCCCAATTTACCAATGTAGTTTGTAATTATACATAAATTGTAAATACAAATTGTAACATGATAATTATTTTCTGACCCAAAATATCATGTAACTCTAGTTTTGAGTCCATTAAATTATTAAGTTTGTAATTTAAATAATAAGTAACTTAATTTCAGTTCGAACTTGTAAAAAAAATTTATGAAAAGAGCTAGAAGCGTTGATATTCTGAATGAAATTAATATTCCTATATCTAAAGAGTGTGGAGATTCTCACATCAAGAGAAAAGAAACTATAATTACCATTGTGGAGACTTATCATCAAATTCTTTTGATAATCATGATGGACGGATCTAGTTATTGTCAAACTGGTTTAATTTAATTAAGTGAGCATCCAACCATCCAATTTACAACTTGTAATTAAGAATTAGTAGAAGCAAAAACAAAAAATTACTTGTGGCCACTAAGATCCCAAGTCTGGGGAGACAGACAAAGCAATGGTGGTGCTAGATTCGGTGGTTAATGGACATTTTATGGGGCCATAGTTGAATTTGTAAACAGGCTTAAAGGCAAAAGAAGATTAGAAAGGGGAAGCCTCAAGCATCTTTCCTGTGGGCAGCAAATCACATGTGAGAGTGAGACACAAACACGGCTTAGTTGGTAGTGCTGAGACTTTTGAGTGTGTATGACTTAGTAGGGGAGGCATGAAATCATGGTGTTTGTGGCGTGAGTCAAAGGCAACGCCTTCATTTTGTGCATAAAAAGAATAGTAAACATCAATAAGAAAGAGTTAAGCAAAGAGAAAGAGAGAGAGAGAGAGAGAGAGTTCAAAAGAAGGAAAGGGAAACAGCATAAAGTGTGTGGAAGGATATTCTGATTCAACCCAAGAGGAAAAGCTTGTCTTGGCCTAGCTAGCTTGTAATGCCAAAATTGGGTGCTGAGAGGCATTTTGCAGTTGAGTCACAGGTTCACCCATTGGATCACTTAAATCCTTTGTTTGGTTGGTCAGAAAATGCAGTGGGGAAGCAAAGAAAAATTATGTAGGGCCCTTATATAAATTCATGGCAACTAATTGAGCATCTTATCCTTGCTTTATGAATACATATCACTAAATTACACATGGGTTTGTTGCATAAATATATCCCAAATTGTTTTTGAGTGGAGGGTGTTCTCTATGTTAGGTAAAACCATTATGCCAGCAGAAGAAACTGAGTTTAATTTCTTTCACATTCTTAATAAGTAGTTGTTAGGTTGTAACCAACATTACGAAGGAATAATTAATGTAAGATTAGTACAGTTTGACTTCTTTCTTCCTTTTCTCATATTTGTTATACAGAAAGTCAGTCAACTGAAGTTTATCATCGAGTAGGTTAAATTTGTTTACTTTCCTTCGACAAATCACTATATTGAGAGGCTTTTGATCATGAAGTGGTAATGCAATTTTAAGTTTGCCAATAAAGCACCTTACTTAAGAAAAGAATCAGTCTAGTTCACGTTCATATTCAATACATTACAACACTTTAAATTATACTTAAATATTATATATATTTATTATATCGTCGTTTCGTGTTAAGTTGTATACTGGATATGTGTCAATACATACGTGCTTTTTAGATGCTCAGCTTTTGCTCAAGCAAGGTAGGGTTTTAAGGTTTCAGATAAAATGCGGTTAAGAAAAAGTTGTCGTTACTTCAACTTTGTTTCAAATGAATAGTAATCTGACAGACAAATAGTCTTGAAAAGTTTGGCAGTTTACTTAACCATTCACATGGCTAATTGAGTTGAATCTCATGCTCTGTCTACTTTGCTTGACTTATAAAACAAGTTGTGGCTCTCCTTTCTGCCTCTTTAAAAAGGAATATAATGGTCCTGAATTCAACTTGCAGCACGGAGGCATTGAAAGGTGAAGACTAGTTCATACCGTTAATCACAAAATTGCCATTTACTTGTAAAAAAACACAAAATATATTGAAGAACAAAAGACAAATATTCAATCTAGATTAGGAGATCAATTGCATCATAGTTTGGGTGGTAGTTCACGTATCTGGATGCTCACATGGGCTGCTTTTTCAGGTAGGTAAGGATGCCTTTGTTAAAGCCACAACTTGAAGTAGTACGTAAAATAAGCTGATTTTGCATTTGATTTCTTAATTAGGGGTTTTTAAATTAGTACTTTTATTTTGAGTTATTTGGATATTAATTATTCATATATTTTAATTTTTTCATAAGCTAAAAATTTAGTCATCTTTATTTTCAAATCATATTGACATAAAATGACTATAAATGTTATTTGATTTTTAAGTTTGATCTTTAATTAATTATTATCGGATTTTTTTTATTCTCTTTAACATGTATAATAGATTTTCTTTTAAAATTACAAAATACTATCAGCCATTTTTTGAAAATACCGAAAATATCTCTAAGACATTTTTGTTGTGACTTTGTTTTAAAAAATTGAAAATATTTTCTCCTAACCTTACCAAATATATTTTTAGTCATGTTTATCTTTTATTTTTAATGAAAATAGAAATAAAAAACAAACCAAACAAATTGTTAGGTTTTTTTTAAGAACATTGTCGAATGTTTTCTTTTTGACTCAACTCCATAAACTCCCTTCACCAAAGAGTTGTAACAGTAGGGTTTGTAACCAAATATATCAATCCAGTTTATATCAAATAGCATCAAGTTCGGGCTTTTAAATTGAGGTGAGCTTACTGTGAATGGTTTCTATTCCAACTCTAACCTTTTCTCTTCTTAAATCCTAATCCCAAAGTCAGATTCTTTTGTGATAAAGAAAGACAAAAGGATAGTCTTTATGAACATAATAATTATTCAATTAGAGATTACTTCTAACACAAGTATTTTTACATTCTATCAGGCTCGGCCTAAGGGTGAAACTATTAAAGTTAAAGTTTTAGATTTCAAAATTTTTTTTTCAACTATTTATTAGACTTTAGGCCTTAAAATTTTTTTATTTATTAAAAAGGCTTCACTTTATTATTTTGCTTTAGGCCTCTATAAATTTTGGGAGGTATTGGGCCGTCCCTGCGTTCTATAAATATAAATTTAATTTTGTTTAGATTACTTATTACTCCTTTTCATTAATGTTTTTTTTCTCAAATTCAAATTTTTAATATTAAAAAAAATATTTCAATTGTTGTCCAATAAACTTAAATTTGTTTATCTATCACTTGAGCTGCAAGATTATAAATTATACTATTGAAATTTGATACTTTATGTTTGATGGAAAGTTTCGTTACTTGTTATACCTAAAACCTAAGTATCGAAGAAATCCGAAGCTTGCATTAATTTCTCTTTTGAGGGATTCCCAACTGTTTCGCCCCAAATTAAGGGCTAGCTGAAGCACAGTTCCCACAATGCCAAAAGATAGCAAATATGTACACTATTTTATACTTCAAAACAATGCAAAATTAAAGATTCCACAATTTATGACCGAATAATTAATGCATAGACCTTACTAAAACCCAATCAACGGCTTCAATGAAACTACTATTCTACAAAAGGAGCCAAATTTGATGATTTGGAACACCCCTCGGGAAAGTGATTTTCCATTATGATAATGATGATGATGTAGAGAAACTTTGACAAAAGAAAAACAAAGGCAGCGGAAGGATGACTTTCTTGTTGACCGTGTCTTTCAGGGAACCTTTAAAAGTCATACCCCAGCAAATCAATGCTTCAAATTTTGTTTGCTTCTCCATTTGTCAATATAAGTTCCTTTGCAAACAAAATTTGGTTTATTTGGTAAAGATTGAAATATTTTATTTATAAAACTTAAATTTGATTCTTATTGTTAATATTTTTTTAATAAATAATTTATAAATTCCAATATAAGTTCTCATTGAAATTTATATAAATAAATTAAATCAATTATATAAACATATATATCAAAAGTAAATCTCATTTGTAAAAATATTCGTAGGAAAAGATAAATTCAGAAACCCAAACAATATTATTTTTATACTGAAAAAGTGTGATAATACTTAAGTCCGAAGAAAAAAAATGAATTTCGCTTGTCTATTTATTTATAATTAATTTAACCCGTTTTATTTACTAAATTGAGTTTAATTAAAAGTTTTTCTTATCTAGTATATTCAATTGGAGTGGGAGATTATGAAGTGGCACTCACTCTCACAAACACAATCTTGTCCACCTCCCCTTTTTCCCTCCTTCCAATCCATAGCTTTATACTACTCTTTTTGGTCCAAAAATATTAATTACATAACTAAAAATAATCCCAACTCTTTAACTATTATAAACAGTTATATTTGAATTTAATTAATTATTTTAAAAAATAAAACTAATTTTTTAGGTTATGGAAATTAATAATTGTATGTGAACTTAACATTATTTGCTTTATTGTCTGTTAGCTTTTTTTTCTATTCCTTATCTTGATGAATGGAGAAAGAACCGACCCACCGACTGATATGGCACTCTCATCAGTTCCCAACCATTGAGGCCAGCCAACCCAAGTTGTCCCTAGTCTTACCGATGTTACATTATCCTTCACTTTTCTATTATGTTGGGCTGCTGCCTCATTAATTATAAAAGAAAAATCATATTTTAGTATTAAAGTAACTTTCAATTTAGTCTCCTACGTACATTAATTTTATGAGTTTTATTTTTTACAAAATAAAGTACTTTCAATGTCACATCTCATTAACATTGTCTAAAATTTAACTCCAAAATTAAATAAATTAAGAGTGTCATGTTATCTGTCTAGTCAATTATATATGATAGACAACTATAAAGTCAACAATTATCTAACTTTAGGCTTAAATTTTATATGATAATGTTGACATTGAAAATTCTTTAATTTGTTAGAGGTGAAATTGATAAGTTTAATATGTGAGAGATTAAATTAAAAATAATTTTACTTTTTTGGAGAGCAAGATGTAATTTTTCTTAATTATATCAAAAATTTTAGGTTTCATTTGGTTTACAGAAATAAATTGACGGAATAGCAATTCATATTCTATTAGATCAATTTATTGTATTTAATTAGTAGAATGTTAATTTCTATGAAAGTAGATTCTCTCCTACAAGAAAAATTGTTTTATCTCAAAAAATTGATAAAAAAATAGAACGAAATAAATTAAATAGCAAGACTAAAATATTCTTTTATTTATTAATTAATTATTAATTTTTTAAAATAACATAAAAATGTAATAAAATAAATTTTATCGTCATAATTAACTATATTTAGTTTAAATTTTTATATTATTAATTATTTATTTATATTTTTTAAAATATTTTAAATTAATTTTTTAGTTAAAAATAATATTATTTTAATAATTTTATTTTTTAAAAATATTTTTATCTTTTTATTAATTTTTCATTCAATTTTTGTATTATTTATAGTATATTAAATATAGAAAAATAATAGAAATTATATTCATTTCTATACCAAACATAATCTTAATTACATATTTTATTTTTATTTTATTTTATCAATAACCAAACAGTGTCTTTAGAGTCTGCCTATTAGTGGGACTTGGTTTAGTGGTAAAAACAAGTGTGATTAGGTACCTATCACACATTAGCATTGTAAATGGATGAGAAAATTGATCAAATCAGTTAAATTGCATCCAAATTAACTCCGACGCCAAACACAATATCAAAAGAACAAGTGGTTATAAAATTAATTTTTATTTTTACACATTTATGCTCTTTAATTTTTTTTAAAGTATATATATTTTAAAAATGACGTATAATAGACTCATCATATAATAATAATAAATATACGATAAAAATTCTATTTTGAACCTCAAAAAATAGTGTAATTATCATTTTCATACTATCAAATTTGTTTGTCTTAGTTTAGTACATGAAATTATGATAATTCATTCCAATTTCACCCTTTCACAGAGATACTAAAATGATGCTTTATAAATTTTTAAGAACCAAATTTTCCATAGAGTTGGAACAAACTAAATATATACTTTTGGATACTAAAATAATACAAAAAAATAATAATTTAAAGTATTAAATTGACAGTGATATTATTTTTTGAAAATCAAAATAGAACTGTTGTTTAAATATTTTGAAGTTATCAGGTCTCAGATATTCAAAAATTTAAAATTTTAATTTATCAAATATTATTTCGTAAATTTAGACTTAAAAATAACGGATTAAACGTTTATGGAAATTAAAATATGTTGAAAGGCTTAATGAAAAGGCGTGAGGAAATTTACCTTACTAAAATTCGGAAAAACAACGGCAAGAGAATGAGGTGGACCCATTGTTTGGAAGCTCAGAGTCAACTTATTTACGCAATAGGAAATGGAAAGCATGACTCAGGACACTTCTGTTCATCTGAGAGCGCAGGAAAATAATTTTTTTTTTGTTTGATTTAATTTTAAAATAAAAAATAAAAAATAATTTTTTTATTTAGTGTATAAAAAAATTAAAAAAATTATATATTTTTATTTTTAAATAAATATATAACAAACAAAAAAGAAATTATTTAAGTATTAAAAAAATTTAGTGAAAATATTTTGTTCTTTTCTCATCTCACAATTTTTCTCTCATTTAAATTTCTTTATTTTTTTAGGAGAAAGAAAAAATTTTATCCCTTCAAATTATTAAAATAAACAAAATAATTTTAGAAAAACTTTTCCCTTTCCTCCCTCTCATTTCCCTCGAATTAAACAATACTTCAAATTACGTCGAAAGGCTTAATGAAAAGGCGTGAGGAAATTTACCTTACCAAAATTCGGAAAGACAAGGGCAAGAGAATGAGGTGGGCCCGTTGTTCGGAAGCTCATGGTCAACTTATTTACGCAATAGGAAATAGAAAGCTTGACTCAAACTACGGAGGAAAAGGTGAAGCCGGTATTTTCCATTTTCCTTCACCTTAGTGCCTCGGTCGAGTTCAGTAAAATTAACGATTAGTCTGTTTCATATTTAGGTTAAAAAATTAATATTTATTACTCGTTAAATTTTAAATTATTTAAAAAATTCAACTTATATAAATTGATCAGATTATGTTAAATTAGTAGAGAAATTTTATAAAATAAATTGAACAATCAAATTAATTAAATTAATTAAAATTTAAACTCAATTTTATCTTATAAATATAATTTTTTTTAAATCTGTTAATCTAAACCAGTGGCGGATCTACGTTGAAGGGTGTGGGGGCAATTACCTCCACAAGAATATTTTTTTTTGTTAATTAATATATGTAATAATTTTTTTTTTACAAAAATTTAAATATTGTTTCCATAAAAATAATATTTTTAGTAAAAATATTTATAAATTATTTCTTGCTCCCAGTAATTAAAATTTTTGGATTCGCCCCTGATCTAAACTGATATAATTAATGTAATTTATTGCAATAAATTCAAAATGGGTGTGAACCTAATTTTTCGCATATACATTTTTAAAGGCCAAAGAAATCCGTGATCAAATTGAGTCTAACTTTAAATATTATGATGGTATTTATATTGTTACTAGCTATAAATATAATATATACTTATATTCATATAGATAAATTAAATTAATTAAAAAAATTATATTTTTATATGATATATGTGTGTGTATATATATATTATAATATTTTAACGATATATAAATTATTATATTATCTTTAATTTTTAATAAAATAATATATTATTGATAATTAAATTGTTTTCCAGTTTAACAAATTGAGGTTAAATTTTTAAACTCAAATAATCTAAAAAAACTTAATATATTGATCAAATTCATTTATTCAATAAAAAAATCGAATTCAATTTAAAATTTTATCAATCAAAATTTAAATAATTCATGAACAATTCAGGAACCTGGTATATGATATATTGAAAATTTCTTTTGTTATACAGGAAATTCATGACGAGGAAAAGGGGAATAAAGAAAAGTCAAATAGTAGGAATCCAACTGAGCTCAGCTCACTGGACAAATCACAAACGACAACGTTTTTTGCATAACCGGTGTGTCTAATGAGGGAATATAAGTTGGTATTGCACCAGGAATATTTGTATGATAAGTTTGACCACATGCAGCGAAAGTTTGTGGTTGACATCAATAGAATATTAACTCACCAAATGCAGCAAATTTTACTTTGTTAAACCCAATCAAAACCCTTAAGCTAATATTCACTTTTACTAGAGAAGCAAGAAATTTCTTATGGAAGAATATTTTGCTATTTGTATAAGTATTTTTATACTGTTTAAAATACTAAATAGAGATAAGAATTGATCAACTCGATTAATTTAACTGATTCGATATAATCTAAATTTTTTGAATACTTTAAAATTTCGATTAGTGATAAATATTAATTTTTTAATTTAAATATTGTTGATCAGATTAAGTAATTTAATTAATTCTGAGGATACTCACTCTTAGTATTGAGGCTTTTTTTTTTAGTTCAAAATTTTGATATTATAAAAAAAAATTATCTATTAAACTTAAATTTACTTGAGCCAAAAAATTTATGAATAAAACTGAAGGATATTATTGTAATTTTCACTTGGACTCTCAAAACCCAAAAGCAAGTGGAATATTATCATTATTTAATTTATTATTGAGAAATATTTGGTAATGATATATCCCATCAAGTTGAAACTTGACCAATAATTCTTTCATACATGCTCAAAAAGCACTTATTGCTGATGTTCTGCTTGACTAGAAAAAGTTAAATTCGGAACATATTCCTAGAATTTTAGGCAATAAATCTCTATTCCTGGGTTTTGAATGCAAAAGGGAGCATGCTTATTGGTCACCAACAGATCATAATCTCAGGACCTTGTTTGTCAAGTAGCTCCTGCGCATAATTAATTTGTAAATATTAATAAATAATTTTTTTATTAGGCACAGTGGCACTTTTTTTTATCATTCAATTTTTTTAAAAAAATAAATTATTTTTTTATCTACAAATTTATAATTCAAATAATAAATAAATTTAAATTTAACAGTTAAGATATTTTTTATAATATAAAAAATATCGTGTTAAAAAAATTGCTTCTTTGAATGATTTTAAAAACATATACTCTTTCCATTTAGTACATTTTTTGTCAAAAAAAAAAAGATTTAGTACATTTAGAATTTATTTCTAAAATATTTTCAAAAAAATCGAATCAAAGGAATCAAACCTTACTTAGATGGGTATGAAAATATTAATAATCATAGTTTTTTTTAAAAACTGTTTATGATTTTTTCTTTTGCAAAGTAATTTAATCATTGTTATGTATTTTTACTTGACGTTGGTTTTGTTCATTAAAGAAAATAAAACAAAAGTGTTTTTATATTTTCTTGCGCTTCACACTTTTTGCAGCATGTGTATATCAATTTTCGCTAAAGAGGATGAGAATAGCAAACAGGAAAAAGAAAAACACACAAGAAACTAGTTCTGATATTTTTTGCTTAAAGTTTATTTTGTCATATTCCCAGATTTTGATGGTATACAAATTTAAAAGCAAATCTTTTCATAATTTGTTTTCTCTAATTTTACTGAGAAATTTTGAGTGTACTATTTTTGTGTATGATGAGTAATCACATCAGAATATATTCCTTTTATAGTAGGTTTTCGCACTTCTAAACTACATATTCACTGGGGTCCATCTAGTCACAGCAATACTTACATAGACTATCTACTACAAATTTTGAAAAAGAAAAAAAAAACTTAGTTACGATTTGAAGGATGATATTAGGGATGACTATTGATTGAGATGAATTATAAATTTGATTTTATTAAATAATATTTAAATTAACACATATTATTAATTAAATTTTAATATTATTCTAAAAATTTAAATTATATCAAACCATTCGCATTAGTCAAGTTTTAAAAAAAATTGTGTTAAATTTAAAGAAAATAAAATAAAATTTTATATGTCGAATTTATTAGATCGATCAAATTTGAACATATTTTAAAAGCTGCACTAAACTCACTCATGTGACTTTATTTTTTAATAAAATATAATATGTTTAAATTTATCAATCTGAACAAATCTAATTAATGTAATTTTTTAACAAATTCGATCACGTTTGATTGAATTGTTAAGCTATGCATATCCGTAAATGATGCCAAATTATAAAAATCTTCACATGTTTTTATTATAAATACTTAAACAATTTTATTTAAATATTATCTTTGAATTTATAAAATTAAGAGGAAAACCTTATTTTTATGCTTAATTGATAGGTGAATTTTCAATTTAATCCTTTATAGATAAAAGTATTTATAATATCATCTTTTTGTTATTCAAATTTTGATATTAAATTTAATTTATTGTTGAAATTATAATTTTTTGTCATATTTATTTAATTTTGTATATAAATTACACTCAATTAATGTTGATTTGACACTTATAAGTATAATTTTTTATTTTTCAATTAAAATAATCATTTTTAAAAATTATATTTATGAGTGTCAATTTATATGTTAAGTTAAATAAATATAATAAAAAATTATAACATTAACAGTGAATAAAGTTTAACATCAAATTTTATATGGTAACTTAAGAAGTGACATTATAAATATATTTATTTGTGAGAGACTAAATTAAAAAAAAAAAATCTGTAAAGACTAAATTTAAAATTCACCTATTTACCATATAAAACAAATATGATTTTTTTTCTAAAAGTACAAAAATTATGACTTTTCTATTAATTTTCGAGTTCATATGAGTATTCTTATATTTTTTATATATGGAATTAATTTTATTTGAGGTATTAAGGTTATCTCTCTCTACTAGTAATTTTTTACAAATTCAAACTAAACTTAAATTTACTTACTAGTTGGGTGATTATTATTTTTTTGTTAAATGATAGGGTGAAACCTAACACTTAAAGATTATTAGGTCTTAGTGTGACCTAATACCTCACAAAAGTGACGATGGTATAAAATAAATTTCATAAATAAATATTTATTTGAAATAATATTTACTATTATGATGAAATAATTACGCAACTCCATTATTTAATCTTTATAGGTAAATATTATCATGGATGATTTCTCATATATAAAAAAATAATGCCCAAATAAATTATAAAAAAGAAGAAGAAGGGAAAATGTCATGGTAGAGTACCAAAGTTAGTGTCCCACCCTCTAAAGCCAGTGACTTAGTTGTGCCATCTAAGCACTAAACTTTCCACTTTACAATTTATTTTCCAATTTGGTTCAGTTGTTAATCGGTCAGATTTTTGTTTCAAGTGAAATCTCCGCTGCTAAAGTCTAAATCACAACAGTGCCCATCTGCTATCTACAAATTGACAAAACCCCAATAAAATACAATTAATTAAAAGAAAGGACTAGGCCAAGAAATGGTTCTCATGTCATTTATTACAAATTTAATGAGGGTGACTGCAAAGTTTCCATAAAAATATTAAAACGCCTTCTTCTGCTACATTCCTTGAGTCACACCCAACTACCAAAATTAGTCTATCAGCAGCGAGCAAATTAAGGGATGCTGCTTGCCTTTTATTTTTTTATTAATAAATTATTGTACTGATTTTTTTAAAAAAATTTATTTTTAATTTGATCTATCAAAATTTTGCTTTTTTATTTTAGTCTTCTAAAAATTAATTCATTTTTAAAGCATCATCATATTAACTCCATTAATAAATTTGCTTACTTACCTTAATCAAAAACCTACCAACCCTAATTTGGCACACTGCATTTTATATAATGTTAGACAATTACTAAACAAATTTTCTTGTCCTTTTACTTTCTTGAACGAAAAATGTCTAATTGTAGATAAAATGCAGTGTTAACACGAGGATATCTTATAAAATGAGACTATATAAGTAAATTTAATAACAAAGTTAATATGATGATTTTTTTTAAAAAATAAAACAAATTTTAGATAATTTAAATGAACAAAAAATAAAATTTTGAGAGATCAAATTAAAAAAATAGATATTTTTTGAAAGTTAAATAAGTAATTGGTTTTTTTTTTACTATCTCAATAGTAGACATTTAATATTAAGAGTGAGCATAACTCGATCATCAAATTGAACTTAATCGAAATTGATAAAAAAATCATTTTAAACGAGTTAGGAGATTTTTTTATATCATTTTTTTAAATTTATTTTGATTAACTTGATATAATTTAAAATTTTCAAATAATCTAAAATTTTAATTGAATTTGAGTATTAATTTTGTAATTTAATTTTTATTAAATCGATTTGATAATCCAACTAATCTATTGCTCACCCTTATTTAATACATTACCATCTTTATCCTATTATTTTAAATATAAAAATATTCAAAATACCTATGTTTAATTAAGTAATATCTAAGCTATGGCCTAGCATGGGAGAACATTGGTAAGTGGTATATTATATCTATCTAAAAATAATACTTTTTGTTAATTTTTATAAAATATTAATTATATAATTTTTATTGCAACTTTGAATTGTGATATAAAAGATAAGCATCAAAAATATAATAATATCTTACGCATTTTTTTTTTAAAAAACTTATCTTCTGATATATAAACTAGTAAGGAAAGTAAGATAACAATCTACCAAAACTTCCTTAAGAATTCCCGCAAATGGAAAAGAAAATTTAATGAAAATCAGATTCACCCTCAATGCTTTCGCAGGCATTAAATTTTCTGATTCACTTTGCAATCTCTGCTGGTATTACAGATCTGTTTGGTAAAGCTAGAAACAGCCTGAAACACAAACAGAATTTCCTTTTCTTTTAAGCCTAAAAAACGAAGAAAAAGAGGGAAAAGATATGGAACTTCTTAGTCTATCTGGAAAAAAAAAAATCAGAATGATGGGGGAAATCAGATTCCTCTTCATGAACTGTACAATGCCGGTTGTCGTCAGAAGTGGAAGTTACTTTTCTATTAATAAAATGTGAAGGTTGATCAACTTCCGGTTAGAATGACTTTATTATTTAATATTCAAAATCCATGAATAGAAGAACAGGTACTTGGTCCTTGCTTGGAAGCTCAAACAGAGCCCACTAAAACGCGCATGCTTGACAATTCTTCTGCATAATATGGGAAAAGAAAAACCCCCAAAACCGCAGAAATTCTAATGGAAAATGATTATTAAGAAAAATAAAGTCGAAGTTTGAATATGAATAATAACAGAATAAACATTAAAGTTTTGTCTCCTCCATTAATGGATGCTCTAAGTCATTTTGGTACAGAAACAAAGCAAAATCCAGAAGAACTGAATTACAGTTAGAATCTGAGAAATATAAAATTGTACTGGAAAACTGACCAAAAAAACTTTTTTCAACCTTTGGATCATCAAGCTACTTGTGCTCCAATAATTTACCTATTGGGTTTGAGGAATTCTGCATCTGAAACTGCAGAGATTTCGATTTGGCTAAGATCATCTTCATCAACTGGAGCTGGGAGATTAAGATCTATTAAATTGTCTCCGAACTTTGCAGAAGTTCGAAGTGGAGTTGCTGAACCAGTAACATGGGTTCTCTTGTGTCCACCAAGTGCTTGACCTGAAGCAAAAACTCTGAAACAAACTGGGCATTCGTGGATTTTCTTTTCCGCCATGGGAGCAGAAGTGCCAGCATTTTCTTGCTCCAATTCGGGTTGGTATACTGTGGTGGGCACTTTGATCTTCTTGTGACTAGCTCTATGCCCACCAAGTGCTTGATAAGATCGAAACACTTTCTTGCACGTATCGCATTTGTATCTTCCGCGTACTCGGTTCTTGGACGATTTGAATCCCTCGGAGTCATCAGAATCTTCCGAAGATTTTTCAGCTTCGTCGTCTTCCTCTTCTTCGTCCTGGTCTTCTTGCAATTGTTCTTGATCCTTGTGTTTCTTCCATTTGTCCCTGGACAGCATCATAAGACAAAATGCAACATGTTCTTCAGTGGTGGTATCGGAAATCGAACTCACCAGTTCAGGTTCGACCCAAGACTCGGTCTTACTGGGTTCGCTTGATTTAAGCTTCTTGAAGGCCTCGTGTTCTTGAATTTGCTTGTGGTGACGATCGTATTGATCCTCAAGAACACCGAGTTTCCATGCCCTTTTGGATCTTCTCCGAGTTGGGTTCTTCGACGACTCGGTCTCGCTTTCTCTGTCTTGAAGAATCACAGACCCAGTATCAACGGCAAACGAAAACTCAGGATTCACAAGGCGAATGCTCCTCTTGGGGTTCTCTCTAAGCTCATAGCCGAGACCCTTATCAACTCCTTCTACTTCTTCTTCTGAGGACGATGAAGATGGAGCTGACTCACCCTCGAAACTGAGTTGGGCTAATGGTGGCTCCTCTGGTTTTGGAGGAACCGGAAGGTTCATCATGTGAGACCTCATGTGACCCCCCAAAGCTCTACCATTAGAGAAGTTCCTAAAGCAAAGCTTGCACTTGTGCTTCTCCATGAACCAAAGATCAACAACCAAAAACCACCAAAACAGAGCAGAAACAGAGTGATGCTTACCCTGTTGCTCTGTCTCTACAGAACTTGTGAGCTTCTTGGCATTCTCTTTTGTTTCTTGTGTGTGTGTGTGAGAGAGAGAGAGTGCATATAAAGTAGGCAACAAGCATTCCTCCACCAAGAAGAGATGGATATATACAAAGACACAAAATTTTACCCAGGAAAAAAAAATACAAAAAGTGATTTTTTTCTTTTTATTTTCTTATTTTTTGCCCTTTTTACAATAACGTAAAAAGATTGGAAATTTAATTAGCGTATGAATTAAGGTAGCAAGAACAAAATGTAACATGCGAGACTTGCCCGTTTCTGTATTTATTCCCACTGAATCTCTCTTATTTCATCGTCAACCCTTTCCTCGTTTCCCAAAACACCCTTCGGTTCCTTTTTGAGAAAGAAAATAGAGCCCGTTGCTACCAAATGCTTTTATCTTCTATATTAATGTTATTTTGAGAAAAATTAAGTAAGGGCATCGTGGGAATTTCAACGGAGGTTTCCAGTCCAGCAAAAACTGGTGGATCACTTGTCCATGTCAAGGAAACTGCTGGGGGTACGTTGTAACGACGACGCAGCATAAAGTTACAGATAACAAAGGTCCTTCTTGACAGAAACGACCCCTCCCAAGGCGTTAACGACACATGGCTGTGATGTAAACCCTCGAATCGGTAGGTTACACGTAACGTAAATGCCGGCTGTCGTTTTAACAACCACTGTGAAATTTTTTTAAATTTTAATTCTTCATTTAGTTTTCAAAAATGAAATTGGGATTTTACTAAAATTGAAATATGGAAAGAATTGTGGGGTTTTTCTTTGATTGGGTTGAAAATACTTTTCCTCTAATTCTGGATCTTTGGTTGAAATGTGTGATGGGAATGAAGGGATAAGAAAAGGGTAAGAAACTAACTGTCCCCCCTTTGAGAATGGAGTATTCTTTGGGGAGTAAATGCCGTTTTGTTAGGGGTTGGTAGACCCAGTCCTTCTACTCCCAAGTCTGCTTCCCATGGTGCTCCTCCACACACTCAAACTTGGTCTCTTTTTAAAGCCAAGGTCCATTTTTAAAATTGCAATATTGTAAGAAATAAATTCCCATTGTTTAAAAAAATTGCAGGTTTTTGCACCGGAATATACTGTTTATACAACAGCTTATTTTTAAAAATATTTTTCAATATATATCACCATTGTTACGTGATAATAATGGTATTTTTTTAAAAAAATATTTGCTATTTAAAAGAGAATTTTTTTTTTGGACAAGCAAAAGAGAGAATTCAAACTTGAGTAATTTGCCATTTTAAAGGGATTTTCCATTACTCATGGAAAATTCCACATTTTTAAAGTGTGGAATTTGCCTTAAAATAAAAAAGGTAGTTTATAATGAAAATCATATCCACCTTAAGTTAAATCATATTTGGGTCTAAAAACCCACAATTGCATAATTAATTAATGCAAGAGTTGATAAAAAGTCTATTAAAATAGATGTGGCAGTATGGTAATTTTTTGATAATTCATGATTCTTAACCTTTGTTTATATTTATAGCCAAGATAAATTTTATTCAATCAATGGAAAATTATATTGTGAGAAACACGCACACTGTTCAAGTGTATATTATTGTGTTAAGTTTATATGGAATATGAACATTGGGATCAATATGGTACTTAAATTTTATTTACCATTCTCTATCTAGTAGTTAATATACGTATAAATTGATTCAGATTCTTATTGACTATAATATTAAACTAATAATAAAGTATAGATTTGGTTAGTACAAGCTTATCCTTTACTTTAATACTATTTAATCTTAAACAAAATTTTTTAAATTTCATCTTATTACCCCAATTTTTTAAATTTTATTTCAAATTTTCTAATCCATTTTTATTCAACAGAGCTCCTTACTTCTCCAACTCTCACATATTTGTTGAATATAATATATCCCTTAATTTTTGCTTCATCTACAAATCTTAAATTAAAATATTTTTAGATGGAATTGAGAGAAAAAAGAAAAGTCAAATAATATTTAGTAATTTTTTGTTTAAGATTTACAAGAAATAAAGTATGAAGTAGTGTTATACTAAAAGAACAAACCTCAAGATCAACGTCAACTTTTGAATCACATCATAGCGAAGTGAAAATAACCTAAAAACATGATAATCTTTTTACTTAAATTTTTAGTTATAGGATGGAAGTGGATGGTTGGAGTGAGCATAGTGTATCGGTCGGGTCGAATCGATTTAATGAGTTTATTCAAGTGTAATTTTATATATATAAAAAAGGATTTATAGGATTGGATCGGATTTGAATAATCGATTCGACCAAATTTATTGAATCCAGTTCGAACCTTAAGAGAGAAAAGTAAAGTGGAGGCATACAAGGAAGCAGAGTATGAATCATCTCTCACTCTACAATGCAATAGAATCCGTCCCTTCTCTTTTCCTTCACAATCGCAAGCCATAGAGTAGCCTCCTTTTCTGGCTGTCTTCATCCCCCAATTTTAGAACATTTTTACTGCTTTCTTGTCAAAATCTCCTTTTCAAGATTTGCCTTCACGCTGATGGCTAACCAAAGCCTGCTCCGCACTAATTCCGTCATAAACATGGTCAAGAACAAGGAAGGTATTTATGCCCCCGAACAGAAAAAGGTTGTCGCCCTATGGGACCTTGATAACAAACCTCCTCGTGGGATGCCATGGCTGATCTAAAACAGGTGGGAAAGCGCTTCGGCATCGTTGACCGCTTATGGCAATCCCCACACATATACATTTACCCCAATGAGTTCTCTAGCAGAACACCGTGAGCGTAAGCAATTGGAATTTCTTGAACCATTGTTTATTTGTTTGTTGGTTTTTCTTGGCTACTTTTTAGTTTCTAAACAACTCCAATCCGACTAAACTCAACTGATATGACTGCAAACCGAGTCAATCTGATTTTTTTTTTCTTTGGGTGACTTGAAAAATAGATTGGAAGCAGGTAATGATTTCTTCACCCAAATCTTCTTTGGTCAAGTTGAATTGTAAACAAAAGGTGATCGATGCTCACCTTTAGTAGTCGGTAAATCCATTCTCAGACACCATTTTGAATACTTAGCATTAGATTAGCTATTTGGAAAATAATGAAACAGGAGTAAAATGTATGAAAAGATTGAATATAGTCAGAGACTGCCTGACATTATGGGTCGACTCCCTCTCCTCAAATCATTAAGTTAATTCTTATGGTTAAAAAAAAGAAAAGAAAAAAAGAGAAGACAATACGATAATAATAAAAAGGATCAAATAGACATTAAATGGAATAAAATAAGATAATGAAAAGAGTATATATTAAATTTGAATTTACTCACAATTCAATCTAAATTTTTTTCTTCTCACAAGCTAAAGAAGCTTGATAGTGATGAAGATTCTGTTTTTTGTTTCGTCAAGTTATGGACTGACCCTTGGATCCCTTCTTTACCCAATTTCATATTGTACCCGAGAGCATTAGTAGCAGATTGTAAGAACATGGTGGCGGCTGAGTTTATATGGAATGGAATATGGAACTTTGAAGGGCTTGGGGTCTGTTGTTCTGAGGCAGAAATGCAGCAAATTAAAAGAATCCATATTTCCATCACAGGAAGAAGTGATAAGTTTATGTAGGTTTATAATAAAGGTGGTGACTTCACTGTGAGATTTGGGTATCATCGGGCTATTGATTTAGGCCTATTGCGGTCTCAAACTATCTTGGCTCTTGCATAGTCTCATCCTCTGAAAGTTTAGACAATAATAAAACACTTCATATGGAGGGTTTGCACTAATTTTGTTCCTACAAAGGGAAACCTGTTCACAATGAAATATAGCCCTTCCCTCATGTGCCTTATTTGTGCGGAAGTAATTGAGCACAACGTACTCATTTGTAGATGGGCCTAGGTCGTGTGGTTCTGTAGCTCTCCCTCTCAGAATTAGCAGTAATGATGTTGATAGAATGAATCTTTGGTGTAATTCAATGAGTTCCTCAAAACTTGACATGAATGAGGTTGCTAAAGCATCGGTGGCAGCGATTAGTTGGTTCATTTGGAAGGGTAGATGTCTCTTTGTGTTTGAAAACAAGCCTGTAAATCCTCTCTTGATTAAGGATTTTGCTGAAGATGCTTTTAATGACTTTATCAATGTTAAAAGGTGCGTTGCTTAGGTTGAACAAGAAGCTAACCCTAACATGTAAAATAATGCTACCCAGTTGGGGGAGCCCCTCAGCTATGGTCAGATTAAGATTAATGTGGATAACTTATTCACTGAAGATGAATAGAAGGCTAGCGTGGGGGTATTTTTAGAGATAATCTGGGAACGGTTCTAGATGTTTGTAGTCTGGCTACGAATGCCCCTTCTAGCTTTACGGCAGAGGTTTTGGCCATGAGAAAGGCTTCAACTATGGCTAAAGATTTGGAGCTAGATAACTTGGCTATTGAGTTTAACTGTGCTGAGCTTCCATGTTATCAATGAAGTCCCTTTTTTCGTTCATTGGAGCAGTTCTGTTGCGTTGAAGGATATTGCTAGCCTTGAAAAGTAACTATGGATTCACTGCCATGCTAATTTGACAGCTGGTTAGCTAGCCAAAGCTGCTTTCAGGAGGATGTGCCCCTTGGTTAGCTGACATCACATCCATCCCCCCTGGCTACTCTCTTGGATGGTGAGTCTAGTTTTGATCGATAAGGATTTGGCTGTGGCTTGAGTTACTGGCATTTCTTTGCTAGTGTTATTGTCTTTATTTTGTTAGTTTCGCTGGTTTTGTTTTGTTGTGTTGCTTTGTGCTTTTCTTTTTGGCTCAGTGTTTCTGGGATCTGTTTATTTGTTGCAATGAGATATCTTTTGGCCAAGAAAAAAAAAAGTTAATAGTATCGAGGTTTATCCGTGTAAATGGTTTTGCATTTGATTTCAATTAGTGAGTTCTGTTAAGGTATGTTTGGATGGAAAATGTCAGAGGAGAGAAGTGGAGCGAAAGAGAAGTTACATGAAATCTTTTTTTTTTTTTTTTTTTTTTTTTTTTTTTTATCTAAGAGATTAATTTTAGAAAGAGAAAAAAAATGAGAGATTTGGATTCACGCTCCTTAACCTCCACTCTTTTATTTTATTTTTAATCATCTTGAATTAAAGAATTTTTGAAGAGATATTTGTCATATTAATATACAAATTAATTAAAAAATGTTAAATTTTGTAAAATTTAATAACAACTAATAATTTAACTTTCTATTTTCTTTCTCTTGTTTATTTTAAACATCTAAACAATGGAAAGAGAAATTAACAATTAATATTTTTTTTTCTTTTCTTCTCTTCCTCTTGCTAATCTCAATCCGATATACTCAAAAAAAAAAAAAATTGAAGGAAAAAAGAAGGAAAGAGAATAAAAAAAATGTTAATTATTAATTTTTCTTCCCTTTGTTTAGATGTTTAAAATAAACAAGGGGAAGAAAATGAAAACTTAAATTATTAGTTGTAATATAATTTTATAAATTCACCCTTTCTTAATAAATTTGTATAGCATTATAATTTCAACCATAAGTTTGGTAAGTATTAATGTCAAATAATTATATGTATAATTGTCATTATGATAAATATTTTCTTTGAAATCCCTCCATTGGGAGGAATTAAAAAAGAAGAAGAAGAAGAAAGGAGGTAGTTAAGATGAGTTAATCCTAAATCTCTTTTATCCTCTTTCTAAAATTGATGTCCCAATTAAACAAGGAGAAGGATTTTATGTAACCTCTTGCTCTTGCTCCCTTCCCTTCCCCTCCATTCTCCATCTAAACATAATTGGGAGGGAGAAGGGAAGGGAAGTAATCTAAAATGATGATTTTTCTTCTGTCGTTGTTTGGATATTTAAAATCTGCCAAATTAAAGAAACATAAAAATATGAAGGGGGAGGATATTGGAGGATTAGGGAATAATCCTTCATTCTCCTCTCCTCTTTACAAAAAGCTCCCAAACAAGAAGAATGTCTAACTCAAACCCTCCTTTCTTTCTTCAATTCTTCTCAATCCAAATATACCCTTACTAATGAATTGTTATTACGTTATTTCAAGGATTGTTTATCGCACACTTTAGAGATGTGTTTTTTTTCTTTCAATTTTTATGTACATTCATTGTGCTACGTTTTAATTCAATGGGCCATTAATATCAATTAATTAGTGGGCGTATTAGAGGTAATAAAGTCAATTAAAAATTGTCTAACGCATCCACTTTTATTAGTGCCAATTGGTCCATTGCAGAAAGTAGAATCATACAGCACACAAAATAAAAACCATTTATAAAGACGAGTTTTGATAAAGATTGGTACCACATCGGGTGGAACAGGTGCACTTATTTAGGGTGCACGCAGTTAACTAGTCACTATTCTCATATGACAAAAAGGGTGGTGGAGCTTAAAGACTACTTGAACAAAAATTTATAATGATAGTCTAATATGATACTGAAGATTAGTTAGTGTTACAGACATAAAGATAAATTAAGAGCACACTCTAATTACATATTTCAACTTTAGCTTTGTTAGTTTTTTGGGATTAGGTTAAAGAATTTTCTTATAAATCTTTTAGTCTTATCATAAATGACTTATTTTTTATTAAACAGAAAAATAAATTAATTGATATGCGTATAAATTAACTGAACATTTTTTGATTATAATACTAAAAAAAATTAATTATGCAAAATTTAAAGCTAATACACACACACACACACACACACACACAAAAGTGATATTTCAGAGGATAGGTTATAATTTACTACCTTAAAGTTTGACTTAAAATTATGGTTCAAAGTGTTCCATTTAATTCTTTTCTGACTTATTATACATAATTACTTCGCCACTCTGTAGCATTTTTATATAAATTTTAACAATAAATATTAAAATAATAAATAATTTCATTATTAGATAAAGTCTATTTTATTTATAATTTATACAATTTTATTGTATTATGAGGCTATTATTGGAATTAAACTAGCCACTTCAATTTCTATATGTCATAATAATTTTAATAATAATTTTAAAAGACTATAAAACAGTTTAAAGTATAAGTAAAACATATTTCAAATAACAAAGTCATTCATCCTTTTTATATTCGCGTGATTATTGTTGTTAAAATTTAGATAAAAATATAATAAGATGGTTAGATGATCTAAAAAGAAGCTAAATGACACACTCTAAACCAAGGGAGGCAAAATTGCTTTAACCCAAGTAGGCCAAACACAAGGGGATAATAAAACATACTTCATACAACAAAATCATTCATCCTTTTTCACATTTATGTACAATTATGCTACGAAAATTTAGATAAAAAATATATTATAAAGTGATTAAGTGATTGTGTAACAAATGATAAGGAAATAAAAGGAGACATTTTAAACTACAGAGAGACAATAATTTTAGGCCAAACTCAGGGAGGTAATATCTAATTTACCCTATTTTAAAACTTTTATTGCGTTGAAACTGAAAAAAAAATGGATCTAATTTTGAATGTTTATTTAAAGGCCAGTAGAAGTATGATTTACAAAATTTAGTTAGATAATTAAAATATGGTATGTACTTATCTATAAGGCTGAAAAGTCATTTCACACAACCAACTAAATATATTAATTAATTTATCTATGATGAAAATTATGGCTTCCCTAAATATCATTCTAATGTTGAAAATTGGACTCCCAACTCTTATATAGTTAATTTTATCTATATATTTCTATATGTCGCATGTTATGTGTGGAGAATAATGTATAAGAATCTTTTAGGGGATCTGTTAAGGATTTTTGTTTTTTGGACATTCATATGGGCTTTATAGAAGCTCAGCATGTATATAATGGATCTATTGGCTCAAGGATTACTGAATGATTATGAAGAGTGAGCAGTCGATCATGGATTCAAGTGGGTTGTTAAGTCTATTCTGTCTAGACCACAAAAAGGAAAAAGAGAAAAAAATAGCGCTTATTCAACTAATTGATCTATACTTTCAATTACAGTTTTTACCTTTTCTTAATAAATTTTTATATTAGCATTGTAATTTCAACAATAAGCTTAGTAAGTATTAATATCAAATAGTTATAGTTATAATTATTATTGTGATAAGTATTTAATGTGAATATTTGCAAGTGCACAAAATTGCAACACATAGTATAGTTTTCAAAGAAAAAGATGTTGAACCCATAAGGATTAATTAATTTATTGATTACTAAAATTTACTAAATTAATTACTATTTAGAAGATTGAAACCTAAATTAAATTTAAAAGACAAAACAAAAATAAATTTAAAGAAAGAAAAAAATAATAAAACAATAGAATTTAAGGATCTTAGACTGATTGAAAAAAAATAAAAATTCTAGAGCTTTTGATTTTACCTAACTAATTCTACAAATTTATGATGTTTAAAAATAAAAATGAAACACACCAATTTGAAATAGAAGAAAAATCAAATACCAAAAAAACTTAAATTGTGTTTCTTTAGACTATATCATAGCGCTTGAAAGATAAAACTACTCCGTACTAAATGTAAACTTAAACATCATCTTGATGATTTGCATTAAAGAAAAATAGATAGATGGAAAAAAGGAAAGAAAAAGTCTTATAGTTTTAATCCTGAATTGTTGGTTTTCTCCTTCTTTCTTCCGACAGTTTTTAGCACCAGTCTCCCTCGAATTTCTAGTCTAGCAATATTAGAAATATTATAGCAGAATTACACCAGAAACAAAGCCAAAATAGCTATCAATAGCCTCACTCGAATAGTAATTAGCAGAGGAAATGCTTACAAATAGTATGAAAAAATGACAAGTAGAAAATAAATATAGTATCCTAGCAATTTGAGAAGCTAGTCTTTATCCCACCAAAACCATTCACCATAATTCTTCCAAAATCTTCGTTCTCTGCCTCACCCTTTTTTATAACCAACTTCCTAGCAAATTACCCTTAGAACCTCCTAACAAACTCTTCCACATGTCCTTGTTCATCAAAATCCATTAATAGTTCCATATATCTCTTGCTAATAGTGGGGCATTCACCAATAATCCACCCATGAAATTTCAACTTGCCATCAAAGTGAATGGTTGAATTTGGAACCAGTGGCTTTTTCACAGTATGAATTTAATAGGAACCAATTATTCTCAATATGACCTTTGCCTCCTGTGGTGGTTATGGACTCTTTAGGTTTTTTTCTTAACTCTTCCCTCTTGCTATGTCTGAACCAACTTTATGGCACTCCTAAAGGAGTCTAGGGTTTGCCTAGTGAAGTAAATGAGATCTACCCCTTTCATTCTACTTGAACTATCAGCCTAACCCAAAATTTGTTTGGACCATGGTGTTTTAATTCTGGATCCAACTACTCTTCCTTAACATTGTGGCCTAAATTCTCTTGTTCTAATTTGTGGCCCAACAACTTTTAATTAAAATTTCAGCCCCGCATCCCTGATTTGGTCCCTATTAATACTGAGTTCAATTTTTCTATTTTTTTGGGCAAATGAAATAGCATGGGCCAAAATTTTAGTCCCAAACCAACTCACTTTAACCCTATTGTCTTTACTAAGTCCCTTGACAAGAGCCTTATTCAATCAATCATTTGAAATTTGCATTGAGGGTGCCACTGACAACACAAACTGCTCCTTGTATTCCCTCACTCCACCTTGCTACTAAAGATTGCTTAACTTCTCATGAACACTTCTTCCTATAGATGGTGGAGTCCTTTACCTTTGAAAATTTCAAGATATTGGTCCGTCTCCAACAAGAGGTAAAAGATCTAGTTGTTGAAAACGAGTCATCCTCCCTTCATCACATTCTATCGCAGACATGCTACCTTCAGTCCCCTTATTTCCTTGCATCAATCCCATAGATTTAGGTTGTGTCTCTACTAGTTTGCCTTTAGCGTCATGTCCCTCCATCTCTGATCAATGGTTGAGCAGCTCCATTAGAGATTCTTTGATTTCAAGCATGATATCTCTTAACACACCTATCTCTTTCATCATTGCTTCTACTCTTCCCTCCATACTAGTGTTAGTACTGGGTCCTTCCAACATAGAGGGCCCACCACTTTTACAATTCTTCCAAGAAAAGAATGGAAATTTTTGTTGCAGGAGTCAAACTGTTTGATCTATAAATGTTAGGCACTACTTTTTCATGTATTCACATCAACTGCATCAAAGATGTTAGGCGCTTCTTTGCCTATAAATAGGCAAGGAACGGAAGGCTCAAACCACACGAAGGAGAAGCAGAATGTGAAATGTTCTATAGAGAAACTAGAGAAGTTCTCTAAAGAGAAAAAAAATAGGGGAGTGTTTGGTGTGATATTTAGGAAATAATTTCAAAATAGTGAGAAAATACTCTTGGGGTATTGTAGAAAACACTTTGTGTGTCACTATTTTGGTTAGATATCATTTGTAGCCTCTAGATTTATTTTGGAGAAGACTTTTTTGTACTTACTATTTTTATAGTAGAAGTTTATTCGGATTTAGTTCCGTAGACGTAGTCCAAAAATCAAGGGTGAACCACGTTAAATTGCTGGTGTCATTTTTGTTGATTATTCCATATTTATCCTTATTGGTAATACCTGCTGCACCCAATAAGTGGTATCAGAGCCATGGTAGTTATTTCTTTAAAAGTCTTAGTATACTCTGTGGTTATAGTATTGACTTATCTTCTACATCAGAAATTTTTTTATTGAAATTATTGTTGGCTAAAGAAAGCTGTACGGACATTGTTTATACGTATTATACTGTTCATACTGCTCAAAATAAAGGTAAAGACCAGTAAGATGATCAATCTAAATGGAAAAAACTACTACATCTGGAGAAATAAGATGAAGGATATCATATTTGTGATGAAATTTCATCTACCGTTATTTACTACAACTAAACCTGAAGTTAAATCAGATGAAGACTAGAAATTTGAGCATGAGCTGGTGTATGGATTAATCTGACAATTCGTCGAAAATAATGTGTACAATCACATTTGCAATGAGACTCATGCACAAACGCTGTGGTAGAAGCTAGAAGAGCTGTATGCTTCAAAGATTGACAACAACAAATTGTTTTATTTAACAAAATTGATGCACGTAAAATACTATAAAGTACTTCTGTAGCAGACCACTTGAATGAGATGCAAGGGATCGTGGACCAATTATTGAGGATGGACATAAAGTTTGACGACGAAGTACTTGTCCTCATGGTGCTTGCCTCCCTACCAGAGTCACGAGAGACTTTGAATATCTCAATTACTAACTCAATACCTAACGGTGTTATAAGTATGGAATCTGTCAAAAGTGATATTCTGAATGAAGAGATGAGAAGAAGATCGTAATATTCAACCTCTTCATCACAACCAAATGTTCTGGTTATAAAAACTAGCGGAAGGAACCAGTCCAGGCATACAAAGCCTAGAGATAAAAGTAGAGAAAAATTGAATAAATATACCAACATTGAATGCCATTACTGCAAGAAAAAAAGACATATAAAAAGATTTTGTCAAAAGTTCAAACAGGATAAAAAGAAAGGGAAAGAAGTGAAGAAAGACGACAGTAGTGAGGATGAACAGAAAAATGCCATAGAAGAATTCAATGTCATTTATGATAATGATATTGTCAATATTACATCCCGTGAGACCAGTTGGGTGATTGATAATGGAACTACTATCCATGCCACACCGTGTAGAGAATTTTTCTCGTCTTACACAAAAGGAGATTTCGGTGTTGTTAAGATGATAGATAACAACTTACTAAAAGTTATTGGTAGAGGAGATATCTGCTTAGAGACAAAGATTGGCACCAGATTAGTGCTAAAATATGTCAGGTATATTCTAAATATTCGCTTAAATCTGATTTTCACTGGCAAAATTGATGATGCAGGCTTCTACAACACATTCATGAATGATCAATGAAAACTCACTAAATGTGCCTTAGTGGTGGCCAGAAGAAGAAATTACTCAACATTGTATATTATGCATACAAAGCTTTCCAATGACATTGTGAATGTCGTAGAAAAAGAAGGTGTAGTCGAGTTGTGGCACAGGAGACTTGGCCACATGAGTGAGAAAAGTATGACATGTTTGATCAGGAAGAAAATACTATTTAGAATGGATTAAGTACATTTAGAGAAATGTGATGATTGCTTGGTAGGAAAGCAGAACATAGTTACTTTTAAGAGTTTCTCTCCTTCCAGAATGAAGAATGTGTTGGATCTGGTACATTTAGATCTGTGTAGACCAATGTCAAAGTCACTTGATGGTGCTAATACTTTGTGATTTTCATTGATGATCATTCTAGGAAGACGTGGGCATAAACTTTAAAGATAAAAGATCAAGTGTTAGATGTCTTCAAATAGTTTCATAACTCAGTTGAGAGATAGACTGAGAAGAAGTTAAAATACATCCAGAAAGACAATGGTAGAGAGTATACTTGGACTATTTGATACTTATTATAAAGAGCATGATATTCGGCATCAGACAACGCCTCCAAAAACTTCGCAGTTAAATGGTTTAGTTGAGAGGATGAATAGAATTTTGAAGGAGAGAGTCAGATGTTTACTCTCACATGCAAATTTATCCAAAATTTTTTGGGGTGAAGCTTTACTTACAGCTATTCACGTGTAGAATTTATTACTGTGTGTTCCTAATTTTAATGGTGACACAATAAACTTGAGATTAGTTCCTCCAACAGTGGTGCCGAGGCAAGTTAGAGATGTCAATCAGCCTGATGATACTCCCACAAAGGCTGAATTAGAAGATGATGATGATGATGCTCACCATCAACTACCAACACCTATGCCTTTCTTAGATCGATTGAGGAGAAGTAGTAGAACAAGACAACCTTCTACTAGATATCTTAATGATCAGTATGTAACATTCACTGATGGGGGAGAACCTAATAGCTTTGAAGAAGCTATGGAAGATGAGCACAAGCAGAAGTGGAGAAAAGCCATGCAAGATGAAGTGAAATCCTTGCATGAGAACAAAAAATTTGAACTGGTGAAGTTGCCGAAAGGCAAGAGAGTTTTGAAAAATAAATGGATGTTCAGGATCAAGCATGATGAATATAGTCCCATTCGAGATTTAAAGCTAGACTGGTTGTTAATGGATTCAACCAAATAGAAGGCGTTGATTTTAATGAAATATTTTTACCAATTGTTAAAATGACATTCATTAATACAGTGCTAGCTTAGCAGCGAGTTTTGACTTGGAGGTTGAACAAATAGATGTGAAAATTGTCTTCTTTCATAGTGATTTGGAGGAAGAGATATACATAGAACAACTAGAGGGTTTCAAGCAGAAAGAAAAAGAGGATTATGTTTGTATATTAAAGAAAAATATTTATGGCTTAAAATAGACACCAAGTCAATGGTATAAGAAGTTTGAATATGTTATGGGAAAGCAAGGTCACAAAAAAATACTTCAGACCATTGTATTTTTGTGCAGAAATTCTCTTATGAAGATTTCATTATCCTTTTGCTCTATATGGATGACATGCTGATAGTTGGCCAAAATATTTTTAGAATTAATTGTTTGAAAACATAATTGAGCAAGTCTTTTGCTATGAAGGACTTAGGGCTAGTAAAGCAGATTTTTGACATGAAGATTACTAGAGATAGAGGCGCTAAATAATTGTGGTTGTCACAAGAGAAGTACATTGAGAAAGTACTTCAAAGGTTAAATATAGACAAAGTTAAAGTGGTTAGTTATCCTCTTGCTAATCACTTTAGACTAAGTTCTGAACAGAGTCTCTCTACAAATGAGAAAAAGGAAGAAATGGACAAGGTTTTATATGCTTAACATTTTAGAGTTTGATAGTTTGATGTATGCCCTGGTATGCACACGGCCAGATATTATTCACTTAGTTGGAGTAGTAAGCCGGTTCCTCTCAAATCTTGGAAAAGAACACTGGGCTATAGTGAAATAGATTTTCAAATATCTTTGTGGTACTTCCAAAATATACTTATGTTTTGAAGATATCAAACCTGTGTTAGTCGTCTACACAGATGTAGATATGGTTGGTGATATAGACTTAAGGAAGTCTACTTCAGGTTATCTGATTACATTTGCAGGGGAAGCTGTGTCATGGAAATCGACGTTGCAAAAATGTGTTACTCTTTCAACTATTGAGGTATCATTTATTTCAGCAACAAAAGCGTGTAAAGAGTTGCTGTGGATGAAGAAGTTCTCAAACGAACTCAATTTTCAGCAGGAAAAATATCAACTGTTTTGTGATAACCAGAGTTCTATTCACCTTAGGAAGAATTCTTCCTTTCATTCAAAATCTAAGCATATTGATGTGAGATATCATTGGATTAGGAATGTATTGGAGAAGAAGCTACTACAACTTGAAAAGATCCATACTAATAAAAATGGATCAGACATGTTGGCAAAGATTCTATTAAGGGAGAAGTTTGAGTTTTGTCGATTAGCTGCAAGAGTGATGGAGCCCTATATGTAGTCAGAAGGGGGAGATTTGTTAGTGCTAGATCCCTCCAACATAGAAGGCCCATCACTTTTACAATTCTTCAAAGAAGAGAATGAAAATTTTTGTAGGAGTCAAAATGTTTAATCCACAAATGTTAGGTACGAAAACGTTTTTTCATATTCACACCAACTGCGACAAAGATGTTAGGCGCTTCTTTGCCTATAAATAGGCAAGGAATGGAAGGTTTAAACCACACCAAGGAGAAGCATAATGTGAAGTGTTTTGTAGAGAAGTTCTCTGAAGAGAAAAAAAATAGAGGAGAGTTTGATGTGATATTTGAAAAATAGTTTCTAAATAGTGAGTGCTAAATAATGAGTGACAAAATAGTGAGAAAATACTCTTGGAACATTATGGAAAACACTTTATGTGCTATTATTTTGGTTAGATCTCAGTTGTAACCTCTAGATTTATTCTGGAGAAGACTCTCTTTGTACCTACTATTTTTATAGTGGAAGTTTATTCGAATTTAGTCCCGTAGACGTAACCCAAAAATAAGGATGAACCACGTTAAACTGCTGGTGTCATTTTTGTTGATTATTTCATATTTATCCTTGCTAGTAATACCCGCTGCACCCAATACCTAGTGATATCCCTTCCCCAAAAACAACCACGCTTTGATACCAAAATTAATGGAACTCAAGAACTTTGTTCTAATATTAGAAATAGAATAGTAGCATTACACTAGATTCAAAGCCAAAATAGATATCAACAGCCTCACTCAAAAAGTAATTAGCAGAGAAAATGCTCACAAGTAGTGTACGAAAATGACAAGTAGAAAATAAAGATAGTCTCCTAGAAATTTGAGACCTAAATTTTCTCCCACCAAAACTATTCACCATAATTCTTCCATAATCTTCTCTCTCTGCCTCACCCCTTGTTATGACAAAATTTCTAACAAATTACCCTTAGAACTTCTTAACAAACCCTTCCATATGTTCTTGTTGCTTAAAACCCATTGATAGCTCCATATATCTCCTACTTATAGTAAGGGGCTATCGTATCCTCTCAGTTTCGGTAAAATCTCCACTCAATGCTATGTTTTTGCTCTCAATTTTGTTGGTTCATATGTCTATATTTTTGTTGCTGCTTTGCCTCTTAATTCTGCTAGTTGCCTCCATGGTTCTACTCTCCTTTTCTTCTTATATACTACAATAGCTCTTTTGGACTTTAAATCAAACTTTGCAACTCCTAGTTTACCCTTTTGGATAAAGAGAAGAGTTAGAGTTTAATTCCAATACCAACTCCTTTCTAATTGGTTCCAATAGCTTGTTTAATGTCTAGCACTTCACAAGCATATTTCCATGTTGTAATTTGGTTTTTGCTCTTAAATCTCTAGCAAATTTGGCTAGCCTTACCTACATGAAAAATGATAAGAATTTGAGATAGATATTGACTTCTTTTTCTCCACTTAGGTTGATTAGGTTAATATATTTAATTGTTTAAATAAATTTGGTCTCTACTTTAATCCTTTTTCTATACAAACTTGTCATACATATAGACAAGTGTTTATGTAGTATTTAATATAAGATATAAATGTTCTTCGATCCAATTAAAACTAGATAACTCCTCCCTTAACAATAGCTAGGTTAGGCTTATTTAATATTCCCTATTTGCATGCTATCCTTATCTTTGTAATTTATCCTTGATTTCTTCCTTGAATTTACCATAAACAAACAAACAAATAAATAAAAGATAAAAATATATAGAAAGGAAAAAAATCTAGAAAAATACTAGAATAACTAGCACTTTTGATAAGTAAAATAGTAATAAAAACTTGTTAAAGATCATACTTATTAGTATCTCATTTGAAATCCCTCAATTTAAAAGAATAAAAAAAATAGAAGAGAGGAAGTTAAGGAGAGTTAATCCAAAATCTCTCATCTCCTCATTCTAAAATTGATTTCTCAATTAAAAAAGGGGAAAAATTTATGTGACATCGTATTCCCTTCCTTTCCCTTCCATTATCCATTCTCCATTCAAGCATAGTTAGGAAGGGAAGGGAAAGGAAGCAATCCAAAGAAAATGGAGGA
This sequence comes from Gleditsia sinensis, assembly GCA_037074535.1. Classification (NCBI taxonomy): domain Eukaryota; kingdom Viridiplantae; phylum Streptophyta; class Magnoliopsida; order Fabales; family Fabaceae; genus Gleditsia; species Gleditsia sinensis. The sequence goes on from CM073469.1 coordinate 21,138,285, forward strand.
ACAGAGTTGGCTAAATGATGATTTTCTTTCCCTTTGTTATGATACTTAAAATATCCCACATTGTAGAAACTTAGAAATATGAAGGGGGAGGATAATGGAAGATTAGTGAGTAATCCTTTATTCTCCTCTCCTCTGAATAAAAAGCTCCCAAATAGGAAGAATACTTTGAACTTGTTTCAAAACTTAAGTTTGCTTTCCAAAGATTTTCCTATTCAAAGAGAAAGCACAAAGTAAAGGAGTGAAGGTAAAAGCTAAACATAACTAAATTTATAGTGGTTCAGATCTTGGGATAGATCCTACATCTACTCCTCAAGCATATAGCAAGAAATTTTTTTATAAATTAAGGGTAATCACCAAATGTATGGGCTCAGCAAGAACCTAACCTAGGCAATCTATCTACAATCAAAACTCACTGGATTTTCCACTCAAGAATCCAGCCAAATTTCAATAAACGAGCGGGCTTATAAACCTTTACAATCAATCTTGAAAACCTTATAAATAGGGAGGCATAACAACATTTACACCACTCCAGGCAACCTAGTAAACAGAGAAGATGACTAGCTTTTACATCACTCAGGGTAACCTTCAAACTATTGAAATGTTCACCACAAGAACCTAGCAAAACCTCAAGAACAGGGAGTCCAAACTAGCTTTTACACCACTCTGGGAAACCTTCAACTCTTAGATTTTGACAAGCTCTTAGAACTCAAGATGAAGAATAGAATGCTCAAAAAGAACTCACAAACACTCTTCTATAGTAAATCTCAAGTTCAATGCACAAACACACTTGTGGGTAAAATGCTCAAAGCTCCATAAACAAGAACATGAAAAAGAAGAATGATATTTCATAGGTTACTTAATGCTCTCTTCTCCTTCTCCTTTGAATGGTTGAGTTGGCTTCTTTTATAGGCATTAGAACTAGCTATTGAAGTATTGAAGGGCCTTTAATGTTCATATGATAACTTAAAGGAAGGTTCTAAATATTGAAAAATTAGCACCAGTTTTTTTGTCCTATTGGTTCATGGTTTTCCTTTGGTTCTCATAAGCTTTCATGGGTCAGCGTGGTTTTTTTTTTCAAGCATGAGTCCAAACCTTATTTTCCTGATAAGCTACATTAACTTTTAAGCCCTTATAGGGTGTCCATATAAGAAAGCTTCCTTTTGCTTACAAACAAAGATATTTTGAATTTCCTAATCTTCTAGAAAGTCTTGTGTCAGATATAAGCTATCTTCATGGAATTTTTATGATAGGTCTTCTAGAACAGTTTGAGTTAAAGTTTGCTCCTAGGATGGAATCATGCTTTGGCTAATATTTCAGCTTGCTTTTCATTTAATTCCAGCAATAATGTCTAGAATAGAGGCTTCCATAGAGTTTAAATTTGGTTCCATTACCTGTTAGTTTTGCTTCATATTTTAGCTTCAAAATCGCATTACTTTTTACATGAGAAAGTCCAGCGTTTAATGTAAGCATAGTTGAGTGCATGGATAGCTTGCAATCTTCGAGAAGCTCTTTGCTTGAGATTTAGTTATCTTTTTACTAGCTTATATTCTAGCTAGCATGACATCATTCCCAAGCTTTTCCTTTAAGCTTCTATAAACCTTTTGACCATTGTGTCATCATTTAAATAATAGGCGGCCACATATGAAAAGATTAATAATAATTCCAAGATACATAAGGCCTTGCTTATGACAACATTGCCATTTTAATGCTCAAGCCACAACATTCAAAATTGAACTTTCCAAAGATTTAAAATGTTGGCTCCAAGTTCCAGACTTTTTGAATCATATTTCGTCTCTAGAATTGCACTGATTTTTGCATTAAAATAATCTAGTGTAAATCTTAAGTAGCCTTTAGAAAAGTTGATTCTAAGTTCCAAACTTTTTGCTTCATATATCTCCTCCAAATTTGTGTTATTTTTAGACAAGAACATATGTAGCATGGAACTTAAGTAGATAGTTTGCATGGCCAGCTAGCAACTCTTCTAAAAGCTCTTTGCTTGACTTTTAAGCTGAGTTGGGTTGTCCTTCTATAAGTTCTTTCTTAAGGCATCGATGCATCATTTTTAATCTTCATCTTTTAGCTTCTTTCAATCTTTGTTTCTTGTAGGCTTTAACTAATTAATGACCTATCACATAAAACAAACAAGAGCAATAATTCTAAGATATAAAGGGCCCTAACATAATCTTCCTTTAATATATTACTTAAGCCATGATAAGATAGTAATTTAATTCTCAATTTAAATTTAAATTTTTCTTCTTGATTTAAGTTTCAATCAATCACATTATATGAGTTGATATCATTTATCAAGGGAAATTCAATCAAAATTATGAACCTTGCCTTGTTTCAACACTATGAAATCATTTAAAGTTCAAACTTTAAACTTTGAAAACTAAGTAGTAAACATATTTAAATCAATCTTACTCATTTTGGCTTCAAAGTACTAAGTTTATTGTTTCATGAATGAGACCTAGAACCTTTGTCACCTAGAAAATCTTAATTTTGAAAATATTTTTCTATCCAGACCTAAAAATAGTTTCCAATCCTACTTACATTCAACTCTTAATTTCAATATCATTTTGTTTGCGTTGAATTGTCCTTATTTCACTATGTCTTTTTTTGCAAAGATGAAATCTCAAATGCCATCTAACATTATTAAACAAAAACAAAGAAGAATGAGAATCAAGTTTTTTTTTAAATGTAGTGAAGAGTAAAGTTAGGTAAGGCAAAGCTCTAAGGTACCTCAAAAAGAAGCAAATAATGATGGGGTCGTGAGTGAAACAGATGGAGTCCATGCAATGCCTAAGATGATGCTGTTATTACCAATGATGGCAAAGATGGTGGCAAAGGTCCTTGTTGCAATGATGAGCTAGGCCTATGAGAGTTAACTATTTTGTGAATTCTTTTGTTGAGTTGAGGAGACAAATTCCATGGTGGTGAAAAAAGTATAGAGGCTAACTTTGACAAAGATACTTGTGAAGGTACTAAATGCTGAGGCTGGTTAAAGGAGAGTGGAGAAGAAATCAATGGAGGAAAGGAAAAATAAGGGCTGAGATATATTTTGCTAAATGTGAGTTTTCAGAAGAAAGGAAATACTCTGGTGTCACTACAAGAAAGGCGGTATTTAGTGGCGGTTTTAAGTGGCTTTAGCCATGGTTTTAACCGTCGCTAAAGCATTTAACAATGGTTAGAAAACCGTTGCTAAAGCATTTAACAACGGTTAGAAAACCATCGTGGATTCATGAGTACCACTACGGTTTTAGTCAACTGTGAAAAAGGCGTCGTTATGACGGGTCCTAACGACGGTTTGAAAAACGTCGTTAGGTCTCGTATAACGACAGTTTTTGAACCGTTGTTAAGAACAGTCCTAACGACATTTCTGAAATCATCGTTAGGACTCCTTTAACGACGACTTGAAAATCGTCGTTATAACAAGTTTAACGACAGTTTTGAAACCGTCGTTATAACAAGTTTAACGACGGTTTTGAAACCGTCGTTATAACGAAGAATTTTTTTTTAATTTAAATTTAATATTTTTGTTATTAATAAAAACTAATTTGAAATAAATTTTTTTATTTTTTAATAATTATGAGCGAAAATTAATTAATTTTTTGAAATGGAAATTTATTTTTAATTTAAAGTTTAATATTTTTGTTATTCATAAAATTTAATTTGGATTAAATTTTTTTTATTAAAAAATCATGCGTAAAAATTAATTTATATTTTTAATATTCAGTAGATTAATTTAGATTAATTTTTTTATTATATAATATTTATGCGTGCAAATTATTTAATAATTTAATAAATTATTTTAAAATTTATTGAAATTTAACTACATATTAAATATACGTAAATTATTGAACACAAATGAATATATATATCAATAAAAAAATATGTATACAAAAATTAATAGTCACGAGTAACACAAAATTACATGTATAGACTATACAATTATAAAGAATTAAATCATGTTCCCAGACCTTGCTGGTGTTGATCAGGCTGATGCCCACTGCCATGGTCACTAGGATCCTGAAGAAAAAAATTTTATTGTTAGAGTTTTTAACGTTTTCAAAGTAAATAAAATTATACCAACAATTGTTATGTATTGAGAAATTACCTTGGGCCCGGGACTATGAAGTCCTACTATCTCAGGTGGCAGCTGACCTTGAAAATTTTGTAGCAGGAACGCCATACCAGCCTCTATTTTTCTCTGTCGTGCTACGATGTCAGCATCTTGTCACTGCTGCTCGATGTCTCGCTCCTGTATAGTTGCTTTCAAACGCTCAACCTTAGTCTGTAACTCGTGGTATGATAGCCCAGACTATAAGCTCAACCCAGTCGAGCCACGACCGAAGATTTGAGTTGGGAAAACACTCAACCCAAATCCTCGAATGCGACTGGAGTGCTCCCTAGTGCCAAGAGCTCTCGCAAGTGAATCAGCCATCGAGAGCTCTTGGGACAAGCTGTCCTCCTATTGGATTGAAACAATTTTTTCTTACAAAATCTAATAACAGACAATTAATAATATTAAACATTATCTAAAAATCAAATAATTACATATGTATGATTGATAAATTTTTTATACTTACTGTAATAGCTCAAACTTTGTCATTGATGTATGATCCGTCAGCTCTTTTATGAGCTTTCGTCTATACATCACTACGAGTCATTGGACTACCAACCTTAGCCTCCTAAAATTTGAAAAAATTAATCAATTTTTGATTATATAAATTAATATGTTCTTAAAAATAAAAGAAGATATTTATAGATTTAAACTAACCATCTTAGCCTTCTTACGCGGAAGGCTCTTGGAGTTAGTGGTGTGTGGCATTGTCAGACTTCTTTTGTTCCGTTTATTTTTTGCAGTCACATCCTAATCAATCACATAGAGAAATTAATTAGTCACAATATGTAAAAGTTAAAATATATAAATAGATTAATATACGCAACTTACTCTCGACTTCGTGTCAAGGTGATAGTCTATAAAAGTCGCCCACTGATCAAGTGGGATGCTAGTCGGGACTTCATTTCACAACTGATCTCTGGTCTTCATACCATCATAGACCAGTCGGAATAAATTATACCGTACAGCTCTCCACTTCGCTCCCAGCGACTGCATGATCAATTTTTGATATAGACTCGTCACATTAAAATGTGTCTACAAACAAAATTGAAAAGTTAGTTACACATAAGTTACACATAAATAATAAATAAATATCATTAGTTACAAAAGATATATATTTTCATACCTGAATGTTGTTTACAAATATGTTCATCTTAGACTGTTGAGGAATGCTCCTCCAGTCCCTGTAGGAGATTGAGAATAAACTGAAGTTATCTCCGATGGTACCTAGAAAGACACCGAGCAAACCACCACTATCTTCGATAGGCTAGTGGTTGTCGTTGAACTGGACAACCACCTTTGACCCTTGAGGTAGCACCCATACATCGTGGACAGTCAACTGTCTGGACGTCATCTGCCTGGTGCCGTCTGTCATAATATATATATATATATATATATATATATATATATATATATATTCTGTTATGTTACTATGACAAACTTATTAAGCGCATAAGGTTTTTACAATACGCATCGACGACATCAACTGTCCAACTCCTTCTGCGTCTGTGTTCTTGCTCATCGGGCTGATGCTCCTCTTCCACGCTGGCAAAAATTGCGTCTATATCAATGGCATAATCGTCATCCAGTGCTTGAGCATCGAGTGGGGGGAGTGTGCATGGGACGCCCTGTAAATCTAGGGTCTGAGAGTCACTAGCAAGGACTGATGATGCGACAGCCTCCGACTCTGCTGCCCGAGAGTCAAGATGAGGGAGTGTGGATAAAACTGTGTCTAACTCCACAGTGGGCTGTCCGCCCTCATTGATCACCGAGCGGGCCGTAGGAGTATATGAACTGGACGCACCTACCCTGCCTGTGTAAAGTGATCTAGCCTTCCTCATCGTCACCACTCAAGGAAATAAATTTTCTTTCTTTTCTATCGAAACGACCGAAACATTTCTATTTCCTGAGTCACCGACATGAAATGAAGTTTTTGAAACGAAATGAAGTGTTTGTTAAGAAATTATGCTATTTTGATTGAAATTATTATGTTTTGGAATGTTTCGGTGAAAATACTATTGTTTCGAGTTGTTTCGATAGAAATACTCTCGTTTCAAGTTATTTCGATGGAAATATTCTTGTTTCAAGTTGTTTTGATGGAAAAGTACTAAACTAATTGGAAAAATAAAAAAAATTGACAATATAAAAGTAGATGAAAGTAGTATCATATCACATTCAACACTAAGTTATTTTCTTCCACAAGTCACAACATTTTTATTAACTTCCTACTCTCTCCCTTTGTTCCCATGATATTGTTTTCCTTCATTATCTTCATTTTAAAGAAAAAACTACAAAAATGATGAAAAGAGAAATTGAAAGACAAAGAGAGAGGAAGATACCTGAAGATAGAAATAGAATCATGGTCGACAAAGAGAGAGACTTAATTATAGATGCCACGAAAGAGTTAAGAAGAAGATAGAAAGATGGATGCAAGAGAGAAATTGTTGTTAAATGTTGTTAGGATTTGAGTCGAAGTCCCTACTGTAGTAACATGTTTACTTACTATTTAATTATAAACATTAATTAGAATTAATTTTAATATAATTTTATATATCTATATCATTAATATTATGTTAAAAAATTTTAAAATTGAAAAAAATATTATTTGAAATTATTTGAAACATTTCTTAAAAAATCTTCTGTTTCCTCAAAATTTCTAAAACGTTTCGAAATGTTTCCGTTTCTGGAGTCACCGAACGGTGTATCGAAATGAAATTTAGTACCTTGTCACCTCTCCTATCAAAATGTAATTAACAACATAATTCCCCGAGTAAAACAATTACAAAATGAACTTCGCCTAATAAAAGTTATAAAAATAAAAAAACAATAAATTAATTGTAAGTAAAGAAAAATATATTTCAATAGGCGAAAATAGCACAACTAATATCGTAACAAGCATAAATTAACTTCTCCTTCTGGAAACAATCTTTCTAACTGTTGCGTGTGTAACGGATCACTCTCGTATATAAGATTTTCATCTTCCTCGCCCATCTCGTATAAGTCACGGGGTTTCAAATACATAACTATACTCCAGTTCTTGTCCAGTTCATCTTGTAGATAGTACACTTGATGAGCCTCAGATGCCTGGATGTATGGCTCGTCATCTTCATTTTCACCAGTGTGAATGAACCCAGAAAAATCAATCGATGTCACCCTGGAGTCATTAGTTGCAATTCCTCTTGTTGTAGTTGTGTTAGCCCACATACTCTTAATATGATTGTAAAATGCCCATGGTAGTTTAACTCAATAATATCCAATAGTTTTCTATAATACGGGATGCCACCAAATTGCATGTTCCTGTCACTACTACTTGCATAACTCCTCGTCCTGAAAGTACCGTAAACTCTACTATTTTGAGATGTCATCCCTTGGTCTCGCTCTAAAGTTCAAAATTTAAATCTATTTACATTGTAAACACTGTATCGACATGCTCTATCTAATGGAGCAAGTGTAAAAAATTTTAAATCAGCACACTGCGATTCATCATCATCAATTTCCATTTGTAAAAGGAATAAATGATGAGTTGTTATCATATTTGACATATGAAAAAAATGTGATCATGTCGAAATACTTACACAACACGAAAACCAAGAGACAAATTTCATGTGAACTTTTTTATCTATCTCAGTAGATGCTCGCATCCGATTTCTTAAACTATGCCATATATAGTCTCTAAATTCCTTGTTGAGTAAACATTTTATATACACTTAATGCTACACAGCGAGAAAATTGTATTCAAATGTAGCTAAGTGTGAGTTAATTTATTGTAAGTAAGGATCAACTTCCTTGCAATTTGTTAAGACATGTCGATGGGCCTACAATTTTTGTTGGGGAGAAAGTGTGAAATATTCAAACCCACCAACTGGTCTTCCTATTGGTGGAAACAAACCCTTGTCAGTCGTCCCAACATCGGGTCGATCATCCACACGAGGGGAACGATTGAAGATAGTCTCAACACCATCTATGTACCTGAAACAGAATTTTAAAACTTCTCCTGCAACGTACGATTCTGCTATTGAGTCTTTTGGACTTACTCTATTCCGCACGAAAGAGTTAAGCTTACCCACGTATCTACACAACATAGATTAATTGAATAACATTGGATTAACAATAATGAAAAAAATCTGAATTATGTGTTCTTTATGTTTTACCTTTCGATGGGATACATCCAACAATATTGGATTGGTCCTCCTAACTTTGTTTTCATGACCAAATGTACAGTCAAGTGCACCATGACTGTAAAGAAAGACAGCGGGAATAACATCTCCACATGGCATAGCGTCATAATGATACGATTTTTAAGTTGTTCAAGTTTATTAACATTCAAAACTCTAGAACAAAGTTGTCGGAAGAATGAACAGAACTCGATCAGAACTGCAAACATCGCTTAGAAAGTGTCTTTCTTATGGATAATGGTAACAGTTGTTCCATAAGGATGTGACAGTCGTGAATTTTTAGTCTTCCGATCTTATGCTATCTTACGTCAATGCATATGAAGATATTACTGGAATAACCGTCAGGTACAGATAAATTCTTAAGTGTTTTGAGAAAGACTTCCTTGCCTAACCTCGGGAATGCCATTGATGTTGTAAATGATGTTGTCGCAGACATTTTTCTCAATATACATGACGTCAAGGTTATGACGCAACATATTATTCGCTTAATATGGTAGTTTGAAAAGTATACTATTTTTACGCCATTATTGAGTCCCAGTATCAACCATACCCTAACCTCGGGAATTCCATTGATGAGTCCCAGCATCAGTTTCCATACTTTTCCCGAAGACAACTTCAATATCATCGACTTGTCTTAAAATGTCAATGCCACTCAGTTGTAGAAGAGGGTTTCTTCTTTTCTCTTTTCCATCAAACCTACTGCAGGCCATCCTAAATTTATGACCCAGAGATAGAAAGTGGCAGTGTCCCATAAAACACCACTTCTGACTGTGAGGGAGACGCACTAAAGTTGAGTCAAAGTTATAGTGCGAATAGGCTAATCTAGTATGAGTATTCCAGCCTAATAAACATCTAAGATCAGGAAAATCAGTGATTGTCCACAAAAGAGCTACGTGCATATTGAAAATTTCTTTGCTGAAGGCATCGTACGTCTTAACACCTTCAACCCATAACTCCTTCAACTCCTCAATTAGTGGTTGTAAAAATACATCTATATCATTCCCCAGTGCTTTTCTCCTTGGAATTATCATTGACAACATGAATGAACTCTGTTTCATAGACATCCAAGGAGAAAGATTATATAGAATCAGCACAACTGGCCATATGCTGTAACTTGTAGATAGGTTTCCAAATAGATTAAAACCATCCGTTACAAGGCCCTAACGAACATTCTTCGGATTTGATGCAAATTGAGGATTCAGAAGATCAAATCTCTTCCATGCCTCAGAATCCTTCGGATGCCTCATCATGCTGTTAGAAATTTTGTCTTCAGAATACGATATCATAAATTCAGTAGTCTTAGAATATATGAACAACCTCTGCAACCTTGGCTTAAGTGGAAAGTATCTAAAAATTTTATTAGGCACAATTTTCCGCTTCCCCCCCTTCTGTTTTGGATTTTTCCTTGGTGCAGAGCACTTATTACAAGTTTCTCTACTTTCATGCTCACCCCAGTATAACATACAATCATTCTGACATACATGAATTTTCTTGTAATTCAACCCCAACTTATTAATGACATTTTTTAGCCTCGTAAAATGAAGGCGGAATCTTCGCATTTGGGAATACATTGACAAGCAACTCAAGTATCATCGACATAGCCTTGTCGTTTATCCCGCACAAACACTTGATGTGATATAACTTCACCAAGAAAGACAATTTAGAATACTTCTCACAGCGTTCGTATAGTGGTTGTTAACCATCTTTCAGTAATTCATAAAAATCTTTTACATTATCATCCATCCTTTCTGCTGACTATGGAACAGGCATATCCACAGAATTGATACTCTCATTTTCAGGGTGAACCCTGAATGCATAACGGATTATGTCCCGCACAGGGTCATATCAAACAATGGGTTCTGCGACCTCTATTGGCATTATAGGATGTCCTATAGCAGGATCTTCTGTAATTATTTTTCTGTGCAAACCCCAGAAATTGTATCCCTTTAGAAATGGTTTGACGATCAAGTATTGGACCACAACCTCGACGAGTTGCCATTTCTTGAATCTACACTTTGGACATGGGCATATTATTCTACCTTCAACACCAGAGTTGACATTTGGGAATTTCAAAAATCTGTCTAAACCATTCAAGTACTCTATTGATTGTCAAGGTTTATGGATCCGAGATTTATTCATATATGAAATAATTATGAATTTAGATAATAATTAACCTAAATAACTCTTACTCTAAATTGAAAACATTACTATTTTGCATGGGAAGACATTTGCAATTGATTGTGCATAAAACACAATAGTTTTTGAAGAGCTTTAAAATGCATTACGTGAAAAAAAAATTTAACACACTTTATGATGGAAAGTGATTATTAACATTCAATGAAGCAACAAATAAAGAATCCTCCTCATTGGTTCGATATAAATAAATAATTCTAATCCTAAAGAGTTTAAGACAAATATTGAAGAGAGAGTTAAAATAGAGAAATAAGATACTTACTTAATCTTAACAATTTTATGATGCAAATTTAGATGCCTAAAAGTTATAGATTTCTTTGGCAAGACTTATCGCACTTTATGAAAGTAGAATAAATGATGCCATTGACTTGTATAATATGAAATAAAACACTTGAAAAATCTCTACGAATCGAAAAATGAAAATTCTAACTTCTTAAACAGTGTGATTAAGAAATTTTTTGGTCATATGCCAATTTTATTTCCTTCTCCTAATGTCATTGATTTAAAGCTGAGTTTAATGATTGAATTTGATAGATCACGTCGTCTTGAAAAGGACACCCATTAGCAGTAAAAGATTGAATTATGATTTTGTATCTGCCACTACGATTTCAATTATAGTTTTTACATGGTAAAATTTCGTTGGAATTCAGATAAAGAATTGAAATTTCAATTCCCTATTTGAAAAAGTAATAGCAGTGGCCCATATAAAAGTCATATATTCAAGGATAGTTTTACACAGTTACACTTAAGACATTGCTAGGTACTAGAGAATCTAGTATAAGAACATAATACCTTAAAACAGACTTCACTATTATTTCTTACTAAATTTATGTTATTATAAATTTATTTTTTAAAAAACTACGTGTATTTTTAAATTAGTGTTTTAATTTTTTTAAATAATTCTTAATACTAATTCCGTCTATTTACTAAAATTTATTATTTTACCTCATCAACTGCCCTAATATTTTAATATTTTAAAATCAACTGTACTTCAACTCTACTATTACTAATTTATGTATATTATTTAAATACTTTATCAATATAATAATTATTTTCGATTTATCTGCATCAATTTTAATTAAATTTTTTAATACTAAATAACTTATATTTAAAACTGAATTTACTATCATTTTATACTACATTTATATTATTATATATATTTGTTAAACTTATATTAAAACATACGTATATTTTTAAATTAATGTTATAATTTTTTTAAAATAATTTCTAATACTAAATCTGTCTATTTACTGAAATTTATTACTTTACCTAATCAACTGCACTTCAATTCCTCTACTAAATTTATATATATATATATATATATATATATATATATATATATTTGTTTTCACTTTTTAAAAATTACTTGTATTTTTTAATAACAAATTTTATTTTTAACTACGTGTATTTAATAATTTTATCATATTATTCCATCAACTCTGCCTAACGATCTCTATTTTTAATTTTTATAAATTTTTTCTAATACTAAATACGTATTTTTTACTTCATAAATAATTAAATCTAATATTTCAGCATTACTCTAAAACAAATTACCTCCTAAATATTTTCAACGCATATATTATATGCTAATAATAAACATCATAAACATTACAAAACTAACACAAATTTAAAAATTTATTCATACATGTAGATCACAATATAAACTACATTTTTTAAAATAAATATGAAGTGCATGAAATATCTATTATTATCGTAATTTTAACAAAAAATATTTTAAAATAAATTTCTTTAAAATAAAAATAATTAAATTGCATACCTTTAAAGTGATCCTAAAAAAAACGCACAAAAGTCGATAGGTTGCCACAAGTTTTTTATCAAAACAAATAAAAATCAATACAGTAAAATTTTTTGAACATACAATATTTTAACAAAATTACTCAAACATAATTATATCATTATAGGACATACCTTGAGCAAGATAAAAAAAAAAACTCCCAAAGCACACCAAAGTACGTCAACTAATATTTGCGTGGCACACTTAGATATATTTCATAATGAAAAACTATAATTTAAAGTGTTTGTAATGAAAATGAAATAGGGAAACACGAATTTATAAAAGGACGCGTGGTTTAACGACGATTTATTAACCGTCGTTAAACACATTAACGATGGTTTATTAACCGTCGTTAGACTCACATAACGACGGTTTTACTCATAACCGTCGTTATAACTAGGTTTAATGACAATTTAAGAAAAATATCGTTGAACCACACATATCCTGAGCAACAGTCAAGATTCTAAACATTATGGAAACATGACAGTTGCGATTAAAACCGTCGTTATAACTAGGTTTAACGGCGATTTTAAGAAAATCGTCATTGAACCATACATATCCCGAACAACGGTCAAAATTCTAATCGTTGCAGAGACACGACGGTTTTAATCACAACCGTCGTTATTCCATGATGGTTCTTCACGAACCGTAGTTAAAATTGTCATTAAATAACCACGATTAAGAAAAAATCGTTGTAAAACTTCACTATTTCCTAGGGTCAGTAATTTCTGCCACATATTACGCCAGTTATAGTTAAACTGTCGCTATTTAACGACGTTTTTCCATTAACCGTCGTTAAAAAGACAATTTTAACAACGGTTTAAAAATTGTTGTCAAACCAAGATTTAGCGACGGTTTTTATTGACCGTCATTATCTTTGCATGGTTAAACTCCGCCTTTCTTGTAGTGTGTATGCATCCAACCTTTTTTTTTAAAATTTTTTTGCTTAAGCTTTATTGTCGACTATTTATTGCCATAAAAGGGATTCAGTGGAAACTTTAGAAAAGTCACCCCTAAATCCATTCACTTCAATTTTTTTTTTCTTTTGGGCCTTTAACGGCAACTTATATTGTCACCACCAGAAGTGTCTAATATCAACCATCTAGTGGTGACTATCTTGTGTTGCTACCATAGGTCTACCTTAAGTGTTGACATTTTTTGTCTCCACCATAAAGTCACCCTGAATTTTGAATGTCTTGTAGATGTTAATAACACATTTCTCAATTAATGGGGAATTGCAAGAAGTCTACATGTCTCTACCTCTAAGTTTCATAAATGCTAACCCTAACTTGGTAGACGATACAGGGCACTAATGTGATCAATCTTTATTCATTGAGCAGATGTGGTATTCTACTATATATGCCCTTGTCTATGTTGGTGACATAATCATCAGTAGTAGCTTTTCTCATGAAGTCTCCTCACTTGTTATTAGTCTTAATCAAGAGTTTGCACGAAAGGACTTGGGGACTCTGAATTACTTTCATGGTATACAGGTTAGACGTACCATTAAGGGTTGCATTTTTCTCCAACCAAGTATGTGACATGGTTGTTAAACAAAGCATGGATATTATAGGCTAATTCCTCGCCTACACCTACGGTTGCTGGATAGACAGCTAGTGAGGAGCAGTCAGTAGATAATCCTTAATTATATCTGTTATTCCAAGTAGAGATACACCCAAGAATGGGGGTTGAATTGGGTGTATGAAATTTTAAAACCTTTTTCATAAATATGAAGCATACTGAAAAACAGCAAGGCAAACGTAAATACTGATGCAGAGCCTTCTTAAAGAAGTTACTCAATTTCAAATTAAGAAGACTGCTGTAAAACAATTTTAAAACATCATTGATTCAAGTTTGTCTAATAAAACAGCTCTGATGAAATTAAACCTCAGCAAATCAGTCAAGTTCTTTTAAATAAACTAGTGAGAAAATTTAGTTTTAATAAACTTGAAATGAAGCTACGTTCTCACTAAATTTTGGTGCTTTGGAAACTTGTTTTGAAATGTAAGTTTTCCTTTCCAAAGATATTCAAGCACAGAGGCAAAGCTGACAAGTTAGTGAGAAAGAAAAGCTAAACACCATGAAATTTATTGTGGTTTAAATCTTGGGACAGACCCTGCATTCACTCCCTAAGCACACAACAGCAGAATTTTTATAAATCAAGGACAATAATCAAATGTATAAGTTCAGAAAGGTGCTTTTACAACTCAAACTTGGGTAACTATCTACACATAATCCTCACTAGATTTTTCTCTCAAGAACCCAATCAAACTTCTACAAATAATAAGCCTTTACAACCATTCTTAGAAACCTGACAAACATTGAGGCACAACAGCCTTTACACCACTCCAAGTATCCTTACAAGTGGGGAAGCAGACTAGCTTTTATAGCACTCCAGGGCTCTTCAACTCCCTAGGTTTTAACAAGCTCCTAGAACTCAAGATAGATGTGGTTTTAAGAGAACATGCTTTTGAGAAGCAGCTGAGCATAATAAAGCTCTCAACGATTCTGAAAAGCTGATGATAAACTTTATACATGGATGTAGAGCACACAACTACTATTTGTGGATGTTTCTCAAGTGTAATCCCTTTCTTAGATCTCCAAAAACTTGTTCTTGATGTATCTAACATGCAAATACATATTCCTCTTTGAAATATAGCAGTTTGAGCACTTAGCTTCAGGTTTATGCAGGTTACAACATTCTCATTTGGAAGCTTGTGATATTTTGAAATTTGGCTCCAAAACTGTCAGGTTCTGCTTCATGTTTCAGCTCCAAAAATACACTGCTTTTTGCATGGAACATATTTAGCATGAAATGTAAGCAAAATGGCATGCATTGACAGCTTGCATTCTTCTATAAGCTATTTGCTTGGGATTTAAGTTGAGCTAGGTTATCCTTCTAGAAACCTTCATTCTATCCAGCCAAGCATTGATGTCGAACTTCCCTTTTGAGGTTCTTTCAGCCTTTGACCATTGTAATTATCCAATAAGAAATAGGCTGCCACATATAAAAAGATTAATGATAATTTCAAGATACATATGGCCATAACATATTTTCTTTAGACCTTAGGTTAAGATAGCTTCGTTCACATTAAGCTCAAATTTACTTTCTATTTAATTCGTAATTTTTCTTTTTAATCTTGAGTTCCACTTTAATCAAAGGGACATCATAACATATGGATTGCTGTCATCAAATTCATCAAGGCAACTAATAAATTTGCTCAGGGAGACTTAATTAAAATTGTGAACCTTGCCTTGTTCCAACAATATCAATACATAGTAGGTGCTTTATGCTTTACATTATGTTACTATAACTGAGCCTGAAATAGCCTTTAGTGTCAATAAGGTCAACCAATATATGCATAATGCTCTAGATATACATTGGCAAATAGTGAAGAGGATTTTGAGGTATTTGAAAAGCACCGTCAATCATGGTTTGCATTTGAGGCTATATCAGACTTTGGAGCTACTTGCGTACTCTGATTAGATTGGGGAGCTAATCTCAATGATAGGAGGTCCACCTCATGCCTGTGTAGTGACAAACTTAGTATTGAAGAGTTCCCTACTCTAAGCTTGAGGAAGGGGGAACGTAAGAGAATAGTTAATTAGTTTGTTAGATAGTCAGACTTAGTTATAGGCAGTTGCATTTGTATTCTTGTTATGCCTAGAGTATAACACTAATAATATGCTGAAGATTTCATCTTCTTTATCATTATATTTCTCTCACACATTGGATTTCTTCACCTCTTTTTGCTGACTATGCGTCGGTAGCTTGTATTCGATTCTAGTTTGCTTTGCTTGGTTTGTTTTCTTTCTTTTCCTTAATGTACAAAAAAAAAAATCATATGCAGCCATTATTTGACATTGACACACAAGTAGGGTTTTTATTTTATTCAAGAGTACAATATCATTCAAGCACACAACTAACAATGTATGAGATAGCCACATCACAATCCAAAAGGTATCAAGGAGTCGAGCGTTGCACTGACCCAACTCAAACTTGCCCCATAACAAGAAAACAAGTGAGAAATAAAACGTAGATCTTGCCAAAGCCCTCACGAGCCAACAAGATTCAGCACATATTGGGATTTATTCATAATTATAGAATTGCAAGCACCATCAACACTAGTCACCACACCACTACACAAGCCCTCGATCAGTGCCTATCAAAGGGATCAAAGTCAATTGTTGGCTCCGCAGTTCCCCAGACGGTCGCCAGGCGTTCGCTCTTCTCATTGTGAAGAAACTCAGCCACCCTACACAGAAGATCACAAAGAAACCCAATACACAGAAATTTATGATTATATATAATTGATAACCCCAAAAGAAAAATAAACTTTTGTTTCAAACTAGGGTTTTAAGTTGTGCCTGCAATATGCAGCGGCAGGTTCTGCAAGACAAGCTATAATTTCTTTCAAAATTTAAATAGCTTATACATATAGCTAGGATATATACTTTTTGATAGCCTCTGCATTTGTTGGACCACCATGTACAGGTTCGAGCTTGAAAGTTTCTAAGTTCATGCTTGTAACAGTTTTGCTTAAAAGACCTTTTGCTAAATCTTCAAGGGCGTCCAAATTTTTGTCCGTGGCACAGTCTAATTCAGCCAGATTTCCACTTAAATCATCAGTCTGCATGCATCAATTCAATTAAATAAGAGTTCATTCGTTAACAAAATCATTATACTAGAATATGATGCAATATACCTGAATTCGAAGGTAGTTCTTCTCAGCAACATCCCCAAGGGCTTGGAATACTGAGGCAAGGTGATAATCGACCAGGTCCTGGCTGCCATCAAGTGCAAATTCAATAACAGGACCACGAGCCCATGCAAGAACACCCCACTTAGCTGCTGCTCTGGCATCGTAAGCATCATTGGGTTTACGAAATCCAGTTCCTAGAGATACCAAGAAGATTTTTGTATAGTCATTTGGCTCAAAGCCTGTGTAATCAGGATCCCCTTTGGCCCCTTGTTGTGTCACCTCACTTATAGCAATCAATGCCTGAAATTTTTTAACTTCAAAATTCAAATAAAGGATTTCCCTCGCACCTCCATATATAATACCCATGCTTAAGAATATTGCAGAACGATATTTTTCGTGGGTTACATAGGAAGAAGGTCTATGACCTTGGGAGGGGATGAACCCAAGACATCATCAGGCACCTCAAAGATTGATATTGGTACCATATGAGTTATTATCAATTCGCTATTGCAGAATGATATTATTATAGTAACAAACATCATTATCTTACCGGATTATTTGCAATCATACCACCATCAATCAAATTGAACTCTCTGCCATCTTCGTTCTTAAAATGATGTGGTGGAAGATAGGTTGGTGCAGCTGAAGTTCCAATGCAGATATCTGAGAGCTTGGCATCTGAACTGGGGACTGCATCCAGCTGCGCATCACCCATCATTTAGGTTATGGCTAAGTAGTGCATCGTATTCGCCAAGAAGAGCTAGCTGGTAACACAAAAGCCTGGCTCTTGCCTAGCTATATATAAGTGTGCTCTTGTATACAGTACAAAAGATTGGAGAATATATGAGAAAAATGCATGAAATGTGTATTTTCAAAGTATATTCTCTATAATATATCATGTATATATGATATTTAGGTAGAGAAAAGTTGTAGGTGTATGGAGAACTTTTGTCCCCTTCTTCTTGTGTAGAGAATGAGCGCGCGCGCGTGTGTCTATATATATATATATATATATATATATATATATATATATATATATATATATATATATATATATATATATATATTTATTTATTTATTTATTTATTTATTTATTTGTGTGTGTGTGTGTGTGTGTTATAAAAGATGATGAAACTAAAAATTATAAGCGAAATCCCATATATATAGAGTTGTTAGAGAAGACTGGCTGCTCGTATGCACGTTGTATGCCTCGATCAAAATATTTTCAATGCATATGTATCATTCACATTATTTAATTCAGGTATCTATAATACCAAATTATCTCAAGAAAAAAAAAGTGTACTAAATATATCTCATAATATCATGCGTCATGCTACAAATGTGTTTTATATTGTACAAAATTATTCTCTTTTTTTTCAAAAGCCCTAAAAATAACTTAAACGTGGACATTGTTAAAAGTGTTAGAATTAACAAGAATTGAGAATAGATACGAATTATACCTTCAAGCTCGAGAAGATAGTTGGTCGGACTAGCTTCATGTCGAAGGTTGGGATCACAACCTTAGTCAGTGTTTGGTGCAGTTTTGTTTCCTTCAGATGGTCCTCTATTTTACTGTGCAAATACTTACCATCGTACTTGGGTTTGTAGAAAAAATGAAAGATACTTTGTGCCCAGCTTTGTTTCAAAAATGAGGAATATGAATCATTAATAATTCAAAATTGAATAATTAAACCATAATTTTTTAATATTTAAAACAGGGAAGGAAACTGACATGTGCAAATGTGCCCAAATTATAGACATAGCTTAAAAAAAAAGAAACTTTTAGAACAAGTTAAAAGTAGCTTTAATGTATATATTTCATATGACAAAATACTTTTCATTAACAAAAGCCCTATATGTCTAACATGTCTGGAAGTATCATCAAGAATAAGACATCCATACAAATATACTTACTTTTTTACCGGAAAAATAAGTGGGGATTCCCTTCTATAGAAATCCTTAATGTCTTTAGCAGAAAATAAAGGACGTTTGTGTTCATCTGGGGCTGTTAGCATTGCAGTGATAATTCCACCTGTGCTAGTCCCAGCAATCACATCAAAATAGTCTGCTATCCTTGCATCTTTATCAAATTTCTGAACATCACCATAGTGAAAGCTAATTAACTAGCATTAAAAATTAAAAATTTAATATAAATGCATAATGGATAAAAAAAAAGAGAGAAACAAAGAAACCGTTGCATACTGCAGTTGATAGGAGAAGTGAATTCTAATGGCCAGGTTTATTTTTGAATGTTCCTTCTAGTTAGGTTATTTTGGTGCGAATATTTTTACTTTCTGAGTTTTTTAAAGTTATTTATAAAAAATTCGAGTATAAGGCTAGGTACACAAGTATCATATTTAAACATATTATACATAAATTTTAAATGCTTCAAAAATTAAATCATCACCTTAAGTATAATATCCAATTACCTGCAGCTCCGCCTCTAGTTGCATAAGAAGTATGGCTGGGATGATCCCCCTAACCCCACCTCCATCAATACTAAGAATAGTGACGACCTTCCCAGATGAGGGCGGTGGTAGCTTAAATCTTGCTGCCATTAGTTAAATAAGGAGCAATGAGGACGAAATACAGAATCTAAAGGCCGGAAAGGATGTGGAATTGCTTGTACTCTTCGTTCAGGATGTGAAGGGTATTTATAGAGCTCATTTGCAGAAGCCAGATAGTGGAATAGCTACAATATTTAATGCGAAAAAAGAAAAGTAAATAAGGGTTTAGTTCCGTGTGATTTAGGATAATGACCAATACTCTAATTTATAATGACCAAGACTCTAATTTAAGTCAAAATTCTAGGCAGCAAAAAAATAAAAATAAAAGAGGACTTAGGATAATTTATAATGACCAAGACTCTAACTCTCTTTATAAAAGAAAAAAAAAGCAGATCAAGACTATAATATCTCTTTTATCTTTTGTTACTATTATTCTCATCTATTTTATTTGTAAAATATGTCATGCTGGTTACTAGATCGGAGATTCTTCTCTTGAGCTCAAATGGTGTCTATCCATGTCTTCAATACCTATGAGAAATGAATATAAATATAACTTTTGATCTTGTTCGTGTAATAACGTCTATATGCTTACTTACGCCTTTCAAATTGTTAATTATAATATATAATTTTCATTAATACAAAACTTAATTTTACTCAATTATCATTTTTATCTTGCCTTCCATATGATTTTGAAAAAGAAAGAAAGAAAGAAAGAAAGAAACTGGACAATGCTGTTAACTAATTAATTAGTCATGTCAATGAACTTCTCCATCTTGTGCTGAAATCGTGTCTCTCCATGACTACTCTAGCTAGTGCCTTGTAATGTATAATGAAAATAGTTATAAAGTAAAATATATAATTTAATTTCCAAATTTACTAAATCCCTGTATTTTGGTACACAAATTTACTTCGTTATATAATTTAGTCCATAAAATTTTCAAACATCAAACATTTTAGTTTTTCTTTTATTTATATTCTAGCTATAGTTAAAAAAAATACTAACGCAATCTATTAAATGTTCACGTGACACATTAACTCCAGCCAGAGATCTCATGTAAGCAAGTTGACTCACTGAACATTTTATTTAAAAAAAAATGATGTGTTTTGCAGCAACTTCTTCATCCAAACTTTGACCCGACCCGAAACACAGTAGCTTCTTCGCCCTTCCTTCATGCAGATGTTGTTATTTTTACTGAGGGATTTAGAGCAACAACATCCTTAGAAACCACTAAAACAATCTCATTATGGACATCTTCTCTAATGCCTCTGGTTGAATGCCAAGTTACAAAAACTGGGTTGGTTTTCAATACCTACGAGTCTCCAAAACTCCAATAAGCTCACCACAACGCTTCTATACTTGAAATCTTGCAGAACAATTACACCGCAGTCATTACTAGACAAAATTTGAAGATGAAGAGGGTTAGCTAGCATTAACAAGTTTCACCAGCCTTGTTTTCCTATTTATATTCTACACAGAATAATGTTGTAAACGTTGCATCCCTAGAAATTGGGTAACAAAAGTAGAATTGATTAAGCATTGCTTCAAGTTTTGGGTTTGAATATGGCAATAGAGCTACCCTCATTATTCCAAAAATCACTTCAAAAGTAATTTTAGAGAGTCTGTGATTCAACTTCATAGGTTAGGAGGTGTATATGAGCCATGTCTAGCCATTGTTGCGCTGGATGGTGTACTTGGTGAGGGAGCTATTGGATGACAGTAAAAGGATGGCATGGATGGAGGTGATGGAAATTGTTTTTTGCCCAATCATAGTTGCTGTCAGAAAGGGGCTTCCCCTGATGAGGAAGAACTGCAAATTGGAAGAGAGAAAGTCTAGAGCGACGCCGAGATCACTGTAGGGGCTTCCCGTAATATTTCAATATGCATCAAATAATGAATGGCCAGAAAAATATTAATCAAATGATGTATTTAAGTTTTTATTTAGATAATAATAATGCTGAAATTATTTTTATATTAATTAATTGTTAATTGTTCATGAATAACTAAGTTCCAAAATAAAAAATATCAAACATATAATTATCATATTTATTGTTATATTTATTGTTATATTTTACATGTTCACAATAATATTTGGAATTTATTATATAACAAATAATTTATTAAATAATTCAATTCTTAAAAGTAAATTTTGTTAAATTTTTATCAAAATATTACTTTTTTAATATTTTAAATAATGACTTTCTCATATTATTTAATTACAACAAAGATTGTCAAAACGACTAGCCAGATCTACCATTTTTTTTTAATGATCTGGTGTCTAATTAATTTTTTATTTTGTATGAAAACGATATTGGCGTGTGTAATCAATTATGAGCTTCGTATGTATATACTTTTAGATGCTTTCACTTTATATATTTTAACTTGTGTTTAATTAAGTGTTCAATTTGAAGTTTTTCTTTTCAAACTCAAATGCAGCAATAGCAATCATTTGTATATATTAATTGTGGAAACATTGTGCAAGTAAGGTTACCTTGAGAAAAAAATGAGGCTCACGAGTTGAGACTTACCAGAGATGCTTTTACACTCGAGTCTTCCCTTTTTTTAAATTTATTTAATCTTTTCTCAATTCTTTTTTCAATCAATTTTCACGTTCAATATTTAATTAAAGTCAATGTCAACAAGATTAATAAAATACTTGTATGTGCTGCTGGAACACATGATGAGAACATGGGGTGCTATTGCAATATTTGATTAGAAAATGCGATTTGTCACTATGAGAAACAGAAAAAACATAGAATGAAATTAAATGTCAATGACCAGGAAAAAAATGGTTATCAATGGTTGCCAATTGTATTTCCTAGTTATTATAATACAAGTAATTTATGCTAAATAATTCTTTTCTATCACTGTGTAAATTGTTAATGTACATATTTAATTTTTGAAAAAGTTTTATTTATGATTATAGTAATTTAAAAATAAAATTATAATTAGATGCATGTAGAGCCTTCTTTACATCTCAATTTTCCATCGTTTTTTAAAATAAATAAATGATAAACAATAATAAAATATTATATGTGAGAAAAGGTATGAAGAGATGTGAAATTATTTAAGAGTTGTGTCTACCTTTTTTCAGAAGATGCGTGTCATAATAAAATTATTCATTAAAATTTACTTACAAAATTCAATTTTTAAGTTGAAATTATTCTTAATATGGAATCAGAATTTCTATGACCAAATAGCCAATGGTTTAATTTTGTTTAACTCAAAATATAATGGATAGATCCGTACTTCAAGCCCAATGGGTTTTCAATTATAAAAATGTGGTTATTTACAGTAGTACTAGAGAGAAAATAAAACACGAGATATAAGATCAAGGAAACAAAATGTTAAGATTTGAAACAAATGCACAAGGAGATAAGAGATGCAATCTAAGAGAGATAAAAATAATTTTTATCCAACTTCGTTATTTCATATGCTAATCTTTTAAAAAAAAACAATTTCAACAAAATTACTTTCAATAAATCCAATGTTTATTTAACTCGATTTAAGTTCATTAAAATATTATGTTATTATAATTAATCGTATTGTTAGACAGATTGATCAATTGGAGTGGGGTATTAATTTAATAAATCTCAACATGAGTGAAGAATTTCTAACTCAAACTGTCATTTCCTTCCCTTCTCTTCCATTCTCATCAATTCAAATATACCCTTATCTAATGAATTGTTATTAGGTTACTTCATCATGGATTATTTATCGCCCACACATTGGAGATGTGCTTCTTCTTTTTTCAATTTTTATGTACATTCATTGTGCTACGTATTTATTCAATGGGCCATTAATAAAGTCCATTAAAAATTGTTTATTGCATCCATTTTTATTAGTGCTCATTTGTCCAATGCAGAAACGTACATCACACAAAATAAAAACCATATATAAAGACAAGTTTTGATAACGGTTGGCACCACCTCGGGTGGAACCGGTGCACTTAATCAGGGCGTACGCAGTTAACTAGTCAGTAGCTCATATAACAAAAAGGGTGGTGAAGCTTAAAGACTTAAAACAAAAATTTATAATGATGGTTGTAATATTCCATAAAATTTTTTTAAATAATAATGTTTTTCTATAAATAAGTGTATATATATTTTTTAAATGATTATGTTTTATTAGGGCAAATATACTTTTAATTAAAATAATTTTTTTTTGTCTAAAAAAATTATATTTAGCTCTAAATAAATTTTTTTTTATTTTTATAAATATTATTTCTTTTAATATGCATGGAGATATTTTATATTGTGATTTGTTTTATTAAAATTTTTATCAAGAAAAGTCATAATTTAAGAGTGCAACAAAAGTTTTGTAAGAATATAATTTTTGAAAAAATTTTGGGATGTTTTAAAATGAAAAATAATATTTATATGTATATAATCAAAAAATAAATTTTAAATATTTAATTATTAAATAATAATAAGTAAAAAAATGAGAGAATAAAAATCTAAAGGAATACACCACACGGATGGCAGGGGAGGCGCTGTTATTTTTTCTTCTTCTCTTTCTCTCTCTAAGCTTCTCTTTTTCTCTCTAAAATATCTTCCAATCTAGACATCTATTTAAGATGCTGGAGATACTGTTGGACTCGTGGCGACGAGAGCTTCAAAATCTACTGATCAATTTCGCTGGAAGCTAATCGAAAAATTGTGAACAATAACGCTATAGGTAATTTTTCTAAAATGCTGAATTTTTTTATGATTTTTTAAGTTTTCAAGTTAGGAGTTTTGTTAAGTATATAGAGTATTGGTTGATAAATTTTACGGTTAAACAACATGATTTGGTGCTCTAATTTTGTAAATTATTCTTCAAAAATAGTAACTATGAACAATATTTTTACCTGAGTGAACAGTGTTAGCCGACGTGAATAGTGATTCGCCCAATGTGAATAGTATTTTCCAGCCATGAACATTATCCATTAGTTGACCAAACTCCCAGAGTCATTTATTTGATTTTTAGATTCTTCGGATATATTTTTAAAGTCTATTTGGTCAAATTCAAATTAGAAAAGTATATTTTAGAGTTGTCCAACCTGGAGCCCTTATCCTGTGAGTAGATAATTCTTTCTATGACTAACCCTATGCTCTTCTTGAACTTTAAATGTATAATTGATTTTGTTTACAAATTATTTATATTTTTATATGTCTCTAAAATAGATTAAATTACCTGATTTTTTTATAATATGTTATATAGTTCAAGAAGAACATGGTTTTGAAAATGGAGTTTTGAACTCATTGAATATATGATTTTAAATGTATTTCTCATCATATGGTAAAGAAAATATATTGTGTACATGGCATTAATATGTAAAGTTATAAGGTTAACTTGAAAAAAGGCATGTATATGTGATTACCCTGATTGGAAAGTTTCTAACAGAAGAATTATACTGAAATTGAAAATTTTGTATTATATAAAAACCTCTGTTTTGAATGATATAGCATATGTGCAAATATGATTTCTGTGGAGAAATTCTATTGAAAACATTGTTTGCTAACATCAGGTGATGTTAACCTTAGTGCACCTTGACACCTTAACTAGCAGGGGTGGTGCTAGCCTCGTGTGACGACCAACACACGGGATATGATATGTGAAGGAGAGCGAGATACTTTCTATTTGGGCGAGATGCTGACCGTATGATATGTGATTTGTCCTCCCTTGCAGTGTGCTTGAGAAATTTCTCATATTAGAGTCCCTTTGCGTGTCCTCTTAAATGGTGGTAGGGCAAACCTTAACTGAGATATTTAGTTTAGGCAAATCCTACACCACTTAAGTACGAAATGGCTTAAACTCTGATATGGGATCCCTCCTAATATTTTCATCAGAAATATTTTAATACATAACAATATTTGAATAATGATCATACTGTATTGCATATGATTTTTGTAATAACCGTAAAATTTAACGAAAATTTCAATTAAAGGAAATTTAGAATAAAAGAGAGAATTTTGATAATAGAGATAAGAACCGTAGAAAATATGTATATTTATTACATGGATTAAAGAATTACAAAAGTAATATTAGAATTTATGTTTTGGCGCGCTATAAATGATTATGATTTGTTAAAAGTAAGTGGACTTTTAAGTAAAAGAAGTATTGTGTTGCTTAAAATAATTATACCGGCCTCTATTGAATTTTTATGATATTTTTAGAAATACTCTGTCTTTTAATATGAATAAAGATATTTGTTTAGAAATTTGTTTTATTATGATTTTTATCAAGACAAAATCATGATTTAAGAGTTAACTAAAGATTTATGAGAATGGAAATTTTTAGAAAACTTTTGGGATATTTTATGATGACAAACGGAATTTATATGAATTTTTATAAAAGAAAATCCTATTATTAATTATTTAATAATTATTATTATTTAAAAAAAAAACAAATACTGTAGCACTGTACATATATGCATACGGGAACCAGAAAGCAGAAAGCAAAAACGCAGCTCCCCCATTTCCTTTTTCCTCTTCAATTTCAAACCCTCATAATTGGAGCTACGGACCTCCGATTGACGAACCGTCTGAACCGTTGGACTCGTGGCGAAGAGTACTTCAAAACCCACTGATCAATTTCGCCGGAAAGTTGCCGGAAGTTCGCCAGAAAATCATGTGAATAGTACCTCCAAAGGTAAAACTCCGTCTAATCGCGTTTTAAGCTTCGTTCTTCCAAAATTCTTTCCATAGATAGTCTTAAAATTAGTTTCTATGCTAGAATATAGGGTTTTTAGATTTAGGGTTAGTTTTTCGGCCAGCGTGAATAGTGTTTCCGGCCGGCATGAATAGTGACGTTTAGGGTTTATCGAATTCTCATGTTATGTTTATGTTTTCTAGGTTGTTGAGTCACCACGAGGTGAAATTCTCATTGTTGGACTCCTAGTACGGTGAGTGGGTTTTTCTTACTATAGCGCATATTTTACAAATTCGGTTTATAACTCTCTCATATGATTTTAACTAGTTGGAATATATGCTAAATTGTTTTACCGCTTTGAAAACCAATATGTTCCAACCATGTTAGAAATTATAAATTTCAATCCTAGTTGAACCCTAGGTATGCAGGGCAAGCATCTAGGCTGATAATTCTCCATTGAGGTAGATTTATAGAAATGCGAACTTAATCATAGAAATGAACTAAGTTAGCCATGAAATGATTTGATACATGATGAACATCTATGCGACGTCTACGGATGATCTATGTTTAAAAGGAAAGTTTATGATGATAAAGGTCTCCATGGATGAAACATATTTTAGAACAGAGTTTTATGCATGAAAAGAGTTAGATGGAGAATTATAGCTTTATTATAATGTTATTGAAATGTTTTACTTTAAACTCTTTGAATAGCATATTTTCAAATGTTTGCTATTGAAGGAACCCTTTTAGATCACTGTTAGCTAGCCGCAGGTAGTGCTAGCCTTGGTGCACCATGGTCATGTTAAGGTTTCGGCCTGCGATATTGTGACGGGCTTATGACCGCCTGAGTCACAGAATTTAGGGTGGACTTATGTCTACGCCTACAGTGATTGCCACACCCTTGCTATGTTCTTGAGAAATTTAGGGTGGACTTATGTCTATGCCTACAGTGATTACCCTCCCCTTGCTATGTGCTTGGGAAAGATGATAGATCTGTTAGGAAAGACCTCCAATAGACTAGTGCATTTTTCTTAAAGATTAAATATTTCTAAACAATCTCATCCATCATTGTTATTGCATAAATAAATTCATTTATTACTTACCATGCATAATTGATTTGCTCTACTGTTACTGATTTAATCCTGTTTTATCTTTTGAACATACATTTGAACTATTTAGCTTTTCTTTCAATAAATTATGGTTAAATGCTTAATGTTTCTATTATTATCTTTACACTTTGATTTCAATTATTAAACTCATTGCAAAACATTCATGCTTGGTTTGCCCTATTTCTGTTATAGTGTGATTTACCCATTCACTGAGATGTGATCTCACCCCTCTTCTATTTCCTCCCCACAGATAGTCAAAGAAATTTTGATCCAGCTACAGCTTCGTAGGAGGCTGAAGATAGCATTGGCGAGCCCCAGTTTGGGCAAGGTTCTTTTGTACTGTTTGTTTAGTTTAGTTTATGTCTAGTGTACCTCCATGAACTTACAGGCAGGATCCTCGCTTCTTGAGTATTTTGGTGTGTTGTTTGGAAAATAGTTATATGTTTTACAACGATGTTTGTATTATGAGGCCATGGGCCAAGATGAATCACGAACGTTGGATTCATGAGATATATATATATATATATATATATATACAGTATTTTCTTATATTGGATGTGGCATATGTGGCCAGTTATACTTATTATGTACTCTGGATTGTGTGCTGGATGTTTGTGCATGCTTTGTGTTAGGCTTGCAGTTAGGGGGAAACCCTTATGCCGTGCTGGTCATGTGTTCCATTATTTGGGGCTGTGACAGAGTGGTATCAGAGCTTTAGGTTTTCCTGTGTTCATGGAGTAACGGACCTTTAGGTAGGACTTTGAGTATGGGTGTGAATCCGGACATGCTTATACTCACGGTGTTGCTAAAGGGGTTCGATATGATGTTGTCTTTTTGTTCAAGTAAGTCAGTTTATAGTATGCTATGTTGACATGGTTAAGTGATGGTTGGACTATCTCTGTTTTATAGCAAGATGCCACCAAGAACGAGATCAAAGGTTAGGCAACCCGCGGTTCAAGAGCAGATGGCTGAAGAGTCTGCTCAGTCCGCAGTACCCGTGCCTAGAGGCCGAGGTAGAGGTCGTGGCAGAGGCCGACCTAGAGCCAGTGCAAGAGGCAGTGGCAGGGGTGTAAGGGCTGCTGAAGCAGCCGAACAAGCTAAGTTGAGCAGTGAGCAAGCTGAGACTCCCAGGGCGGGGGGAATGTCTTCTCACCCCCGGGATGATGTGATAGCCCAGATACTGACAACCATGCAGGGTATGCAGCGGGCGATAGAAAATCTAACCGAAAGAAGGGATGGGCAAGGTGGAAGGGACTCACAACAGCCCAAAACAGCTACCTCCGTTCCAGAGCCAGTTAGGTCCGTGGAGAGGCATGTGAGACCTGCCAAAAGGGAAGTGGAACTATCTGAGTTCCTGAAGCTAAAACCGCCAACCTTCAAGGGGTTGTTGGCTAGTGAAGATCCCCAAGAGTTTATAGAGGACACTGAGAAGATCTGTGAGGTGCTTAAGTGTCCAGAGATCCGATCAGTAGAGTTGGCATCCTTCGAGTTGTCTGGTATAGCACAGGTGTAATAGCCGTAAAGTTAACGAGAAATTTCAACTAAAGGAATTTAGAAATAAAGAGATAATTTTGGAAAATAGAGATTTTAATTAAGGAAAATTTGGAATTAAAACAGAGGATTTCAAAAATGGAATTAGGACTCGGTGAAAATAAGTTATTATTTACATGGATTAAAAAATTATAAAAGAAATGTTAAGAATTTACGTTTCGGGGCAAAAATTCAATTTCTTAAAAGTTTCGGGGTTAAAATATAAATAAGAAAAAAATTTGCAAGGACGTCCCGCTAAAAGTGAAATTTTGCAGAAAGGTTCCCCGAGATATTTTAAGGGCCTCAATCACTCCGGATGCAATCATTCGCAGATTTCTCCATCTCTCCTCAGAAAAACTCTCCCCGAAAATCCTCTAACTTCTCTCTAAGATTTCTTCGCCTTCGGACCTCGGATTTCGACACCACCACCACCAACGGACTCAGGACGAAGAGTTCTTCGAATCCATCCGATTGGTTTCTTGAGAATTGGCCGGAAATTGGTCAAAAAATTGAAGGGAAAAACGGCCAAAAAGGTAACCTCCGAAACTCCTACTTTTAGTTCTCAAACGCAAAAACTAACACCTTAGATCGATCCAGAAGGCACCG
This sequence comes from Gleditsia sinensis, assembly GCA_037074535.1. NCBI lineage: Eukaryota > Viridiplantae > Streptophyta > Magnoliopsida > Fabales > Fabaceae > Gleditsia > Gleditsia sinensis. The sequence goes on from CM073469.1 coordinate 21,167,654, forward strand.
AAACCTTTGGATCTCAAATTTCAGGCCGATCCACCACCGCACGCGCCCCCACGCGCCGAATCTCCCTCGGAGAGTGACGCCCACGCGCAGCTCCTCGGGTGGCGCGTGTAGCGCGTGGCAGCCGGACCTCCTCGCGTTGACCTGTGTTGACCGAGCTCCCGGAGGCCAAATTTTGCAAATCCGGAGTCGTTTTCAAGGTTTTCGGACGTTCTGGACTCGATTTTGGGGTTTATTTCACTGAATTCGGATCAGAAAATAGGATTTTAAGGGTGTTCAATTTTGTGCTTCAAAGTAGTAAGTAGATGATTCTTTCTATGGCTTGTTTTTACTCTTCTTGAACTTTACATTGATAAATGAGTATGATTACATGTTATTTATACTTCTATATGTTCTTGAAATGGTTTGGAAATGTCTGAAATATTTAATATATGATATGTAGTTCAAGAAGAGTTTGATTTTGCAATAAGTTTTGAAACACATTAAGCATGTGATTTTTACACGTATTTCGCATGACATGGCAAAGAAAATATGTTATACATGTGACATTGATTTTATAGTGATATGTTTGCCTTGGATATGGGCATGTATACATGTTTCCCCTGAATGGGAAGTTTTGACATATGAGTATTTTGAGACTGAAAGTCTGTATTATAATGAGAATTTATACTGGATTATATGGCATATGTGCATATGGTATTTTTCTGTGGAGGAATCCTATTGGAAACACTGTCTGCTAACAGCAGGTGATGTTAGCCTTGGTGCGCACCTTGATTGCCTCAGCTAGCAGGGGAGGTGGTGCTAGCCTCGTGTGAGGGCCAACACACGGGAGATTATATGTGAAGGAGAGCGGAATGCCTCCTATATATGGGCGAGATGCCAGTTATATGAGATGTTATTTTGCCTTCCCTTGCTGTGTGCTTGGGAAAGACCCATACAGAGTTCCTTCGCGTGTCCTCTTGAATGGTAGTAGGGCAAACCTCAGCGGGATGCTGAGTTTAGGCAAATCCTATACCACCAAAGTACGGAAGGGGTCAAACTCTTATGGTGGTTCTGATATGGGATCCTCCGAATATTTTAACAGAAATGTTTTGATGCATAGCATAATTTGATTAATAATTTTACAGTATTGAATATGATTTTGAACTTGATATGAGCATTGTTTATACAGTATCGCATACGGTTTGAAAGACCTGATTATGATTTTTGAACAGAGAATATTTGAAAATGCGGGTCCCATAAGAATGTACTTCTGAACGGTATATTTTGATATGATAAATTTTACAATATGAGTACATCCTTATGTTGACCTGAGAAGTCATAGGAGGTGTTATCTACTCACTGAGTTATAAAACTCACTACACGTGGTTGACATATTTTTCAGATAAAGACCCAGAATTTGGTCCCGCAGCTACTTAACCGACTAGGTGTCGTGCCTCAATGGTGAGCCTAACTTGTTTCTAGGCTCTCAGTGTATTATATTGTATTATATTTGTACTCTAGTGTTGTTCTGAAAGTCACAGGCAGGATCCTTGTTTCCGCTGTAAACTTGATGTATATAGATTTGGCATGTATAATTATTGGTTTTTGTAAACTTGTGAACGTTGAATAATACTTGAATATGTGTTATCGTGAGATCATTTGCACATGTGTAATGAAAAGTTTTTCGGATAGTAACGATATTCGCGTTCGTAAAGTACGGACGTGACAACAGGTATGGTTTAAGACCATGATGCGCGGAAGGGGAGCTACAGCGCCACCTTTGGGATGGCCAGAGTTCAAGGAAGTCTTCATGGAGAGGTTTGTGCCAGAGAGTATCCGAGATGCCAAGTGTCAGGAATTTGTGGAGTTGAAGCAGACTCCCAGTATGTCAGTCACGGAGTATGACTACCGTTTCACTCAGTTGTCGTCGTATGCACTGCACATGGTCCCTACTGAAAGGGCCATGATCAAGAAGTTTATCCAGGGGTTGATGCCAGCATTGTTTAAATCAGTGGCACCCCAGATGAAGAAATTCCCCAACTATGTAGAGGCTGTGGACTGTGCAAGAATGATGGAGACTAGGCATTTGGCCGATGTCGAGAATGCCAAGCTGAGAAAGAGGGATAGGGACGGGAACTCCAAATGGGGGCAAAGTTCTCATTCCCAAGGACCACGATTTCAGGGTCAGCAGCGCCCAGCACCACAGCATGTTGGGAATCCCAACCAGAGATCAGATGCGAGTGGTAGGCTAGGTTCTAGCCAATGGAACACCAGGTATACAGGTCAACCAGGACCAAGGGCCATTCAGCAGAACAGGCCACAATGCCCTATTTGTGGCAACCATCACTTTGGTCAGTGCCGCAGGGAGATGGGTGTTTGCTATCATTGCAACCAACCTGGACACATGAAGAGAAAGTGTCCCCAGTTGTATGGCTCAAGCCAAGGGTCAACTCGACCGGCTTTGCTACCAACCCCAGTGGCAGTTCAGCCTATAAGGACTATACCGAGCCAAGCAAGTAGCAGAGGTACTGGTAGAGGGATGATGGGTTGAGGTCAAAGCCAAGCAGGCCGAGGTCAACCGAGGATTTTTGCTCTCACCAGGAAGGATGCACAAGCTTCAAATGCGGTCATGACAGGTACTCTTTCAGTTTGCCTACATAAAGCATATGTTTTGTTTGACCCCGGGTCTACATATTCCTATGTTTCCCCTAGTTTTGCTAAGACCTTGGATAAAGATCCAATTAGGATGGATGCCCCTTTCTTTGTAACCACCCCGGTCGGTGATTGTTTGCCAGTAGAGCATGTATGCAAGTCATGTAAAGTGTCAGTGGGTGATAGGGAGACATCTGCTGATTTGATCATCCTAGATATGATCGACTTTGACGTAATCCTAGGAATGAATTGGTTGGCATCATGTTATGCTACCTTGGATTGCTATGGGAAGGCAATCAAGTTCAATTTTTCAAGTGAAGTTCCTTTCCAGTTCCAGTGTGACCGAAGTAAAACTGCAAGTAACCTGATTTCAGTCTTGGGTGCTCAGAGGATGTTGAAGAAGGGATGCCAGGGATACTTGGCGTATGTTAGAGATGTGGATGGGAAGGTACCTGATGTAGACAAGATGGCAGTGGTAAGAGAATTCCTGGATGTCTTTCCAGAGGAGTTGCCAGGATTACCTCCTGAACGGGAGATAGAGTTTGGTATCAACCTTATTCCAAAGGCTCAACTAATTTCTATACCGCCTTACAGGATGGCACCCACAGAGCTTAAGGAGCTAAAGAGTCAGCTGCAAGATTTTTTGGATAAGGGCTTCATCAGGTCGAGCACTTCTTCATGGGGTGCTCCGGTCCTTTTTGTGAAAAAGAAGGACGGGTCTTTGCGTCTTTGCATTGACTGAATAAGCTAACGGTGCGCAACAACTACCCTTTACCCAGGATTGATGATCTATTCGATCAACTTCAAGGAGCGAAATGTTTCTCCAAGATTGATCTGAGGTCAAGGTACCATCAGTTGAAGATCAGGAAGGAGGATATTCCCAAGACAGCTTTTAGGATCCGTTATAGTCATTATGAGTTTTTGGTTATGTCTTTTGGACTAACTAATGCACCAGCTGCTTTTATGGACTTGATGAACAGGGTGTTCAAGCCATTCTTGGATCGGTTTGTCATTGTGTTCATTGATGACATCTTGGTTTATTCTAAAGACCATGAGGAGCATGAACAGCACCTACGGGTCATTCTGCAGATCTTGAGGGATCAGCAGTTGTATGCCAAGCTCTCTAAGTGTGAGTTCTAGTTGGACAGCGTTATGTTTCTGGGGCATGGAGTCACGAAGGACGGCATTCAAGTAGACCCCGAGAAGGTAGAGGCAATACAGCAGTGGCCTCGCCCCGCTAGTGCGACGGAGATCTGAAGTTTCTTGGGTCTAGAAGGGTATTACCAGAGGTTCATCAAGGATTTCTCCAAGATTGCTGCTCCTTTGACCAGATTAACCAGGAAGGGAGTTAAGTTTGAGTGGTTGGATGCATGCAAAGAAAGTTTTCAAATCTTGAAGAAGTGTCTAACCACAACCCCAGTTCTAACTATCCAAACGAGCACAGGAGGATACTCAGTGTACTGTGACGCCTCAAGGGTGGGCTTGGGTTGTGTGTTAATGCAGAATGGTCATGTTGTAGCCTATGCATCTAGGCAGCTCAGGAAGCACGAACAGAACTACCCTACACATGATCTGGAGATGGCGGCAGTGGTCTTTGCCTTGAAGATTTGGAGGCACTATTTCTATAGTGAACCCTGTGAGATTTACACGGACCACAAGAGCCTCAAGTAAATCTTTCAACAAAGGGATCTTAACTTGAGAAAGAGGAGGTGGATGGAGTTGGTGAAGGACTACGATTGCACCATTTTGTACCACCCAAGCAAGGCCAATGTGGTAGCAGATGCTTTGAGCAGAAAGTCAATGGGGAGTCTAGTCCATATCACCCTACTCCAGAGGCCGTTGATAAGGGATATTCATCAGCTAAAAGGTGAGGGGATGCCCTTTGAAGTGAAGGAGCCAGGGGTGTTGTTAGCCCACATGCAACTACACTCTCTGCTGGTTGAGCAGATTAAGGCAGACCAGGACAAGGATACTAAGCTGTGTAAGCTCAAGGATGAAGTTAGGAATAATCAGACTTCTGAATTCAACGTGGATGCTGAAGGAGTGTTAAGATATGGGAAGCGCTTGTGTGTACCCGATGTGGATAGCTTGAGGAAGCAAATTTTGGAGGAGACACATCAATCAGCCTATACTATCCACCCAGGAACAAATAAGATGTACAGTGACCTCAAGGACTTGTATTGGTGGAATGGGATGAAGAAGGATGTAGCAAACTTTGTGGCTCAGTGCTTGGTTTGTCAGCAAGTGAAAGCTGAACACCAGAAGCCTGTCGGTTTGCACCAACAGATTGAGATACCGGAGTGGAAGTAGGAAAAGATCACTATGGACTTCGTTACAATGTTACCAAGGACCCCTAAGGGTTATGACTCAGTATGGGTGATAGTGGATCGAATGACCAAGTCATCCCACTTCATACCAGTGAAGACTACCTTTAATACGACACAGTATGCAAGCCTGTATCTGAATGAGATCGTCAAACTGCATGGAGTCCCTGTATCCATCATATTTGATCGAGGTCCACAGTTTACAGCAAGGTTTTGAAAAGCTTTTCAAGAAGTTTTGGGGATGAGGTTGGATCTAAGCACTGCTTTTCATCCCCAAATAGATGGCCAGTCAGAACGCACGATTCAAATTCTTGAGGATATGCTTAGAGCATGTATTTTGGATTTTGGTGGCAGTTGGGAAGGATACCTGCCATTAGCTGAGTTTGCATACAACAACAGTTATCAAGCCAGTATTCAGATGGCACCTTTTGAAGCTCTTTATGGGAGAAGATGCCGATCTCCTGTTGGATGGTTTGAAGTTGGAGAAGCCAAGCTGCTAAGGCCAGACTTGGTGCAAGATGCCATAGAGAAGGTTAAGTTGATAAGGGAACGGATTTTAACTGCACAAAGTCGTCAGAAGGCTTATGTGGACCATAGGCGTCGGGAGTTGGAGTTTTCTCTAGGCGATCACGTGTTCCTCAGAGTTTCACCCATGAAGGGAATCATGCAGTTTGGTAAGAAAGGAAAGTTAAGCCCGAGGTATATTGGACCCTTTGAAGTTCTGAATAGGGTAGGAACAGTGGCATACTGCCTAGCCTTACCACCTGGATTGAGTGAAGTGCATCCAGTCTTCCATGTCTCGATGTTGAGGAAGTATCTACCCGACCCATCTCATGTGATTCAACCGCAAGAAATCTTTTTGGATGACAAGTTGGCCAACGAAGAGAAACCCGTGGCCATTGTTGATAGACAAGTGAAAAAGTTGAGGTCTAAGGATATCCCTACAGTGAAGGTGATCTGACAGAATCATTCCAAAGAGGAAGCTAAGTGGAAAGTAGAGGACGTCATGAGAGAGAAGTATCCACAGCTGTTCCAAGAGTAGTCTTATGTTTTCATGTTGTTAGTTTTTATAAAATTCGGGGACTAAATTTCTTTAAGGGGGGACGAATCTAATAACCGTAAAATTTAACGAAAATTTCAATTAAAGGAAATTTAGAATAAAAGAGAGAATTTTGACAATAGAGATAAGAACTGTAGAAAATATGTATATTTATTACATAGATTAAAGAATTACAAAAGAAATATTAGAATTTATGTTTTGGCGCGCTATAAATGATTATGATTTGTTAAAAGTAAGTGGACTTTTAAGTAAAAGAAGTATTGTGTTGCTTAAAATAATTATACCGGCCTCTATTGAATTTTTATGGTATTTTTAGAAATACTCTGTCTTTTAATATGAATAAAGATATTTGTTTATAAATTTGTTTTATTATGATTTTTATCAAGACAAAATCATGATTTAAGAGTTAACTAAAGATTTATGAGAATGGAAATTTTTAGAAAATTTTTGGAATATTTTATGATGAAAAACAGAATTTATATGAATTTTTATAAAAGAAAATCCTATTATTAATTATTTAATAATTATTATTATTTAACAAAAAAAATTATTGTAGCGCTGCACATATATGCAAACGGGAACCAGAAAGCAGAAAGCAAAAACGCAGCTCCCCCATTTCCTTTTTCCTTTTCAATTTCAAACCCTCATAATTGGAGCTACGGGCCTCCGATTGACGAACCGTCTGGACTGTTGGACTCGTGGCAAAGAGTACTTCAAAACCCACCGATCAATTTCACCAGAAATTCGCCGAAAGGTCGTCGGAAAATCACATGAATAGTACCTTCAAAGGTAAAACTCCGTCCAATCGCGTTTTAAGCTTCGTTCTTCCGAAATTATTTCCATAGATAGTCTTAAAATTAGTTTCTATGCTAGAATATAGGGTTTTTAGGTTTAGGATTAGTTTTTCAGGCGGCGTGAATAGTGTTTCCGGCTGGCATGAATAGTGACGTTTAGGGTTTATCGAATTCTCATGTTATGTTTATGTTTTCTAGGTTGTTGAGCCACCACGAGGTGAAATTCTCGTTGTTGGACTTCTAGTACGGTGAGTGGGTTTTTCTTACTATAGCGCATGTTTTACAAATTCAGTTTATAACTCTCTCGTATGATTTTAACTAGTTGGAATGTATGCTAAATTGTTTTACTGTTTTGAAAACCAATATGTTCCAACCATGTTAGAAATTATAAATTTCAATCCTAGTTGAACCCTAGGTATGCAGGGCAAGCATCTAGGCTGATAATTCTCCATTGAGGTAGATTTATAGAAATGCGAACTTAATCATAGAAATGAACTAAGTTAGCCATGAAATGATTTGATGCATGATGAACATCTATGCGACGTCTACGGATGATCTATGTTTAAAAGGAAAGTTTATGATGATAAAGGTCTCCATGGATGAGACATATTTTAAAACAGAGTTTTATGCATGAAAAGAGTTAGATGGAGAATTATAGCTTTATTATAATGTTATTGAAATGTTTTACTTTAAACTCTTTGAATAGCATATTTTCAAATGTCTGCTATTGGAGGAACCCTTTTAGATCACTGTTAGCTAGCTGCAGGTAGTGCTAGCCCTGGTGCACCATGGTCATGTTAAGGCTTCGGCCTACGATATTGTGACGGGCTTATGACCGCCTGAGTCACAAAATTTAGGGTGGACTTATGTCTACGCCTACAGTGATTGCCACACCCTTGCTATGTTCTTGGGAAATTTAGGGTGGACTTATGTCTACGCCTATAGTGATTACCCTCCCCTTGCTATGTGCTTGGAAAAGATGATAGATCTGTTAGGAAAGACCTCCAATAGACTAGTGCATTTTTCTTAAAGATTAAATATTTCTAAACAATCTCATCCATCATTGTTATTGCATAAATAACTTCATTTAGTACTTACCATGCATAATTGATTTGCTTTACAGTTACTGATTTAGTCCTGTTTTATCTTTTGAACATACATTTGAACTGTTTAGCTTTTCTTTCATTAAATTATGGTTAAATGCTTACTGTTTCTATTATTATCTTTACACTTTGATTTCAATTATTAAACTCATTGCGAAACATTCGTGCTTGGTTTGACCTGTTTCTGTTATAGTGTGATTTACCCATTCATTGAGATGTGATCTCACCCCTCTTCTACTTCCTCCCCACAGATAGTCAAAGAAACTTTGATCCAGCTACAGCTTCGTAGGAAGCTGAAGATAGCGTTGGTGAGCCCCAGTTTGGGTAAGGCTTTTTTGTACTGTTTGTTTAGTTTAGTTTATGTCTAGTGTACCTCCATGAACTTACAGGCAGGATCCTCGCTTCTTGAGTATTTTGATGTGTTGTTTGAAAAATAGTTATATGTTTTACAATGATGTTTGTATTATGAGGCCATGGGCCAAGATGAATCACGGATGTTGGATTCATGAGATATATATGTATATATATATATATATATATATATATATACAGTATTTTCTTATATTGGATGTGGCATATGTGGCCAGTTATACTTATTATGTACTCTGGATTGTGTGCTGGATGTTTGTGCATGCTTTGTGTTAGGCTTGCGGCTAGGGGGAAACCCTTATGCCGTGCCGGTCATGTGTTCCATTATTTGGGGCTGTGACAGAGTGGTATCAGAGCTTTATGTTTTCCTGTGTTCATGGAGTAACGGACCTTTAGGTAGGACTTTGAGTATGGGTGTGAATCCGGACATGCTTATACTCACGGTGCTGCTAAAGGGGTTCGATAGGATGTTGAGAGATTCTATGGGGTTTCAATTTTCTTTCTATTCTAAATTTGCTAAATTTTCTAGTATAAGATTGATTGAATATTGTGGCATCTTAAAATATATTTACGAGTCAATTTCTACCTGAAAGTGATATAGATAGATGTGTCAGATAATTTAAAGAATTGGAGCAGATGCCTAATATGAACGTTTCTGAATGTGATATCTATTGTACATGGTTGTCTAGATATAATAGACTTTGATGTGATATTAAGAATAGATTGGTTGAAATCATGCCATGTTATTTTGGACTGTCACTTTAAGGTGATTAAATTTAATATTTCTAGAGAATCTTCTTTCTTTATACAAGGAGACTGTAATGAGGTACCCAGTAATCTAATATCTGCTTTAGGATTCCATAAGTTATTATAAAAAGGTGCTAAGGATATTTGGTAGTGGTGAGAGATGTTGATGTAAAGTATACCAATGTAGATTAAGTTCTAGTAGTTAAAGAATTTCCTGATGAATTTCCAGAGAAATTGCTATGATCATCTCTAAAATGAAAAAAATAAGAATTGACAAGATTACTTCAAAACGATAAATTGAATTCGGTATTAATTTACGTCTTAGAACCCAACTGGTATTTATACCCCTATATAGAATGGTATTGACAGAACTCAGAATTAAAAAATCAGTTGCAATATTTGTTACATAAGGGATTTATTCACCCTAGTACTTCTCCTTGTGGTGCTCTAGTATTATTTGTGAAAAAGAAAGATGGATCACTACGACTATACATAGATTACAAATAATTGAATAAAGTGAAAGTGAGTAATAAATACCCATTACTTCGTATAGATGATTTGTTTGACCAACTATAGTGTGCTCAACATTTTTCAAAAATTGAATTGATTTAATATCTGAATATCATCAATTAAGGATAAGGGAAGATGATATTCTGAAAATAGCTTTTAGGACTCGGTATGAGCACTATAAGTTCTTAGTGATGTCATTTGATTTGACAAATGCCTTAATTGTATTTATGGACTTTATGAATAGAATACTTAAGCCATTCTTGAATCAACTTGTTATTGTATTTATTGATTATATACTAGTATATTTTAAGTTCAAAGGATCATAAGCAACATTTGCAGATAGTTTTACAAACTCAAAGGGAAAATCAGCTATATGCTAAGCATTCAAAATGTGTATTCTGACTTACTTGTGTTACTTTCTTATGACATGTAGTTAACAAGGATAGTATTCAAGTAAATCCTAAGAAAGTAGAAGCGGTATAGCAATGTCCACGTCTTACTACAACTACAGATGAAGATCCAAATCTAACTTGTGCTTTCCACGGTTGTCTGTCTTCCAATCTATTTGAGCCATAGTTGGATCAGGTACATAAACAAATGCTTGTAAAGCATCAATCAACTCCTCAGCATTTGAAGGTGAGATAAGAATTCTTCGTGCTGAGTGTGAGATAAACCTTTGTTCCACAGCTTGATCAAAAAAAGACAACAGACCATAAAAAAATGGTTAACATTTAACAAACCTATCAGTTTGTGATGGATATTCAATTGTGCCCAGAAAACTACTTAAAAAATTTGTTTTAAAACACTAAAACCCCCTGGTAAGACAATGAAGGCATCAACATTGCTCATCATTCTAGCCATGCACTCATGCATGGAAGCTACCCTAAATTATTTCCCAATTGTCTTCCCTATGATGTTTGATGTGGGTAAAGCAGTAAGAATAATATCTAGAACTTGACATTCTCCTATATGTGCAGTTATAGATACACACCATATTAACTCACGGTTACCTCCACTATAGACTAAATGAATTTTTCTCCTGGCCAGCACAATATCCAGATTTTATGCTACTTTTACATATCCTCCATCTTTTTCAGGACTGGAACCATAAAGGATACAAATATTTCGAAACTGACAGAATGCAATTCCTTCCATAACTGCACTCACCCTAACTTTGAGTATGAAAGTAAAGATACTAATGTATGAATTTATAGAATTCAGAAAAGAGCATACTTATAATAACTATGCGAATAGGCTGAACATTATTAGAACAGCTATGTGAGTGACTGGTGGATATAAGCTAAATTGAAGGTAAATTTCAAAAATGAAGGCAATCATGCATATATACAGTAGTTATGACTATGACCTATATTAAGCTTATAAAGAGAATAAGATTAAGGTATCACCAGAAATTTTCTTTTCTTTGTTATTCTTTATGAATCATTGATGTCTTGATTTTTGTAGAGAAATTTGTAAGTGATAGGCGTCATTGAAAAAAAAAGAGTGAAAATGTAAACCAATTAAATGTTGAAGAGGGACAATCAAATAATTTATCTTATTTTCCCAATGTTTTTGTCAGTCGACTATCGGTATTATTAAGTTGACCAGTTATTTTAAAATTTTTTAATTTGGACTGGTTTATTATACAGTTGATTGATTACATCTGTTTTAAAACAACCAACTGCATCCTACCAGTTAACTACGTGCTCTTTGTTTTTCACAAAATTTTATAAGTTCAGAAATAATTTTTTTCCATGTGCTATTTTTCCACCTAATAACAGTAGCTTTGAATTAAATTTTGACACATGTATTTAAAACTGGTGACCACTGATTTTTTTTCTTCTGAAATAGCAGTTAAGTTATGTTTACAACTTTTCAAGAATTACGACCACTGATTTTCATTTTCTCTCTATGTTTTGTCCAAACTTTTGACTTTCTATTTTGGCACCATGCTCTATTATGTATTCATGTTTTTCTACCGAATCATCATTGATTAATGTTTGACATTTAATGCAAGGTTCTTTTTTCTTATTAAAAGGAAGGTAAATTTATTTTCTTTGAAATTCAGTTATTATGGTGTCCAAGTGGTTAGTAGATTAAGGTAATTGAATTTTTGATAGGCGAATAAAATTATAAAAAAAAATTAGCTGAAAATAAGAAGATTCTATCCGAACATAAAGGTAATGGCTTGGTTAGATATAAGGAAAGTTTGCATTGGTTGTTTGATTTGCTGATGTAAAAGCGATATGATGAATGACTAATATAATATTGATAGTGAGTTGTGGTGCAAATGAAGGGTTGTTGACTCTAAGATAATAGTTTGTAATAAAGTGTATGTGTTTTGGAAATGGTTGTAAATCTCTTTTTGGATGGATGAATTGAAACTTGCACATATAATTGGAATTTACAAGCTGTGGGGTGGATTGAATTTGAGAGTAGGGAATCTATAAAGATAATGCTTTAGATGATAGATTTTGTTGATAGAAATGATCCGAAGACAATTTGGTTTTCAATAATATTAAGTACAAACATTATGGGAATGGAAGGTTGTCCATGAAAATTTAAAATATGAAGCATACAAGATGTTTAATTCAAGTAAAGGACTCTTACGTAGACATAAGCCTTTACTAGTTGGTTGTTAAGACACATTGTAAGTGTCACGCCACTAATTTTAGGGCACGTGAAATACATACTTTACGATCATATATTTTCTATAACATGTATATTACACTCTTTTACAGATAGATATTCCCATGTATGCATAATATACAGATCAAGTCTATAAACATCAAAGTACAACAGAAGTAGGAACCTATCTGTAGCGTTCAAAACATACTCTATAATATAAATACAATATAATTCAAAAAAACTGTGAGTCTTGAAAGCAACATAGACTCACCCAGAGAATATGTCACCTAACTGATCACCTATCTGCAGGATCAGACTTGATATTCTTATATAAAAAATATAGAAATATCGTGTAGTGAGTTTGACAACTCAGTGATCAGATAATACCTCATATGACCTTTTAGGTCAACATATGGATGTATTCATATTTTACAATTTATCACGTAGAAAATATTAATTCAGAAGTGCATCCATATAGGACCCGAATTTCAAATATTCTCAAATCAAAGGATATTCAAATATCCAAAACCATATACTGTACTGTATGAACATTAAACAAATTTTGTTATGCATCAAAATATTTTACATGAAAATATTATGAGGATCTCATATCAGAACTACCATATCAGAGTTCAATCCCTTCCGTACTTTGTTGGTGTAGGATTTGTCTATACTTAGCATCTCAGCCAATGTTTGCCTTACCACCATTCAAGAGGACACGTGAAGGGACTCTAATATAGGAATTTCTCAAACACACAGCAAATGAGGACAAATCACATATCATATAGTCGGCATATCGCCCATATAGGAGGCATTTCGCTCTCTTTCACATATCATATCCCGTATGTTGGCTGTCACACGAGGCTAACACTACTCTTTCTAACTGAGGTATCAAGATGCATCAGGGCTAATATCACCTGTTGTTAACAAACAGTGTTTCTAATAGGATTCCTCCATATAAATCATATTTGCATATATGTCATATCGTTCAAATAAGAGGTTTCAGTATAATTTAAAATTTTCAGTTTCAGTATAATTCCTCTGTCAGAAATTTCTCAATTAGGGTAATCACATATACATGTCATTTTCAAAGGCAATCATATAACTTTACATATCAATGCCACATGCACAATATCTTTCATTTACCATATGATGAGAAATACATTTAAAATCACATATTCAATGAGTTTAAAAATTTATTTTCAAAACCATACTCTTCTTGAATTATATACCAAATTGTAATCAATTCAGATAATTTAATCCATTTCAGAAGCATATAAAAGTATAAATAACTTGTAAACAAAATCAATTATACATTTTAAGTTCAAGAAGAGCATAGGGTAAGTCATAAAAAGAATTATCTACTCACAGGGTAAGGCTTCAGGTTGGACAACCTTAAAATATATTTTTTCAATCCCAATTTGACTAAATAGACCTCAAAAACGAGCCCGAAGGATCCAAAAACCTAGAAAATGACTCCGAAATCGCACAATTTGACTTACGGGAGTTTGGTCAACACGGGTCAACTAATGAATACTATTCACAATCGGAAAATACTATTCACCGCCGGAAATTACTATTTATACCAGTCAGATTTACTGTTCACAACGTATAAAAAGTTGTCAAATGATCGAAAAATTTCATATCTTAAGGTTTATCTAACTCTTGAATCCATCTACGTTGTCAGATTTTCAATTTAAGGTCTCTAAATAAGAGTTTTAGAGTTTAAATTTTTTTAAAATTTTCTACTTCCGATCTGCGGCGATTCTTCGGTCGATTTAAAAAATTGTTCGGCCAATATTGTAGTACTCTTCTTCCTAAACCCAATGGTACCCTTAGTTTTGAGATTGGATGCTCAAAAGTACTCTAGATCTAGAGAGGAAAAATAAAAGAGATGAGTGAATAGTAACCTCCCAATAAACCTACGGAAGATTTACAAAAAATGATGGAAGGACCAAATAGCAATTTACTAATTATTGGAGAAAATCCTTGTAAATTTTATTATTTACACTTTAACTCCTAAACTTTTAGGAAATTACATTTTGACACCAAAAATATTAACAAGTTTTTATTTTCATCCTTAAAACCTTTCAATTATATCCATACTCCTTTATTTCTTTTAATAATTCATACATAAATGAGAATTACTAAATTTTTTAGGGATGTTACAATAAGTTATGTTGAAAAATGAAGTTAAAATGAGTTGACTTTGTTTAAGTGTTTTGAAGTGCATTTCATCTGAGACAGTATAAAGATGTCATCAATATTGTGAAAAGTTAGTAACGGAGTTGTAAGTAGTAAACAATTAGGTGAAGTATACACTCAATTTATAGAGTTTATCTCAATAGACAACAATCAAGCAAAGGACCAAAGAAAAATAGATTGTCCATGGTCAGGACATTTTAAGAAGGACTTCCCACAGCCCCATAGCTTGAATTAGAGCTCAAGATAATTATTCCTACCACTAAGTCATAAAAGATTTAAAAACAAATACCAGCTTATATTCAAATGTGTTTTGTGAAAAGAGGTTTATATAATTGTGTTCATGCATAAATGACTTCTAAATGATTACTTTACCTATGCTTTAAGTTTTGAAATTCAGGGACCGAATTTCTTAAGGGGGAAATAATGTAATATTTCATAAATTTTATTAAATAATAATGTTTTTCTATAAATAAGTACATATATATATATATATATATATATATATATATATATATATATATTAAATGATTATGTTTTATTAGGGCAAATATACTTTTAATTAAAATAAATTTTGTTTTGCTTAAAATAATTATATTTGACTCTAAATAAATTTTTGTTTTATTTTTATAAATATTTTTTCTTTTAATATGTATGGAGATATTTTATATTGTGATTTATTTTATTAAAAATTTTATCAAGAAAAGTCATGATTTAAGAGTGCAACAAAAATTTTGCAAGAATATAATTTTTGAGGAATTTTTGGGATGCTTTAAGATGAAAAATAATATTTATATGTATATAATCAAAGAATAAATTTTAAATATTTAATTATTAAATAATAATAAGTAAAAAAAAAAAAGAAGTGGGAGAATGGAAACCTAAAGGAACACATCACACGGATAGCAGGAGAGGCGCCATTTTTTTTCTTCTCTTTCTTTCTCTAAACTTCTCTTCTCTCTAAAATATCTCCCAATCTAAACATCCATTTAAAATACCGGAGGTACCGTTGGACTTGTGGCAACGAGAGTTTCAAAACCCACCAATCAATTTCGTCGGAAGCTCACCGAAAAATTGTGAACAATAATGCTATAGGTAATTTTTCTAAAATACTAGATTTTTTTATGGTTTTTCAAGCTTTCAAGTTAGAGGTTTTGTTAAGGATATAGAGTATTAGTTGTATGATAAATTTTACGGTCAAACAACATGATTTGGTGCTCTAATTTTGTAAATTGTTCTTCGGTGAACAGTAACTGCATGAACAATGTTAACCTTGTGAATAGTGATTTCAACTTATATGAATAGTATTTTCTGGCCATGAATAGTCCCTATCAGTTGACCAGTGTTGACCAAACTGGCGAAGTCATTTTTTAGATTTTTGTACCCTCTAGACACGTTTTTGAAATCTATTTAGTCAAATTCTGATTAAAAAGTATATTTTGGGGCAGTCCAACCTCGAGCCCTTACCTTATGAGTAGATAATTCTTTCTATGACTTACCATATGCTCTTCTTGAATTTTAAATGTATAATTGATTCTGTTTACAAGTTATTTATACTTTTATATGTCTCTGAAATGGATTAAATTACCTGATTTGTTCACAATCTAGCATATAGTTCAAGAAGAGTATAGTTTTAAAAATAGAGTTTTGAACTGATTGAATATATGATTTTAAATATATTTCTCATCATATGGTAAAGAAAATATATTGTGTACATGGCATTAATATGTAAAGCTATAAGGTTGCCTTAGAAAAAGATATGTATATGTGATTACCCTGATTGAGAAATTTTTGACAGAAGAATTATATTGAGCTTGAAAATTGTGTATTATACTGAAACCTTTATTTTGAACAATATAGCATATGTGCAAATATGATTTCTATGGAAGAATCCTATTAAAAACACTGTTTGCTAATAGCAGGTGATATTATCCTTAATGTACCTTGACACCTCAGCTAGCAGAGGTAGTGCTAGCCTCGTGTGATGACCAACACACGGAATATGATATGTGAAGGAGAGCAGGATGCCTCCTATCTAGGTGAGATACCAACTATATGATATGTGATTTGCCCTCCCTTGCTGTGTGCTTGGGAAATTGCCCATATTAAAGTCTCTTCACGTGTCCTCTTGAATGGTTATAGGGTAAACCTTAGTTGGGATGTTAAGTTTAGGCAAATCATACACCACCAAAGTACTAAAGGACTTGAACTTTGATATAGTGGTTTTGATATGGGACCCTCTTAATGTTTTCATGAGAAATATTTTAATGCATAACAATATTTAAATAATGATCATATTGTATTGCATATGATTTTGGATATTTGAATGTGATTTGAACTGAGAATATTTAAAATGCGGGTCACATATGAATATACTTATGAACTGTAATTTTCAATGTGATAAATTTTAATATATGAGTATATCCATATGTTGACCTAAGAGGTCATAAGAGGTATTATCTACTCACTAAGTTGTCAAACTCACTACATGATATCTACATTTTTTTCAGATAAGAATACAAAGTTTAATCCTTTTCCTTCAGATAGTTGATCAGTTAGACAACATAATCTTTGGGTGAGTCTATTTTGTTTATAGAGCTCGTAGATTTTGGTTATATTGTACTTGTACTCTAAAGTATGCTCTGAACGCCACAGATATGATCCTTACTTCTGTTATTACTCTGATATTATAGAATTAGTTTGTATATTGTGTTTACATGAAAGAGTCTATCTGTATCTGTTTTCATATGAACGCTTGTATTATATCTATTATAATAAAGATCTGTCCATAAAATATGTGTTTCACGTGCCCTTCAATTGAGGGTGTGACAATGGTCTAATATGATACTGAAGATTAGTGTTACAGACATGAAGATAAATTAGGAGCACTCTAATTACATATTTAAACTTTAGCTATGTTAGTTTTTTGGTATTAGGTTAAGGAATTTTCTTGTGAATCTCTTAGTTTTGGCATAGATGATCTATCTTTAACTGGAGTAAAAAAGTGAATTAGCTGAACTATGCAAAGTTAACCAGAACTTGACTTGACTGTAATATCGAGAAAAAAAAATAATGATGCAAAATTAAAAGCTTATATATATACAAAAGTGATATTTAAGAGGATAGATTACAGTTTGCTACCTTAAGGTTTGAGCTAAAATTGTGGTTTAAAGTGTGTCATTTAATCTTTTTAGACTTATTATATATAATCACTATGCCACCCTGTCACATTTTTCATCCAAGTTTTAACAAAAATAGCTATGTGAATAATAAAATAATGAATAATTTTATGATCAGATAAATTCTATTTCAATTGTAGTTTATAAAGTTTCATTGTATTATGAGGCTATTATTGGAATTAAGCTAACCAATTCAATTTCCCTATATCATCATGATATTAACAATAACTTCAAAAGACTATGAAATAGTTTAAAGTATAAGTGAAACATACTTTAAATAATAAAACCCTTCATTCGTTTTACATTTACGTCATTATCTGTTCAAATTTAGATAAAAATATCATAACGTGCTTAAGTGATTGCATAATAAATTGCAAAGGAGTTAAATGATGCACTATAAACCACAGGGAGGCAAAACTACCTTAGGCCAAACACAAGGGGGCAATAAAACATACTTCATACAATAAAATATTCACTCTTTTTACATTTACGTGCAATTATGCTATTAAAATTTGGATGAAAAATATCATAAAGGGGTTTAGTGATTACATTACAAATCTCAAAGAAATAAAATGAGATATTTTAAACTACAAAGAGACAAATGATTTTAGGCCAAATACAGGGAAGTAATATCTAATTTACCCTATTTTAAAACTTCTATCACATTGCAAGTGCAAAAAATTACATCTATATAATCACTACAACAAAATAAGGCTTTAGCAACGGTTTTTAAGTGGCTTTAGCAACATTTTTGAAAAAAATGTTGTAGTGCCACGGCTTAATGACGTTATACCTTTTTTTTATATTTTTTATATTTTTCAGATTTTCTCCTTTCTTTTCTTCTCTTCTTTCTTATTTTCATACCCAAAATCTTCTTGCTATAAGGTTTCATTTGCTGAAGTTCCAAGCCCACTCAAATGCGAAAAATTTGAAGCTCCATTGCTATTGCAAACATAGGAAGAACCTAGATATGAATAAACACAAGAAAAAATGAATAAAAACGAAATGAAAAAGTACACTAAAATGTAGAAAAGAAACTTATCGGCTATAGCTAAGGAAATGATGAGTAGAAGTGAACCACTTTGGTGGAGAACAAACATTTACAAAAGAAGCAACTCGATCAGTGGAGAAGCTAGGTAGAAGGTTGAGGGAGAAAAAGAATGGAGAGAGAAGGTTGAGAAAAACAATTGAGGAAAGAAAGAAAAAAAAGAAGTGGAACATAGTGAAAATAATGATATTTAACCATGATTAAAACTGTCATATGAAATGTCACTAAAAAACAAAAGTTTTTTAAAAAAAAAGTGGAAATGTGTAGGAAATAACAATTTAGTGACAAATTTTTAAACTGTTAGTAAGATTTTTTTAACCGTCGCTGAAATTTCGTCGCTAATCCACCATATTTTTGTAGTGAATTTGCATTTATCTTCAAGGCTGAAAAGTCATTTCACATGACCAACTAAATATATTAATTAATTTATCTATGTTTAAAATTATGTCTTGGCTAAATGTCATTCTAATGTTGCAATTAAATTGGATTCATAACTATTATATAGTTAATTTTATCTATATATTTTTATATATTGCATATAATGCGTGGAGAATAATGTATAAGAATCTTTTAGGGGACCTGATATGGGCTTTCGAGAAGCTCAGCATTTCTATAATGGTGTTTATTGGCTCAAAGATTAGTGGATGATTATAAAGAGTGAGGAGTTGATATCATTGATTCAAGTGGAATACATTGGCTGCTGAGGGAAGAATGTCCCAACTCTGTCTATTCAACTGGGAATTGAAATATCGACCCAAAAAAAATTATATAGAAAAATAACACTTAATTAATCTGATCTTTACCTTCAATTGCAATTTTTCCCATATCTTTATTTTCATGTGTGTTGCACATGCCATTTCTATTATCTAAGGTCCAGTTTGGTAGATAAAAATAAGGGCATGGGAATGGAATAGAATGAAATGGACATTCCATTCCTTGGTTTGGTTGGTGGAAGTGATGGAAATTGTGAGTTTCACGGAATGCTGATTACCGCCTACAAGGTAATCTGGATTACCTTCGAAAACAGATGGAAAGTGAACAGTGCAAGAGAAAGGAAAACAAAAAGACTAAAATACTATTCATTATTTTATTTATTTATAAAATTTTCTATAATTAAAAATATATATATATAAATTAAAATTTTCAATATTCTTTAACAAAATTTAATTCAAATTTTTATATTAATAATATTTTATTTTATTTTTTATTTATAATATTACTATAATAATTTTTTTTAATGATTTTTTTGTCTTTTTAACAGTTTTTATTCCATTCTATTCCATTGTCTTATCAAACATAATTTTAATCACAACATTCCATTCCATTCCATTTCATTTGAATCTATTCTATTTCATTCCATTCTCAATTCTCATTCTCATTCATTCCGTTGCCACCAACCAAACAAGACCTAAGTCATACAAAATGTCAAAAATACCCTCTCCCCATACAGTCAAAAAGTCTCTCTTAACTCCCAATTTTGTCCTTCATTGTTCCTTAACTCTCTATTTTGCTTTTCACCATGTCCTAATGCAACAAAATCGGCCTTCCCTTTGCTAGAGTGTGCAAAATCAGCTTATACCTTGTTGAAACGACATCAAGTTTAATAGCAATTTGAGATGGCCAAATGCTCTTTGCAATAGATTTATACATTGGGAGGGTACATTGCAATGATCTTCTAGACAAGGAAAAAAATTGCAACTAAAGATATAGATTGGGATGAATAAGTGTTATTTTTCAAAAAAATTAAAATTAAAATTACAAACATTTAACTATTTAGCTTTCCAAAACATTCCATACATGTTTCTCCATGAGATTCAGGCTCCTGAGCTTTAATAAATCCATAGTTTCGTAAATATTCCTGTTGACTCAAAGTGTATATAACAATATATTTGACGATGATAAGATATCGTGTTTAAAGGACCAAGACCTTACTCTTCATGTACATCTAGAAATGGGTCTTAGCTTGTAGAGTTTTATATCTTAAACATGTAGTTTGGTTCTTAAAAATTATAGCTTTCAACTTGTATCATTCAAAATGGGATTTGAATATTCTCATAACCGTTATGTGAGAAGAGAGATAAATACATACTAATTAATTATAACAAGAAAAAATAATACTTAGTATTTATCTTTCTCCTCACTTGACAGTCATATCATACGAGAGGCTCCTGATCCCTCAAAACCAATTATATAATGTTAACAAACAAAAAATTCAGAGCCATTAATTTGATACATTAGTATTTCATGTTTCTGGATATTTTAGATACAATGGCATAAAAAGTATAATATATGATGTTATCTAATATTTTCATATATATTTGATACGAGAATTGAAAGTAATAACATGAAAGATAGAATTCGTATTTGGTTGGGTATTTTGATAAATAAAAAGAGAGGCTCTTGAGTAATAAAGAAGTTATAAAGTCCCACAGTAAAGAGTTAGTTACACAATCTTGAGAATAACAACAAATAAGAAATCCTATGTTTGCTTATGCATGGGAGGACAATGGGGAGCAACATTTTGAAAAAAATCTCCAAACATGACGGTCACAAAAATTATGGGCTTGATCAATAACTCATGTAACTCACTGACAATAGAATAATGGGCTTTGATTTGATTAAAAATTTGGAATTAACACCTCTTCAAACCTTCAGACCCAAAACCCCTATAAATACCCACCCACACTCATCCATAAGAATAAGGTATCTGGAGTGAGAGTCGAGCCTCCCTCCTTGTACAAAGGTTGGAGATAAAACAGCGAGCTGTTGGGCTGTTATATTTTGAAAGTGACACCTCTAGACCATTGCACCGGATGAAATTGATAGACCAGTTAGGGACCGGAATCACCTTAAATATAGCAATATACGCGTGCTTCAGCCGAAAGTCATGCATTTTTCTACTGATATTTGTTTTTGTTCTTGTCTATTTTGTTTCTTATTTCAAGTTGCCAGAACAACAATTTTGAAGTGTTTCAAAAACTTGCATAGGACACAGTATATGAAAATAGGATTGAACTTGGTGATCTCAACAAACCTTTCTGTTTCAAATGCATTCACGTCAAGTGTTGGAAGGGAAAGGTTCAGTTTTATCAAGATATTTAATAAGTTTAAATCAAGGGCTTATCCTACTCAACAGGCCAATATTCTCCCCCTAGTTAGATATTAATATTCTCAAGGTTCGAACAGTGATGTCACTTTTTGACTAGTTTGCGAGGAAAAATACTTACAATCAGATAAAAGGAAATTATGGAATCATTAGTTAGTTAAATTGATAGTAGTATTTTTATAACCTACCTTATAGATGACATGCTAAATAGGACGAATAATTTGAACAAGAAAAATTGATAAATACAATCAATTTACTCGTGAAGTATTTGTTAGATTTTCTATATAGCATGTATTGAATCTAAAACACTTAAATAGACAATCATAAAATTATAGACGTACTTTAAGCATCCAATAAGATCTTTGACGTGTTCATGTGTCTACGTATAGACTAAAATTTTCTCTCCTTATCCTCTATATTGTAACTCATCATGTGAGAAAGTAAGTTATACAATAAATTGGAAAAGAAATTCAACATTTTTATATTTATTTTTTGGCTAGCGGTTATCCACCCATTATGGATATCATCCTTGATCTGGCTCTACATTTGACTCATTATATTTGTATTGAGTAAAAACCTAATAAGATAAAACTTACCCAATTGATCACCTATTAATAGATATTCAGTTCATGTTATTAGACTAACATTCAACTGTTTTTTCAAATCAAAATACTCCAACCATATGAGCCAATTCTAACAGTACTAACAGTTTCTTGACCTGGTGTGCAATAGCATGTTTATAGTTGAAATATTTTTATATGATTTAACAGCAACTAGGTTTTTAGTCTTATATCTTCTCTCATAATATCTGGTACTAGAAAAGGAGTGGATAATGAAGTGAATGGATGAAGTTGGCAAATGGATACCTCAATCAGTGGTAACTTAGGTTAAAATTCGTTGTTTGTTGTAAGAAAACAATAACGGAAATGGAAATAAAAAATTATCTTCTAACTGTTTGATTAAAAAAATAAAGCAAAGGTAATAAGTTAAATTTACAATATAATAATTACAAATTTTTTTGTTAATTTAGTTTAGAGCATAAACTAAAAAAATTAAACAAATTTTTTTAAAAAAGGTGTTGTTTTCCTCATTTATTCCTTCTTAAAATTTTAATTACCAAACAAAGAGAATTATTTTTATTTCATGATGTTATATATGATTCAAGTCGCAAGATACAAAACTTAATTTTCACATTAAACATGTGTGATTGTAGTGAGAAATTTACATGAACTTTAGACTCTTCAACTTCAGGAAGTATCTTTTAAAGTGCGACTTTCTGAAAACTTCCGTGAACTACTCGTCTCCATCTTGAAACATTTGCCCTTGAAAATGAATCTTAGGCCCAAAGGTCAAATTTGAATAGAAGTTTTAATCTCATTTATAAAATGGGCTCCAGTTAGGCCCAAATTATATAAACTGGCCTAGCCCTACACACACACACACACACAATACACATAATGACTTGCATGCTAGTGTGTATAAAGCTAAAAGAGATGTACCAAAAAAAGAAGCTAAAAGATCAATTATGCTTTTTTTTTTGGTAGAAAAAGATCAATTATGCTTTGAATTACAGGAAGCTGCCATATGTGAGCCTGAGTATCATTGGTGGAAAATTTCTTGTGTAGTAGTTTGATGGTAAACTTTTTCTACTATTTTCATATGTTTTTTTCAATCATGAACACATGTTTTATCTCTTAGATATGTTTTTATAACACAAATTACAGTTCTTTATCTATATGGTTGGGGTACAAATTTGAGGTATCTATTAGGGTGACAAATTGATAATAAAAAAAAATTTATTTACGCTTTTTTTTACCAACCTTACTAATCCAAATTAAAAAGTGCAGATATTGATATAGATAAATTATACAGTCTATATTAACGCAATAAAATGATAAAATATGTAGTATTTAAGTATAATTTAAATTGTCGTGTCACATTTAATATAAATATCATATATGTATCAAACACATGATTTTATTATTATTGTAATACTTATTTTTTCTAAAATATGTTTGGTAGGTTTCCTAGTTACCCAATCATCGTCATCTAAATGTAAGTTCATCAGGTACTCTTTTTCTTATTTACTTGTACAACGATTTTGTTTGTCTTGATTGTTAGACTTCAAAGGCAAGATTGCTTGTATTTGTTGACATAGGACCTATATCTCAACATAATTTGTAACTGGATGGAGGAAATAGATCGGCTTTAACCTCTTTGCATGCATTAGATTTAAATATTTACCCAATGTAAAGCAGAATGGGCATAAACTGAAAATCAAAAGCCCTCATGGACTAAGCAATTACTACCACCACGATGCTTTATTACGAATGTTAAATAGCTTTTATACAAAAACTTTGAATTAGAAAGGTAATTTTCATACTCTACTGAGAACCAGTGGAATGTAGATTAGGTGTAAATGGGTTGAACTGAGTCAAGGATTCACCCAACCCAATTTTAAGTTAAGCCTCAAAAGAGGACCCAATTCTGTCTTAGATGTATTCAGTCCTTGTGGCTCAATTGATATTTGGGTTTCATTGGGGCGTCGGAGCATAAGGCCATGTCTTCTCCATGTTTGTACTCACCTTTGCAAATATTTTGTTTTGTATTTTGGTTAATATTGTCCCGTTCCCTTCTGTCATAACTGAATATAGAAAATTATAATTTATGCATAGGTTTAGAGAGAAAGATAAAAATAAGACTTTAATTAAATTTACTTTAGGATTTATTGAAAAATCGTTTAATTTCATTTATTGTTAGGTGCAGTTAAAACCGCCACCTTTTATATTTTTTATTTTAAACTTTAGCACCGTTTGCATAAAACTGCCGCTAAATGAAATTTTTTTTTAGAGCTTTAATAATTTTTCTTCAAAATTTGCCTTTTAGACTGAAACTTTCATAAGATTCAAAGATTAATTAGATAATCCGACTCAGTTTATTGGGTTTATATAATATAAAATTGAGTTAGTATTTAATTTATTATCGATAAATAATTTTTTATTCATCAACAGTATTTAGATTATGAAACTAATATAAATTATAATATCCCGTAATTTTATTTTTAAATGATAATGTTTTGTTATAAATAAATATATTTTTATTTGTTTAAAAATAATTATGTTCTGATAAAAGTAAATCTATTTTTAATGAAAATAATTATTGTTTTACTTGAAATAATTATATTGATTTTTAATGAATTTTTGTTGTATTGTTAGAACTACTCTTTCTTTTATTATGTATAAATATATTTATTTTGTGATTTATTTTATTGAGATTTTTATTAAGAAAAATTATGATTTAAGAGTTCAACTAAAGGTTTATGAGAATGATAATTTTTAGGAATTTTTGAGAGATTTTAGGATGAAAAACGGAATTGATATGAATTTATATAAAAGAAAATCCTATTATTAATTATTAAATTATTATTATTATTATTAAAAAAATAAAATAAAAAGGAAGGCGGAAGGTGGGAGACGACGCAAAATTTCAGAAAAAACGTTGAGAGGATGAATAGTGAGTAAATAGTAAGTGAATAGTAACTTTTAAGTTTTTTTCTAAATTTGGAGTGCCTATTGGCTTCCGATCTCAAAACTGAAGGTGTTACTGGATTCAGGACGAAGAATACTTCAATTTTGATCGATTAGTTTTTCAAATCCACCGTTGAATCGCCGTAGATCTGAAGTAGAAAATTTTAGAAAAAGGTAAATTCTAAAACTCTTACTTAGAGACCTCAAATTAGAAATCTGACACCGTAGATGGATTCAGAAGTTAGATAAACATTAGGATATATTTTTTTTCGATTATTTGATAACTTTTTATGTGGCAATGAATAGTGATTTTCGACGTGAATAGTGGCGATAAATATTAATTTTCGATGATGAATAGTGATTCTGGCGGTGAATAGTACTCATAGCGTTGACTGAGCTATTAGAGGCCAAATTTAGCAAATCCGAAGTCATTTTCAAGGTTTTTGTACCTTCCAGACTCGATTTTGGGGTTTATTTTACCGAATTCGAACCAGAAATGAAGATTTTAGGGTTGTCCAATCTGAAACCCTTACCTGTGAGTAAATACTTCTTTCTATGACTTACCCCGTGCTCTTCCTGAATTATAAATATATAATTGTTTCTGTTTACAATTATTTATACTATCATAAATTTCTGAAATGTGTTAAATTATTTATTTTTCTTATGCATTAGCACATAGTTCAAGAAGAGTATGGTTTTATAAATAAATTTTGAAACTCATTGAATATGTGGTTCTAAATGTATTTATCATTATTTGATAAAGTGAATATTATGTGCACGATACATTGATTTGTAAAGCTATATACTTGTGAAAATAATGCATGTCATATTATAAATGAGATTGAATGACAAGCGTAAAGTTCATGGCGAGTTGCTTGATAATTTTACATGTATTTATATGTATTGATGAATATCGGCTGGTTGTATGGCTTGTGACGGTACCGAATAAGGGACGCCCTATTAGCCTGAGTGAGCCGAGAGAGGGCCGCTCCAACCAGGTGACAGTGGTAATGTGGAGAGGCAGGAGGGTGATGTACTCTTCCCTGATAACTTACTGTGACTAGGGTCGAGGTCACTATGCGTATAGCAAATATTTTCATTGCATTGACCAGATTGTCGAGTGACAGTGGTAATGTGAGGAGGCAGTATGGTGATGTACTCACATTCCCTGATCACTTACTGTGACTGGGGTCGAGGTCACTATGCGTATAACAAATGAGTTATATTTTTATTGCATTGACCAGATTGCCGAGTGAGGCAGATGAATTAAAAGTAATGATTTTACCTTCAAATCATAATATTTTACTATAACTTATATAGCTGAGCATAACAACATTTGTTTAATGATCATACCATAATGCATATGGTTTTGGATATCAAAAAACCTTTGATTTGAGAATATTTGAAATATGGGTCTTATATGAATGTACTTCTGAACTGTATTTTCTATGTGACATATTTTAAAATATAAGTACATCCATATACTGACCTAAGAGGTCATAAGAGGAATTATTTGCTCACTGAGTTGTCAAACTCACTACACAATATTTGCACATTTTTCAGATAAAAATATTAGAGTCTGATTCAGTAGATAGGTGATATATTCTTTGGGTGAGTCTACGTTGCTTCCAAAACTCACGGTCTCAAGACTTACGGTCTTTGAATTATATTGTGTTTGTATTCTAGAGTGCTCTGAATACTACAGGTAAGATCCATGTTTCTGTTGTACTCTGATGTTTATAAATTTGGTCTGTATATTGTGTATACATAAGAGATCTTATATGGATTTGTTCCCATGATAAAGAATTGAATTATGTATATTTATGGAGATTATCTTACATTTAAAAAAAATTATTTATTTTACGTAACGTAAATTAGGGGCGTTACAAGTTGGTATCAGAGCATTAGGTTTCCCTGTGACTATCAGAGCAAATGATTCTTTAGTAGGACCTTTAGTATCGATATGAGTCGGACATATTTATACTTCAGGTGCTGTTAAGGGATTCTATAGGGTTTCGCTTTCTTTTCTATTCCAAGTTGCTAAAGTTTATAGTATAAGATAGATTGAATATTGTGACATATTAAGAAGTATCTATAGATCAATTATAGCTTGAAAGTGGAAGAGATATGTGTCTTAAAGCATTTAAGGAATTGAGACAGATACCAAATATGATGACTTCTAAATGTGACATCCGTTGTACTCGGTTGTCTAGATATGGTAGACTGTGATGTGATATTTAGAATGGATTAGCAGGCATTATGTCATGTCATTTTGAAATGTTATTTTAAAGTGATTAAATTCAATATTCTTGGAAAATTTTCTTTCTTGATACAAGGAAATCATAGTGAGATACCCAGTAACTTAATCTCTGTTTTACTATCCCATAAGTGATTACAAAAAGGTGCCAAGAATATTTGGCAAGTGGTAAAAGATGTTGATATAAAGTATACCAGTGTAAATCAAGTTTCAGTGGTTAGAGAATTTTCTGATATAATTCCTGAGAAATTGCTAGGATTACCCTAAAACAATAAATAGAATTTGGTATTGATTTATTTCCTGAAACCTAACCAGTGTCCATATTTCCATATAAAATGGCACCCACTGAACTTAAAGAACAGAAAAAAAAAATAGTTACAAGACTTGTTAGACAAATGATTTATACTCTCCTTGAGGTGCTCTAGACCTATTTGTGGAAATGAAGGATGGATTACTATGACTATGCATAGATTATAGACAGTTGAATAAGGTGACAATGTGGAATAAAAAAAAACTTGATTTGGGATATGAGTATCATGAATTGAGGATAAAGGAAGAGGATATTCAAAAAAAAATCTTTTAAGACTCATTATGGACATTATGAATTTTTGGTTATGTCATTTAGTTTGACAAGTGTCTGAGCTTTATTCATGGACTTAATAAATAGAGTACTTAAACCATTCTTGGATCAATTTGTTATTATGATTATTGACGATACACTAAAATATTCTAAGAGTTTAAAGGATCATAATTAAAGATAGTTTTACAAACTCTAAAAAAGTATGTTTAGTAAGGATGGTATCCAAATAGATCCTAAGAAAATAAAAGTGGAACAGCAATAGCTACGTTTTACTACAGTTATAGATGAAGATCCAAATTCAATTTGCGCTTCCTGCGGTTATCTGTCATCCATTCTATTTGAGCAATAGTTGAATCAGGTACATGAACATATGCTTGTAAGGCATCAATCAACCCCTCAACATTTGAAGCCGAGATGAAAATTCGTCGTGCTGAGTGTGGGATAAACCTCTGTTCCACAACTTGATCTAGAAAAGACAACAGACCATCAAAGAAGTGATTAACATTTAACAAACCTATGGGTTTGTGATGCATATTCAGTTGTGCCAAAAAGACTATTTGGAAAATCTCTTCTAAAGTACCAAAACCACCTAGTAAGGCAATGAAGGCGTCAGCATTGCTCATCATTCTAGCTATGCATTCATGCATGGAAGCTACTCTATATTCTTCCCCAATTGTTTTCCCTATGATTCTGGATGCAGCTAGAGCTGTAGGAATAATACCTAGAATTTGGCATTCTCCTACATGTGCAGCTGTAGCCACACACCCCATTAACCCACGGTTACCTCCACCATACACTAAATGAATTCTTCTCCTAGCCAGCACCATACCCAGATTTTGTGCTGCTTTAACATATTCCCCATCTTTTTCAGGACTGAAATCACAAAAGACACAAATATTTTGAAACTGACGAAATGCGGTTCCCTCCACAATTTCTATCACCTTAACTTTGAGTATAGACAAAGATACTAATATAAGTATTTATAGAACCCAAAGAAGGGCATATTTATAATAGCTATGCGAATAGGCCGGGTATCATTAGAACAACTATGTGAGTGATTGGTGGATATCAGCTAAATTAAAGGTAAAAAAATTTCAAAAAAATGACGATAAGCATGTATATGTACAGTAGTTATGACTGTAACCCATATTAAGCACATAAAGAGCATAAAATAAGATATCACCAGAAATCTGTCTTTTTCTTATTGTTTTTTTATGAAGCATTGATGTCTCGATTATTGTAGAAAAGTTGTAGATGATAGCCGTCATTGTAAAAAAAATGAAAATGCAAACCAATTAATTGTTGAAGAGGAACAATCAAATGTTTTCTCAATATTTTTGCCAGTCAATTATCGGTATTATTAAGTCGACTGGCTATTTTGAGAAATTTTAATTTGGACTGATTATTTTGCAGTTGATTGATTACATCTATTTTGAAGCAATCAACTGCATCCTATTAGTTAGCTACGTATTCTTTGTTTTTCACAGACTTTTATAAGTTCAGAAATATTTCTTTTCCACCGAATATCAACAGTTTTAAAGTAGATTCTGGCACATATATTCAAAATTTGCGGCCACTGATTTTAATATTTTTCAATGTTTTGTCCAAATTTTTGACTTCCTATTTTGACACCATTCTCTATTATGTTTTTCGTCTGTTTCACTAAATTCTCCCTCATTAATGGTTGACATTAAATGTAAGGTTCTTTTGCCTTATTACAAGGAAAGTTAATTACTTTTCTTTGAAAGTTAATTATTATGATATTCGAGTAATTAGTAAGTTAAAATAATAGAGATTTTGATAGGATTTATCTACCAAAGAAGGTACTTCAAAAAAAAATTATTATATCAAGTATGTATAACTGTGTAAGTTGGCAGATTATGTATAAATTAGAAAATATACCATGCTAAGTTGAGTCTAGTGTTTAAAATTTGAATTATGCTGAGATTGGAATTCCACGTGTAAATAATTGTTGAGAAATGAGGTTTTAGAAGAAGCCATAAATTGTGAATATGGATAACCCGAGGCAATAAGAATATAATAAGATATGAAAGAATTGTACTAGTATAATGGTAAAAAAAAGATATAAGTGCACTTTTTTCGTTGTTTGGTATGTTAGCAAGTAAAAAAAAATGTGAATATATTGTTTCAGGAGAACTATTCAAAAAGCCTAAGGATCTTTGTTAGATTATAGTATAGCTGATAGTAAATCTAATTGATGTGTTTATGCATTAGAAGTTATGTTTCAGGTATCTTTATATAATTTTAGTGAAAATTTGGAGAAAATCATTTATCCTTAGTTAAACTTGCCCCTATCAATAATTATTAGGCCAACATACAAATGACACTATTTAAAGTTTTACATAAAACATTGTAGATCTCCTAATGGGTAAATGAGTTGAGTAAAGTTAAGTCCACAGTATATAAGATCGACCCAGTAGCTTACCGTTGGGCTTTGCCATTTGCATTGAGTAATATTCATCCAATCTTTCACGTGTCTATGCTACAAAAGTATCTACCAGGCCCAACACATGTTATTCAATGTTGAAAAATTTAGTTAGACAAAAATTTGTCATATGAGGAAAAATCAGTGACTATAGTAGATAGACAAATGAAGAAATTACATTCAAAAGAAATGTCATGGTGAAAGTGATGTAGTAAAAGTACTTTTCAGGGGAGGCTACTTAGGAAAAAGAGAATAATATGCGCGCCAGATACTCACATATTTTTGAGTGAGAATGTTAGTATCTATTTGCAAATATGGCAATGAAATTGATTAGAAAAAGAATATAAGCAACTCAGTACAAGTCAAAAGTCTATAAGGACCATAAATATTAGAGCACTAGACATTATCAGTTGGTGACCAAATATTCTTGAAGAATTTATGGTTGAAAAAAATCCCTATGATTAAGGTTATATGGTAAAATCACTAAAGTGAAGAGACTTCTTAGAGAATAAAGATAATATACAAAAGAGATACTCCCAATAGCTTGAGTAATGATGTTAATAATTGTAATTTATGCCTTGACTTCATTCCCTATTTGTGATAGAATGAATTGAAATTCGGGGACCGAATTTCTTAAGGGGGGAAGAATGTAATATCCCGTAATTTTATTTTTAAATGATAATGTTTTGCTATGAACAAATATATTTTTCTTTATTTAAAAATGATTATGTTCTGCTAAAAGTAAATCTATTTTTAATAAAAATAATTATTGTTTTGCTTGAAATAATTATATTGGTCTTTAATGAATTTTTGTTGTATTTTTAGAACTACTCTTTCTTTTATTATGTATAAAGATATTTATTTTGTGATTTGTTTTATTGAGATTTTTATCAAGAAAAATTATGATTTAAGAGTTCAACTAAAGGTTTATGAGAATGATAATTTTTAGGAATTTTTGGGAGATTTTAGGATGAAAAACGGAATTGATATGGATTTATATAAAAGAAAATCTTATTATTAATTATTAAATAATTATTATTATTATTAAAAAAATAAAATAAAAGGGAAGGCGGAAGGTGGGAGACGACGCAAAATTTCGAAAAAAATGTTGAGAGGATGAATAGTGAGTGAATAGTAACTTTAAATTTTTGTTTTTAGATTTGGAGTGTCTATTGGCTTCCAATCTCAAAACTGAAGGTGTTACTGGATTCAGGACGAAGAATACTTCAGTGTTGATCCATCAGTTTTTTAAATTCACTGTTGAATCGCCATAGATCTGAAGTAGAAAATCTCAGAAAAAGGTAAATTCTAAAACTCTTACTTAGAGACCTCAAATTAGAAATCTGACATCGTAGATGGATTCAGAAGTTAGATAAACATTAAGATATGTATTTTTTCGGTCATTTGGTAACTTTTTATGTGGTGATGAATAGTGATTTTCGACGTGAATAGTGGCGGTAAATAGTAATTTCTGACGATGAATAGTGATTTCGGTGATGAATAGTACCATAGCGTTGACCTGCGTTGACTGAGCTATTAGAGGCCAAATTTAGCAAATTCGGAGTCATTTTCAAGGTTTTTGGACCTTCCGGACTCGATTTTGGGGTTTATTTTACCGAATTCGGACCAGAAATGAGGATTTTAGGGCAGTCCAATCTGGAGCCCTTACTTGTGAGTAAATACTTCTTTCTATGACTTACCCCGTGCTCTTCTTGAATTATAAATATATAATTGTTTATGTTTACAATTATTTATACTATCATAAATTTCTGAAATGTGTTAAAATATTTATTTTGCTTATGCATTAGCACATAGTTCAAGAAGAGTATGGTTTTATAAATGAATTTTGGAACTCATTGAATATGTGGTTCTAAATGTATTTATCATTATTTGATAAAGTGAATATTATGTGCACGATGCATTGATTTGTAAAGCTATATACTCGTGAAAATGATGCATGTCATATTATAAATGAGATTGAATGACAAGTGTAAAACTCATGACGAGTTGCTTGATAATTTTACATGTATTTATATGTATTGATGAATATCGGCTGGTTGTATGGCCTGTGATGGTACCGAATATGGGACGCCCTATTAGCCTGAGTGAGCTGGGGGAGAGCCGCTCCAACTGGGTGACAGTGGTAATGTGGGGAGACAGGAGGGTGATGTACTCATATTCCCTGATAACTTACTATGACTAGGGTCGATGTCACTATACGTATAGCAAATATTTTCATTGCATTGACCAGATTGTCGAGTGACAGTGGTAATATGAGGAAGCAGTAGGGTGATGTACTCACATTCCCTGATCACTTACTGTGACTGGGGTCGATGTCACTATGCGTATAGCAAATGAGTTATATTTTCATTGCATTGACCAAATTGCCGAGTGAGGCAGGTGCATTAAAAGTAATGATTTTACCTTCAAATCATAATATTTTACTATAGCTTATACATATGAGCATAACAACATTTGCTTAATGATCATACCATGATGCATATGGTTTTGGATATCGGAATATCCTTTGATTTGAGAATATTTGAAATACGGGTCTCATATGAATGTATTTCTGAACTGTATTTTCTATGTGACATATTTTAAAACATAAGTACATTCATATGCTGACCTAAGAGGTCATAGGAGGAATTATTTGCTCACTGAGTTGTCAAACTCACTACACGATATTTTCACATTTTTCAGATAAGAATATCAGAGTCTGATTCGACAGATAGGTGATATATTCTCTGGGTGAGTCTACGTTGCTTCCAAGACTCACGGTCCCAAGACTCACAGTCTTTGAATTATATTGTGTTTGTATTCTAGAGTGCTCTAAACGCTATAGGCAGGATCCTTGTTTCTGTTGTACTCTGATGTTTATAGACTTGGTCTGTATATTGTGTATACATGAGAGATCTTATATGGATTTGTTCCCATGATAAAGAATTGAATTATATATATTTATGGAGATTATCTTACATTTAAAAAAAATTATTTATTTTACGTAACGTAAATTAGGGGCGTTACATAAATAATTAAAAAATTTTTTTTACTACGTGTTATAATTTAAATATAATTAATAAACAAAAAAATTATCTATTAATAATAAATTAAATTATTTTTTAATTTTAAAAATAATTAAATTTTAGTTACTGTCATCTTGGCTATAGAACCCTAAGATTAGCAATGTGACTCAATCAAAGTATCTGTCTACAACTGTTTTAATTTTTAATTTTTATTTTCAATCAAACCCAAATACAGACATTTATACAATGTTACATTTCCATTTTAAGAAATGTGTCAAGGATGCTTTGTCAGAAGAGTCAAAGCTTCCAACGAATACATAAAAAGTATTTAAAAAAAACTAGAGAAAACGCTGGGCCCACATGAAAATTGACCTGGCTTTTTAAAGAATGTGTTTATTTTTGTAAAATACATCTCGGACGAACAGTCAGCAATACTTTGGGCAGCAGAATACGCTGGGCCACATGAACTGTTGACCACGCTTTATCGTCTTCGTAGGTCAACGATGAGCCAACTACGACTTAGGAATGAAATTACGAATCATGGGATGGCGTTAAACATGGGAATGCACCTACTCTCAACTCTCCACGTGGCATATCCTGTCAGCTCAACAACCTGAACTAAATTAGTCAACTATTTTTACCAGGAATTAAGCAATTATTTTGTGACCTATACTACTCATACAATTACTAAAGGATTAATAATTTTCATTTTCTAGTCTAAGATTGTGGGATCAAATTATCACAAAAGTAAATGTTATTTACACATTCATAGGAAATATGTAAATGTTATTTACATATTCTAAGATTGTGAGCATGAATTAGGATTATACACAATCATAGTAAATATTTTCTTGTATTGTACTCAATAGTGTTTGTATTATACTTTACTCGTATTTCAATTAATTCATATCCTGATCCGTTCAAATTAAAGCACAATCATAATGTTATTTCATATTTTTTTAAAATATTTACATTTAATCAAACTTTATATATATATATATCAAAATAGTTAACTAAGAAAAGTGCATGGTTTTATTTTATTTTGTAATTTTATTGGGCCTAAAAAAAAAGTCGAGAGAAGATTATTCTATTTGAAAGCTAAAACATGTAACGAGAGAGATAGAAAATTCATGTCTTAAAAAAAATATTTTGATTTTTTTTTTACTAATTGAATCAATCACAGTTGGCTAGTTCTATCTGATTTTTTTTAACCATGTGATATAAAAACAAAACAAAAATGTCTTTCAGTGGGAACTTAAGATTTTTTTCTTGTGTATAGGCTTAATCTACTATGTTATTTATGGATTCCATTAAAAAATTAACAATAAAAAATTATAACTTCAATATATTACTTCTTGAATTATATATTACAAACATTAAGTGATGAATCTATATTTGAATATACATAAATATGCCTCTTGAACTATAAATTAATTGCTCAAGCATTCCTGTTCTTTCTGGGTTAGAATGACACAAAGATCGGAAGGCAAGCCTTTTTCCCATGAATCTAATAAAACCAAAAGAAAAGAATAAAAGCAACAATAAGTAATAAATATCATTGCTTTATATTTATTCAGAATTTGATTAAACATAACAAAAATTTGCGGAAGAGAAAAAAATGTAAATTATGATAAATACATCGAATCATGACCATGTTTGTTTAATTACATTTTCTCAGTTACGAAAAAGAAAAAGAAAAGTAAAATCCAAAGTAATTATTGCGCAGGATCCTAATTTGCTGTGGCAAATTCATTATGGGTCAGCTCCCACGTCAGTTGTTGAACCAATTCCCACCTGCAACCATGGCGAAGAACTCCCACCAATATTCATGTCCTTTAACTCACTTAGTTTTGCTAACTTCACCTTACTGTCAGCTTCATCTTCCACATTTTGCGTCGAAGCATTACTATTGTTGTTATTATTTTTGTCCTCATTGTTGTCATTGTCAGTATCGTGACGATAGCGGCGGTGGCGATGATAATGGTGGGGGATGTGGCTATGACATTGACTGCTATTATTATTATTAATATTGTCTTTGTCCTTTGTTCCCACCCATGGCTGCAAGTAAATTTCTGTAGACACATCCTGCCGGGATAGCTCATCGGCCGGAGCCGGCAGGTTGAGATCGAGCTTGAGATCAAGTGGCTCTGATTTATCAAACTTGGGTACTTGATTCATATGCTCCTTATGGTCTTGAAACTGCTGAAACCTACCCAATGTTGAGGTGTCTGGTGCATTTGATGTGATCCAATGGCACCTCTTGTGCCCTCCCAACGCTTGTCCCGACGAGAAAGTCCGGTGACATATTGAGCATTCATGAACTTTTGATTTTCTTTTGGACGAAGACGCCATTAACATGACATTGTTGGAGCGATGGGGATCAAAACGTAGGGTCGAGTTTGAATATTTTGTAGGGAGAAGTTCTTCATGGGTGATGACATCATCATCGCCGACACCGAGACTGTCGTCGAGGTGATCGAGCCGGGAAGCGAAGCAGCCTTTCACCTTCTTGTGGCTGGCTCGATGGCCTCCCAATGCTTGATGGGAATTGAAAACCTTCTTGCATGCTTTGCATTCAAACAAGCCTTTGGGAACCACCGATTTGGCTTTGTTGTTATGATCTATAGGAGCTCTATAAGACATTAATGGAGTAATATTGAAGTTTATGGGGTTTCTTCGCTCCTCATCCTTGCTAGCTGAGGCACAAGACTCTTCTGGCTCGGCTACGAGAGCATCATGATCAACGGTGCCATTGGACAGCATCATCAAACAGTTGGCGAGGTCTTCTTCTTCACTTGATGGGCAAATAGAATTGAAGTTACCAACTTTTACTCTGAATGATCTCTTTCTTTTGTACCAACCACAACTTCTCGGGCCCATGCCACCATCCTCGTCACCGCCATCAGAGCCCGGAGATGAGACCAGGGACTCAGCATCTTCAGAGGTGCACTTCCCATGCTCGAGGAAGGACTTCCAAGACAAGAACTCTTTACCACAATTCTCACATACCCTACAGCTCTTCAGCCTGTTAGGGTTCGTTCTTAGAGCATACATGCGCTTGGTGCTTGGTGGCACATTGCCTCCGCAGTCTTCCCAATCACTTGCTGGGTCGTCTTCGTCGATGTTCCAGCTTTCATCACCTATGCCGTGTGCCCTCATGTGCCCTCCCAGAGCTCTCCCACACCCAAAACCTTTCTTACAGATTTTACAAAAGTGCTTCAAGTTAGATTGCTGATCCACAATCAAAGCCATACAATTTGAGGAACAAAAGTTTGGTAAGGGAAAAAAGAAAGAAAGAAAAGGAAAGGAAAAGAAAACCCAGAGAGAGAGAGAGAGAGAGGGAGAGAGAGACAGATAGACGGAGAGACGGAGTGGGTTGAGAATGGAAGGGTGGAGTTTGTTCTTGTAGTGGAAGTTGTGGTTGTGGGGCTGTATGGTAAAAATTAAGGGGTAAATAGTCCTAATTTTTAGTTAAGAGTATTGGTTGGATTAATTTGTGGATGAGAGGGAGGAATGTGAGAGAGTTCTTTGACAGGAAGAGAGTGTGGTGACTGGTGACAAGTGGTAGGAGGGTGAGAGAGTGAAAGACTTTTTCTACGACTTCGTGGTCAAAGGTTGTGTTTGTTTGTGTGTAGAATTAGAGAAAAGGAGGACTCTCTGTGTGTGTGTTTTTTTGTCGGTCTGTTTGTGTGTGTGAGGGAGTGAGAGAGAAGATAGTGGTTCTAACTGCCATACCTATTCATATCCCTTCAATTCCAAGCCAAGAAAAAGAAAACTATCCTCTGCTTCTCCTTGTCTGTCGGTTGGTTTAAGCTGCTTTTCCACCCAAATAAATATCATTTTTCATCTTTATTGTGGTAATTAAAAATGTAATCAATTTAGGTGCCTTTGATTCTTTTGAGTTTTGACCTTAAATTATCGTCATTTTGCTTTTAAATACAAGCAATTTTTACTCTTCAAAATGCACTTATATCGTAACTAGCTAGTCAGTATTATTATTATCAGTTAAATAAATCTCATTCAAGAGTTAATATCAATATTAACTAAGTACTCATACATTATGAGTACCGTAAAATTTTCTTTCAAATATACATATGTTTAGTTAATTATATTTATCTCCCTTGAGATTTATAAAAATTACACTTATAACTCTTTTAATTTCAAATTGAAATAAGAATCTTTCTTAAAGTTTATAAAAATTACACTAATATTTTTTATTTTTTTATTTTTTTAGAGCATTAAATTGATATTTTAATTATTTGTACTATATTGGATTACATTGTTTATGAGTTTTGAGAAAGAAAATGTATAAAGTATAAATTTTATTAACAATTTTGTGAATGAAACGATTGTTTTTATATAAATTGAAATTAAAGATGGTGTAATTTTGACAAATCTCAAAGGAAATAAATCGAATTTATTTTATTAATTATTACTTGAAATGTATATACATTGGGATCTTCACTGAGTCTATTTTTTATTCTGTCTGAACATACATAGATAGCAAATTGTGGCTTTTTGTTTTGCGGAATAGTGTCAACCTAACATTAAGTTTAGCTTGATTGTGACAATGGAGGAAAATGCCCGAAATCTTAGGATCTAAAACGAGGGTAATTTGGAAAATGAGGGTCTGGTTTTAAGTCCATTTATTTTCCAATTCAACTATTGGATGCTTCTAGTATGTGATATATATAGTTGTAACTTTGACGCATTCTTTTAACGAAATTTTCAGTGTTTCAGAGAGATTCTTTAAGTTGTACTGAGCAGGAAACGTTAGAGTTAAGAAATGAACAAAAACAGAAAGTTCTTTTTTCTCTTTTGTTCAATCCTTCGTATTTGATAGAGATCATGATGGAAAGTAAAAATTAAGGAGTTACCCAGTTTCAACTATCTTTTACTTTTTCTAAGTTGAATGAAAAATATTATGTATCTCATAAAAAGTTCAACCTGCAGCCTATTTTTCTGTCATTTTAATTTTAGTTAATTATTTCAAGAAAGCATACCCATTTTTTATGCATTAGTGAGATTTTTTTTTTTGGGGTACATTAGTAAGGTTATTTTATATCAAAACAAAGGCTCACTCTTTCAGAACTGATATAACTCATATAGCACCGCACTTAGTTTTTAAAATTGAAGTAAACTTAATGTCAAGAATTTGATAAGGTTCTAATACCTCCTTCATAATTAAAAAAAATGCTCACTCTTTTAATAAGAATTTAAAATTTTAATGAGAAATTTTATTTTTTTTGACCCGGATCTTGACCTTCAATTGTAACTTCTCCATAATCTATTAAATTTTGTAATTAATCCTTTTATTTATCTGTCATATTACATGCACTTTGTTTTCTACCATCTAAATTAGCCATCAACTTTAATGATAATTATATAAAATTATTAAAACATTCTTTTGTTTACTTGATACTCTGTTTTATACTTCACTTTATGCAAGGAGTATTTTGATAAGTTCATATAGCTACCGCTAAATTAACATTTAATTTAAACGATAAAGGACAAAATACAATAGAATAGATATATTAAGGGATCAATTGTAAAAATTATTATAATTACAATTAAATGAAAAAATTAGAATTAAAAAATGTAATTTTTTCCAAATTTTACATTAGAATGAAACCTAGTTCTTATTGATTTTTTTGCATTTATTGTAACGTCTTTATTCCTTTTTTTTTTTTCAAGAAACACTTAAAATTAGCTAGCTTCATTAGTCTTAGTTTGTGTATGTACTGAGCAAGCAAAAACTTTGGATAGGGTTGAATAATGGTATTCTCCATTATTAATTTACCCACTACATTAGCAAATTACAATCATATAGTACAATGAAATTATTGCATGGATAATGAGGTTTTGTTGTATACAACTTGTACTTCAATAATAATGCATCAGCACTACCTTTGCTGAGGCGTAGCAAGCAGAAAAGGAAGTGACAGCTTGAGTCCAAACAAATAACCCACTTAACTATGAGTCCACCATGTAGAAGTACGAAACCTGAGATTACCAATTATTCGAATTGAGCAAATAATTTATTTAAACCAAATATACTGCATTATTTAAGTATATATATGGTAGAATACTCTTATATGATTAAATAATTTATGATGAGTTTCTCATAACATCTATAGTTGGATTAAAAGTTTTAATTATGAATATTTATTCACAAAATTTTATAGTAATCCAACATTATTTTCTCGCCAATTGATATATTATAAAATTAAGGTACGTACAATATATTTTTTAAATACAAGGAGATTATTAACCATTTGATTACTATTTATGTTTTTTTTTTAATTTTTCATGCAAACGTTAATTATTTCTAATTGAGCAGTTTGATTAATAAAAACTAAGGGTGTGTATTTTATGTTTAAACAAAAAAGTCGAATACATAATTTTTATAATATTTTAAATATAGTCTGACCTAATTAATCCAACTCAACATAACTTGAATTTTTTAGATAATTTGAAATTTCGATTGGATTCAAGTGTTAATTTTCTAATTCAAATTTTGTTGAGTCGGATTGAATAACCCAACTATATATTTTTTAGAGCCGATAATAAATTTTGTAATCTTGTAGCAAACCAAATTGATCTATATATATATATTGGATTATGACTGGTCAACAAGGAGTCAAATAGCTTTCAAAAAAGATGAAGATTCAAAAGGGTTGTGGGTCATGAAGTTGAGCTCACTACTTCAGTCTGCCAGTAAACTCCTAGTTAAGCAAAGACATTGCTTAGGTTACATCGATCATTCAGTGGGTTAGTCTCTAATCCATCAATGATAATTCCTTTTTGCTTAAATTCGAAGCATTAACAAGTACAGATCAGTGAGACTGATTAAGTAAAGATCACTCCTTTTTCATAAGCACAAAGTGTACTTACCAGGCTGCCTTTAGAAGGCTCAAGACAATAGTGAGTTAATAAGTGCACAATTAATAATGAGACATCAAATTTAATTCAACCCACGTAATTAATGGACTATGACACTCAACTACCTGAATGCTTGAGCTTGAGCTAGCTGAAAATATTTATTTTATATAAAATGCAGTTAAGATGAGCATCACATCAACATGCTGGGTTAGAAAATTGGCTCTGTAAAAATCTGGGGAAACTTTTTTACCTTTTATTGTTTGGAAAGAGACACCAATTGCCAAAAAAATTGAGAGGGTTAATAATATCGACATTTCGCATTAAACTTACTTATTTAACGTCAGGGTGCAAAAATGTAATGAAAGTAAAAGAGGATATTGCAATGATTTAAAGTTTAAAAAAAACTTAGAATTGCAAGCATAGATCAAAGAGACAAATTGCTATTTGTCCTATTTATTTTGAATAAAAAATAGCTAAAATGAACAACATATGAGCTTACGATATAGCCAAGCTGTTAATTCAAGAATATCATCATTGATTGTACTTCATATGCTCAAAAAGCAAGTAAATACTAATTAAATGAAGAGAAGCAGCTGATGTGTGGTCAGATATAAGGTGAATTGTCGCTAGTTTTTAAATCCTATTTTTTCAATTTTTTCAATTCGAGTCAATCTGCAAAATATTTCTACATAGATTCTATGTCTCAACATGATGAGGTTTAACCGGATCAGAAAAATGGATTAGTTGAAAGTACTGATCTAGACTCTACCTAATTGCTATGCGTACAATAAAAAAAGAAGAAGGCTTCTTCTACAGTAGTTTTAAAATGAGTCGTCTTTCAGTTATTCCCATTTCATATGTATTCTAGAATTGAATAATAATTATTAGTATAGCAAGCAATAATTAGGGTTAGTATTGGAGGCTAGGGTAAGCATGTGCTTGAATGATCTCATAAATAATGGTACCCCACAATAGGAGTAACAATTTTGGACGCGTGTTCTCAATTTGCCACAAGAAAATTTCAAATTAGCTATGAATTTTAGGCGATAGCTTCGGATTATTCGGGAGTTAGCGAGGCAAAAAAAGCATCAGTATATTTTATAAAACTTTTTTCTGTATAGTGATGGATTAGTGAAGGGGATGCCGCTTCTATTAATCCCTTGCTAATATTCCCAAATCAATAAAGAACGCCAGTTCCCCCAGCTAGCCATTCTTACCCCAACCCCTTTCTCTCTCTCTCTCTACCCCACAACCACCATCATGGCAGTCACCACAACTTCTAGCCATGACGAGGTTAGCTTCTCCCTCTTTCCCTCTCTTTGACCCTCTATCTCTCTCTCTCTCTCTCTCTAATGGTGTTTTGTAACACATTGTTGCTCTTCGCAGCACTTGCTTCAAAGGATGCAATTGCTACACCCTTGCTGCAGCAAGGTTATAGCAATTGGAGTTTAAAGAGGAATTTCAGCTAGTGTAAGCTTTTACTGAGTTGTATTCTATATTTTCAACCAGTATCAGCTTTCATTGAGTAGACATAATTTGGAGATTTCAAATGGACAAGATATGTTCTTCGTGTTTTTATTTTAAAAATGATGTACGTGCTTAGTGAAGTGGACTCTTTCTATATGATTAGTGCAATGGCCGTATTCTCTGCTGTATGTATGTGAATTTATGAAGATCAATAAATGCAAGTTTCCCAATGGTTTTAAGGGTTCCTGAAAGAGATAGTTTGCCGCATACCCCTTCTGCCATCGGCCATGATATCCCTAATGATTTCCCTCATGAAAATGCTGCTAACCAGATGTGGGAGATCAACTTACCTGTTGAAGTGCTGAAGTCCATGGCTGAAGAGGGAGAGAGAACAACTTGCAATGCCCAGCCTCAAAGAAGAGAGTATGAAGAAAATTGTATGTTTTGAATGAAGGGGTAACCCCCTATATATAGCCAAAAATCATTTCTCTCTTTGATCAGTACTGTGATAGGAAACTAACTGACTACATAACGGGCTGTAAATTGGGGCCTCTACTCAACGGGCGTGTACGTAATTAATCTGGCCTATCACAGATTATTTACATTTAATCAGGTCCCAATCCATTATAAATTTAGTGCTGGACCAAGACTGATTACTTAATTTAATTCTGTATTTGGACTAATTTATTAATTAATGCTAATCCACATAAATTAATTCAACAATCTCCCACTTGGATAGCATTAATCAATTATTAGGACAAATAACAGAATAACAAAATTTTTAAAAAATATTAAGTAATCAGTATACACTAAATATCAACAAAACTCATAAGTGAAACATTAACACAAGATCATTGAATTCGATAAGGAAACAAATGATAGATACATAATCATTGAATCCGATAGGGAAACAAATGATATATTTAATCATAAATAATGTCTCAACATCTGAACATAATGGAATACATAAATGGACTTTAACCATTCAAAGATGTCAAAATTACATCAAAAAGTGTCTCTTAAAGACACAACTCAGACTCCCACTAGACCAAGGCATTATCAAAATTTTTAACAAAACCCATATGAGTTACATGATTTTGAAATACTCTTACGAGTATGCCTTTGGTCAACAAATTTATTAGCATTTGTTCACTAGATATATGAACCAAATGAGTCTGAAATTCAGAAATGAGACAATACAAAATCACTGAATCCGATAGGGAAACAAGTGACATTAAATACACAGAGTCTCAAAACCAAATACAACAACAACAACTAAGCCTTTTCCCACTAGGTGGGGTCGGCTACATGGATCAAACGGCGCCATAGTGGCCTATCATGGATAGAGTCTCAAAACCAAATAAAATACAAAATTTGGTCCTTTAACCATAGTTCAGAAAAGAAACCACACAAGATCATTGAATCCGATAGGGAAACAAATGATATAATGTTTCGATGTCTGAACTAAACAAAATTACATATATGGTCTCAAAACCAACATAAAATTCAAACTTCCACTAAACCAAGGCTACATCAAAAATAAATTAACAAGATCCATATGAGTTACATAATTTTGAAATACTCTTATGGGTAAGCCTTTGGTTAACAGATTCGCTAGCATATGTTCACCAAGAATGTGAACCACACGAGTCTGAAATTCAACAATCTTCTCTCCAACAAATAAGAGCTTAACATCAAAAAAATGTTTAGTACGACCAAAATTCTTGTAATTTTGAGAGAAGTACATGGCAGACGAACTATCGCAATAAATGGTTAGAGGTCATGGTATAGAATCAACAAAATGCATGCCATAAATTTAGTTTCCTCAACCATACGGCCTGACAATTGGCCTCACAACAAGCGACGTTCTCTGCTTCCGTAGTTGAGGTAGCTGTGAGCGTCTGTTCGACACTCTTCCACGAAACAGCTCCTCCAGACATCATAAAGATGTATCCAGAAGTGGATTTACGATCATCCACACAAGATGCATAGTTTGAATCCGTGTACCCCACAATTTCAAATGGATCAGACTTTCTAAAGGTTACCATATGATATTTTGCACCTTACAGGTATCTCATGACCTTCTTTGCAGCTCTCCAATGATCCTTGTCAGGATCACTCAAGTATCTACCAAGCACACTGATAGCAAATGCTATGTCCGGACGAGTGCATACTTGAGCATACATTAAGCTGCCAACAACAGAAGCATATGAAACATTGCTCATCTCAATCCTCTCAATATCATTTTGAGGACACTATGATTTGGACAACCTTTCACCTTTCTGAATAGGTGCAACACAAGGAGTACAAGAATGCATATTAAATCTTTTCAGTACTCAATCAATATAGGTTGCTTGAGACAAACCAAGAATGCCACGAGATCTATCACGATGGATTTGAATCCCAAGAACGAAGGAGGCCTCTCCAAGGTCTTTCATATCAAAGTGGCATGAGAGCATATGTTTTGTCTCATTCAGAAAAAATCACAGAATTGCTGGCTAGAAGGATGTCATCAACATAGAGCACAAGAATGATAAAATTGCTCCCATCAAATTTCTGATAAATGCATTGATCTGAAGCATTTTCAATGAACCCAAGTGAGGTGACAACCTCATTAAACTTCAGAT
Source organism: Gleditsia sinensis (assembly GCA_037074535.1). NCBI lineage: Eukaryota > Viridiplantae > Streptophyta > Magnoliopsida > Fabales > Fabaceae > Gleditsia > Gleditsia sinensis. The sequence continues at coordinate 21,212,167 of CM073469.1, forward strand.
ACCACTGCCTAGAAGCTTGTTTCAGCCCATAGATGGATCGATTCAATTTGCACACTAAGTGCTATTTCCCTGATTCAACAAAGCCATCAGGCTGAATCATATAAACTTCTTCAGACAAGCTTTCATTCAGAAAAGCAGTTTTGACATCCATCTGGCCAAGTTCAAGATCAAATTGAGCAACAAGGGCCATTACGACTCTAAAAGCATCCTTTGTAGATACTGGTGAGAAGGTTTCTGTGTAATCAATACCTTCTCTCTGATTATAGCCCTTGGCTACAAGTCTGGCTTTGTATCTTTCAATTTCACCAGCTGCCCCTCGTTTGGTCTTAAAGACCCATTTACAACCAACTGGTTTACACCTTTCTGGTAATTCAGCAAGTTCCCAAACATTGTTGCGATACATGGAGGCTATCTCGTCAATCATGGCCTTCAACCAATCAGACGAATAAGGGCTTGACATTGCTTTCTTAAAAGAAACAGGATCTGTGTCATCAACAACATCTGATTCGCACTCCTGCAAATAGACAATGTAATCATCGAAAATTGCTGGTCTACGCATTCTCTGAGAACGTCTCAACTGAATGACTGGTTCCTCAAAATTTTCTATAGGTAATTCCTCATTACCATCAACTGGGTTCTGAATAACTTCATTTCTATCAGATTGATCAACTACTGATAGAGGTGACAAAATAGGCATGGGAAAAATTGTATTTTCCTCGCGTAGATCAATAGTTCTAGGTACTTGACTCCCACTATCCAAGTCATCCTCAAAATAAAATACTCGATCAGATTCGATGACTTTGGTAGTGTGAGTAGGGCAATAGAATATGCAACCTCTTGATCCTGTGCAGTACCCAATAAAGAATCTACTAATAGTTCTTGAATCAAGTTTCTTGATATGAGGATTATACGGTTTCACCTCTGCCTTACATCCCCATACATGAAAGTGCTTTAAGCTGGGCTTCTTACCAGAGAATAATTCGTAAGGAGTCTTTGGTACAGCTTTACTTGGAACTTAATTTAGAATGTATGCTACAGTTTTCAAGGCATCACCCCACAAAAATTTTGATAAGGAAGAGTGACTGATCATACTTCTGACTATATCCATCAAAGTTTGGTTACGTCTTTCTGCAACTCCATTTTGCTGAGGGGTACCAGGCATAGTATACTGAGCCTCTATACCATGCTCTTGCAAGAATAGATCAAATGGGCCAGGATTTCGGCCTGCCTCATTGTACCTTCCATAATACTCGCCTCCCCTATCTGATCTGATACATTTGATAGTCTTGCCAGTTTTTAACTCAACTGCCCTTTTGAAAGTTTTAAAAATTTCCAATGATTTAGATTTCTCAATATCTAGTAATGTGAGACTTTGTTCGCATTCCTACCAATAATTCTCCCCTCGAACAAAGGATCATATTCGGGACTTCACAATATTCCCTCTCCTTGAACGGTACTCCCATTCCTTGTTCAAATTCATGGGATGGCAACATAACAATCCCTCCCCTTGAATGACACTTTCTTTATGAGAATTGTAAACAGTCCTCGAAACACCATATTGAAATGAGAGATATTTTAGAACGCGCTACACTAAATAACTCTCTCCCAAGTCAATATTATAGGACTTTAGCTTGTTGAAACAATTCACAAGCTTCATAATGTGTTCACGGACACCTAACACTCCATCATAACGAGTAGTGTCCAACAAAGACAAGGAATAGGCCTTTTTTGGGTCTTATCAAATTTCTTAAATTTCTCTCCAACGGCTTTCAAGAATTCAATAGCTATATCATTATCTTGAATGCTCTATCTGATGGTCTTATCCATAGTGTACTTCATCACTATCAGACATAATCTGTTGGAGTCATACCATTTTATATGGTAAGTTTTCTCAACAGCAGTAGAATTTACAGATCTTGCCTTCCTAAGAGCCAAATCTTCTTTGGCTAAAACCAAATACATGTTCAGGGACTCTTTTCAGTCGTTATAATTAGTCACATTAAGAGTTTTCACTGTTAATAGTTGCATGTGTACAAAAGCTGAAGAAATATAATTAGGAAACATTAATTATGTGTGTGCAACATAATTATAAGACAAGGTTTCCTCCAAAACTCAGCTTATGCAACTATATTCACAAGATTGTTCATTATAATCCCGCCTAAGGGTCCCGGATTACAATAAACCAAGAAAACTCATTGCACATCATAATTATTTGGCTCATAGAAGGACTAACATAAGAATGTACTCAATACCTCCATACCGATAGGGTACAACGGATATTGAAACATTAAATTTATTTACTGCTAACAGATTTATAGTAAATTAGATTAATACAAAATATATTTTGACAATATCACACCGATAGGGCATGTCTATTATCAAATTATATATATACATTTAAATTCTAAAAGAATTCAAATTATTTGATCCCATAAAGTTTTGTATAATTATACTCACGATAGGCAAGTTCATAATTATACAAAACAACATTATATTTGCAGCCATATAATAATCCATCATTGCATAATTTACAAAACACATCAATTTAATATAAGATGTATTTAATTCACAAGATTTTGTATAATTATGCTCACGATAGGCAAGCTCATAATTATACAAAATAACAATATAACTTCTGGTATTTAACAACATAATATTGCATATTCTACAAAATTATAACAATTTAATGCAAAATATATTGTTTTAACCCAAGATTAAGATTCAAAATTTATTGTATGATCAACACATGTTACCAGAGAGAGTACCCAACATATATATGTCACAAATATACAAAATAACATATACAAAATTTTTCGAGTTCAAAAGCCGAGAGTACAGTATATTTTTTACACTGTATAAGTTTATGAAAATTCATAAAATATATTTCCAGAAGCCCAAAAATTTTCAAAAAATCACTAAAAATTGTAACTCGGCGCGTGGAGTAGAACTGCCAAAAAATTGGGAAATGAAAATGTGGAGAGTGACTTTCACACGCCACCACGCGCTTACCTGCGCGTGGGCTTAAACAGGAGACGCTGTTCAGCGTTCCCTCCTCCAGCCGGGTCTGAAACCAGTCGAACGACCCGGTTTCAACCCGCGAAGAACCCGATTGTATATCTCTATTTTTACTCAACGATTCCACCTGATTTTCGAGTATATTAGGCGTATGATTATGGTAAATAATAATCCCAAACAAATTTTGAGTTTCATGAAGTATAAATCGCAGATCGGGCCTCGAAATTCCGAAGAAAGACGCGCCATGATTTGCTCGGTTTGGCGCAGATTCGAACCACGATTTGTACATATGATGTTCATGGTATTGTGTAGATCATAACCCCTCTATTAATTTTGCATTTCATCGGCCAAAATCCGAAATCCCAAAATGAGTTTAGATCTTCGAAAAAAAAAGTTCAATTTCATGAAAATTTCCAGACTTCTTTGGCAATTGATGATATGGATTGCTAATATAACATCATACAAACGAAAATCCGAATTCAATTTGTTCAGAAAATGCAGCCAACATAAATTTTCGAATTTTCAACATATCATTCATCCATTCATCAAACCCTAACCATAACCAGGCTCTGATACCATTTGCTAACCAGATGTGGGAGATCAACTTACCTGTTGAAGTGCTGAAGTCCATGGCTGAAGAGGGAGAGAGAACAACTTGCAATGCCCAGCCTCAAAGAAGAGAGTATGAAGAAAATTGTATGTTTTGAATGAAGGGGTAACCCCCTATATATAGCCAAAAAATCATTTCTCTCTTTAATCAGTACTGTGATAGGAAACTAACTGACTACATAACGGGCTGCAAGTTGGGGCCTCTACCCAATGGGCGTGTACGTAATTAATCTGACCTATCACAGATTATTTACATTTAATCAGGTCCCAATCCATTATAAGTTTAGTGCTGGGTCAAGACTGATTACTTAATTTAATTCTGTATTTGGACTAATTTATTAATTAATGCTAATCCACATAAATTAATTCAACAAATGCTCCTCGAGTTAGATGTATTCCCATCACAGTTCACAGTTTATACCTAAACACTTTTTTTTCTTTAAATTCTGCCTAGATTGAAAAGAGATTAATGAGGAATTAGAGAAGGATTAGTTATGCATTAAAAAGTAATTAGCTACAAATTAACTAGGGATTAACTAAAAGTGGAAAATAGTGTTGGGATTTCACCGTAGTTTTGCTAAAATTTGGCGCAAGGAAGTATGAAAATTAGCTACCATTTATCAAAGCAATTAGTTGCAAAATTTTCCCTCACTAAAGTGAAATCATTTTTGAAACAACAAAAGACAGCCAATTAGAAAGAATTTTTTTTCTCTCTAATTGTTGTTAGCTACGATTAGCAAGTAAAGAAATCCCTTGCTAATTAGCAATCTATAATTATCGTTAATTGAGATCAGCTAGGCATTTAATCCCTCATTTTATCGTAGTGTTACTAAATATTATTTGTTTCCCATGCTGATTTTTTTTTGTTTTGTATAAAAAGTAATGCAAGAAATTAAAATTAATCAAAATGTCAGTGACTTTTAATTGTAATAATAAGAAAATGTATAGGCACATTTTGTGCTTGAAAAAAAATACCAGTACTTTTGCTAAAAGAAAATGCTAACATGCTTTTAGAAGTTAATTGTGTTTTACTGTTTTTTGTTCATAAGATATGAAAGAAACTGTCATTAACATATTTATTACAAAATTTTGTCATTAAGTACTTTTGCTTCTGAATAGCGCAAGAAAAATCAAATTGAGCCTTGAGAACTCAAATTTAATGAGAGAAACACTTAACCAAAATATGGCATTAAAGATTTTCTTCGTGAATCTTTTAATATCAATGTTGGTGGTCTACCTTTGACAGAATTGAGATTGTGGATTAGTTGAGGTGCTAACAAACTAATCTAAACACAACCTGATTGTAATACCAGAATAAAATCTAATCAATTTAATTAAATTAAGGGCTCGGCATATAAATTTTAAAATAATTGACATGATTATGGATTCAAAACATATACTAGGACTCAACTTGTCACCCTAGCATCTTCATTTGTCCCCTGGCCCTTACTAATTAAACATTAATTGGTCCCTATAGTTTTTCTCAATTTTTAATTTCCCTATAACTTATTTCTTTGTAATGGAGTCTTCATAGTTTTAAAACGTTTCCAATTTGTCTCCTAACATCAATAACTAAAACTAAAATTAATTGGGATGCACAAAGCTTTTGGAAGATTTGTGTTTCTTAAAAGCTTCACTTGAGGTGAAAGCTTCAAACTATCCCCACTTCCTTTTTCTTTCTCTTTTCATATTTTCTTGCCTTTAATCTAAACAAATCTCTTCCTCCTTCGAAGCTTCATGATTATGAAGGGCTATCGTGGTGGTCAGATCTGCAAGGAAGGCAATAATGTTGATGTAGCTGAGTAAAGTAAGAGGGAGAGAGAAAAATAATAGCTCACACACTGAGTAGAAGAAAAAGAAAAAGAAAAAGCTAGAGGGGAAAGAGGAAAAAAAAATTGAGTTGACTCACTAGCCAACCCCACTCAAATCGGTATAACTTGCGAGTTATGTGAGTCGGGCCATTTTGACTCAATTCTAAATGGGCTATAGGGTTTGTAACCAACCCACATTTGGGTTAAGTGAATTAACCAGTGAGTTAGACTCACTTTGATAACTCTACATGACATTATGTGTGTAGTGTTGACATGGTAAGCATACACTCTGCTTGACACTAAATTAATCCTCTGTGAATTTTCTCTCTTTTACATTTTGTCTATATAGTTTTAGCAAATTTACAATTCAATCTTTATACTTTATTTCTTTGCAATTAAATTCTTAAAAGTTTCAAACTATTTTCAATTTCGTCCCTATTATCACAGCCTATTTTCCTATTCTGCTCTTTGATTGACAATGACGCATGGAAGAGGGACGCCTTTTGTGGAGCCATGGAAGAGAAGTAGCTAGAGAAGGAAGAGAGGAGAAGTGCCATCGACCATCGTATCTCAATTCCTGTGCAATCTCTTGGGTCCTTCTCTCGCTGATGACTGAGTAGTGAGAAGAGGGGAAGGGTATTTTAATACCTAAACAATTATTAAATATAAAACTATAAAAAGAAAAAAGAAAAAAAGTGGTTTTGATTAGTTTAGTTCGACGTAAACTAAAGAAAAAAAAATGAATTGAAAATCCAACCGAATCATCCAATCTTCTTTAAGAAAAATCCAAAAAAAAACTGAATTTATTGCAATTTTTTTAATTTTTGAACAATTTTTCACAGTTTATGTATCTCGAATACCCCTAATATTATTACTAAATTTTGCATAGCTATGCTTGGGCATAAGCCCATTGGAAGCTATGTGTTCGGATTGTAAATTTACTTAATTTTAGCCCAATGTTATTGGATCCACCAGTTCCTTTTGGCATTGTGGAGTGGGGACTGGAAGGATCCAACCCAGCTGTAGCATCGTTAAGAGGACCATATCTAGCAGTTAAGAGTAATTTTTTCAATTTTTTATCTTAGTTTAATTTGTATTTTGTAGTTTTCTCCTTTTAAAAATATATATTTTTCTCTTTTTAAGATATTTTTTTTACTTTTTTAGTAAAAAAATTTCCTCTTTTTTAAAAGAAGTTTTGAATTTTTAAGATTTTACAACTTTATGCTTAGATTTGAGTAAAAAGATATTGAATTTACAATTTTGTACACATAATTGAATTTACAATTTTTTTTTATCTTAGTTTAATTTGTATTTTGTAGTTTTCTCCTTTTAAAAATATTTTTTTTCTCTTTTTAAGAGAATTATTTTTTTAGTAAAATTTTTTCCTCTTTTTTAAAAGAAGTTTTGAATTTTTAAAATTTTACAACTTTATGCTTAGATTTGAGTAAAAAGATATTGAATTTACAATTTCGTACACATAATTGAATAGAAAAATATTGAAAAAAATTAATTATCAGAGAAAGTTAGGATGTGTATTTTCTCTTCAAAGATATATCTCTATTTTTTTATATTTTATATTATTGTATTAGTTATATATCTAATATATTGAGATATAATATTTAATAAATTAATATTTATGATATATGTTGCTTTTGTTTTATCTTATTATAATACATGTTTGTCTTTATTTTTAGAAGTTATAAATTTATTTAACATATTTTTATCTTCTATTTGCTGATCCTAATATATAATATTTTGTTATCTGTCTATAAACAATAATTTTTCACTTGTAAAAAAAAATGAGGGAGAGCTTCTAGATATTTTGGGGATAGTTCAAAGCTATACATGCTATGGCTTTAACATGGACTCTGTTGTCTAAGTTGGAATTGTAGTGATAAAAAGGGAAGCAAGGAGATAAAAATGGCCGAAAGTCCTTTCTTGAGATAGAGCTGTCCTATTCATACACAAACTCTTAAAGATAATATGATAAATTCTGTCAATCGAGCGCATCAAACAATAAAATGTATATACATGATTTATTTGATTGTTGGTAAAGAAAAAAATATAAATAAAAACTAAGAATAAAATAAAATATTATTATTAAAATTATATTTAATATAATATAAAAAATAAAAATAAAATATTTATTATTTTTCTATATTTAATATATCTTAAATAATATATAAATAAAATAAAAAATTGACAAAAAGATAAAAATATTTTTAAAGAATAAAATTATTGAAATAAAATTATTTTAATTTATAAAATTATTTAAAAATAATATAAATAAATAAATAAATAAATATAATTAGTAATATAAATTTTTTATTAAAAATATTAAAAAATAATTTAAATATTATTTATTTTATTTTATTTATTAATAATAATAAAAATAAGAGAATGCCATTTTAGTTTTTTTTTTAATTTTATTTTATTCCCTTATCTCATTTTTTATTACTTTTAAGAGGTAATTTACTTTTCCACACATAAAACAATCTATTTTCCATAGTTCTTGTATTATGCCAACCAAACGTAACATTTGATGAAATCGCGATTCAAATTTTTACTGTATCAATTTAAATCTACAAAACAGGATTTAGTATTGTAATTCTCTATAGTTTTTTTGTTTGGTCAAAATGCGAATATGTTCAAAGTACTCTTGAATTGACTGGGTAAGAGAGAGTTGGGCCTGTATTATAATGGGCCAGTTAGCCCAATCTATTGTACCAACCGAATAATCTAGACGGGGGCCCAAAATACCTCAATTTACAACAATGAAAAAAAAACAAAAGTATATTTTTTTTTTTTTAAAAAAACTACGGTTTGAAATAAAATATTAAATGCGGTTTTGAGTGGAGTATGGCATCAGCCTTACAACCCTGTGAAGTATAATCCAACATTCGCTGATAAGAAAATTGCTATTTACGACTGTGATTTCACACTTATTATTATATTTAATTTTTATTATTTATTATTTAATATAAAAATCGTAAAAATAAATTATAAATAAAATAAAAATATTTGATATGACAAGAGATACAAAAAAAAGCAAAATATTACTGTTCTAAAATACTTGTGTGAACATATTTCATATGATAACTTTATATCATGTCACCGCTCACAAATTAACATCACACTCAGTCCAATAAAAAGGAGATTTAAAATCTCTTGTCTTCCTCAGTTCTTTCTATTTGATCTTCCTTCTTTCTCTCTCAAGGCACAATAAGAGTCTATTTATTTTTTTTATTTTTTATTTTCATTTTAATAAAAAATAAAAAATATGATTGAAAATGTGCTGGGTAAAATTTTAGGAGAAAATATTTTCTTTTAAAAAAAGGTGAAAACAAAAAATATAAAAAAAAAACAATTTTAGTGTTTCTAAAAAATAACTTGTGGTACTTTTGTAATTCTAAAAAAATTATCATAATTATTAAACAAAATCAAAATAATCTTATAATTATAGAAGATTAAATTCAAAAAATTAAGTAATATTTATGCTAATATGATATGAAAATAAATAGGAACAAACTTATTTTTTAAATAATGAAAATAAATTTTTTTAAAAATATTTCCATAAATCAGACAAAATTTAGTCCTTTTGGGAACTCCGTTTCTTGGAAACACCCTGTCCAACTACACTCTACCGTGGTTAGTCATTCAATCAAACTAATTATTTTTCACTTTAGAAAAAGAGAAGTCACATTGACGTGTGGAACCAACCCTCTCGTTTCTAATAGATAATACCAACCGAAGGTACCATGATGACTTTGCGGAAAGCTAGCGTTGCCCACTCTTCTCACCTTCCCCACTAACAAAGAACTCATAATTGGCTCTCTCAACAACCCCACAAATCTATATCATATTCACATCAGAAGCACACTTCTTTATTTATACCTTGTAAAATCGACCACCCCATTTTATTGACGAGAGCAAATTTTGATCGAGGATTGCAGCCCATCCAGGAACCACAAGAATCCAATGCTTATTAAGTTTTTTGATTCTTCTCTTAGGCTCTGTGTGATTCCTCTCTCTGTGGCAACCATATGGATTACTGTCACTAATCAGCAGGATAACAGCAGCTTCGGATTGCTCAGTTACGGCAACCTCTCTGGTCTCAGGTAAGAATCATGAGGGAAGCGAAACGAAGGAGATGGAAAATTTTGATTTTGATTTTCTTGAATCCGAATATGTTGTATCTGAGCTGATCTGATCAGTTTGCTTACAGTGACAGAGAGTTCATGGATCTGATTATTGCAGGTATATGGTTTGTGTCAGTGCCATCTGTGCTGGTTATGCTCTTGTTGCTGCTGCTGCTTCCTCATGGGTCAGATACTTGGTATCTAAAGCCTGGATTTTCTTTATCTCTGATCAGGTTTGATACTATCCCTTTGATTCCACCCCCATTGAAGCCAAAAAAACCAGCATATTTCTGTCATCCCCTTTTTTTCTTTCTTGTATCTCTTATTGATGTTTAGTTGGGCCACTTTCTGCGAATTGTAAACAAATTTTGGTTTCTAATTAATTTCCCATTCTCACTATCGAGAGAAGCTCTTCAATTCAAAGGTTGTTTTGGCCTTTTCATTCCAAGAACTGCGGTTTTCGTACATAGTTATTTTCATAAGAGTCACTATTTTTTATATTTGTAAAAGTTATCCTCGTACTTTTTTAGTTTCAAATTGACATAGTTATTTTCATAAGAGTCACTATTTTCTTAAAATTTATAAGATTTACACTCTCGTCCCTTCAAATTTTAACAAAACTACATTAATATATTTTATTTTAAATTTTTATAAATACTAATTTAATATTTTAATAATTTATATTATATTAAATTAGAGTATTCATAAGTTTTTAAAAAATACATAAAATATGAATTTCATTAATAATTTTGTAAATAATTGAAAAGTTTTGTATAAATTAAAATTAAAAAAAGCGTAACTCTAAATTTTAAAATTTTTAAAAGAAAGTGAATATAATTTTTTTTTTATATAATGGTATTTAGATTATTAGAAATACAGTGGTGGTATCATCCAAAATCTCAAAAAATATAAGATAATATAATAGTGTATAACATTCTAAAGCATTATTACTTTCTCATATTTTTTAAAATTTTAATTTTGTTAATTTTTATAAAGTATTAATTATATAATTTTTATGAAAATTATAATCAAATATAAAAATCTTAAATATTAAGATAACTTAGGAAAACTTAATATTTAAGTTATCAAACAAACAATTAGTTAAAAAAAATTCCAAGATACATCCAATCTAAATAAAAACAATTAGAATGTATTTATTTAGCTAAGTTGTTTCAAGATACATCCTATCTTAAATATTAAGTTATAAAATAATTTTTTAATTTTTTTTAACTTATTGTTTTTAGCACCTTTAGTCTGAGTAGATAATCTTTAACTGATCATTTTGGCAGATTGTAGCTTATTTAATGGTCACATCAATGGCTGCGTCAATGGAGATTTACTATTTGGCTTACAACGGTGATAAAGAAGTTTCATGGAGTGAAGCTTGCATCTCCTATGGGAGGTTTTGCAGCAAACTGAAGTTGGCTTTGATCCTCCATGTGTTGGCTCTCTGTTGCTTCTTGGTATTAGCTGTGATTTCGGCTTTTAGGGTTTTCTCCCTGTTTGAGCCTCCTTGTGATCTGAAAGAGGTGCAAGAACAGAGAGGTTAATTAGGACAGTTAATTGTATTATGCAGAGGAAAGCATTCATATTAATGTACTAATTTTTAAATGGTATGGGTATTTTTACAATAAAAAATAATATAAAATTAATTTCGATAGGATACTACACTCAAAATATTAAATTTTTTTTTATATTGTATTATTTAAAGACATATTCTTTTAAAACAATAATACTTTGTTGAGTTCAATCTTTCTCTTAAAATTAATATCTTTGTTTATTAAAATTATACTCATATTTTTTTAAAATTTATATGTAACTTAATTTAATGTCGTATAAATAATTAAAAAAATAAATTAATATTTATAAAAATTTAAAATAAACGATTTTAATCTAATTTTTTAAAAATTTGAAAGGATGTAACAATTTAAAACTAAAAGAAAAGTATGAATAATTTTCAAGAAAATTTAATATAAGTTATTTTAATAAATAAGAATAAATTATAAATTTTAATATTTTGGCTTAAAATCAGTTCTTTTTTCTAATTTATTCAATTACCATTTGTGACATTTTTTTATTATAATTTTAATATAATCAATTAGATGGATGTTAACAACATTGAGCAATTTTATTGTTAAAATTTGAAAGTATGTTTTACTTATGTTTTGACAATGAGTAAATTAATAATTTGATATTAAATTTATAAATCTGTATAACTTTAAGTTTTTTTAATATATCAAATTATCTCTAAACATTTTAAACTCGTTAAACGTTAATATTTTCAGAAATTAATATATAATAAGTATAATAAATTTTAAAAATTAATAACAAGTTTTAAATCAATTTATGTGAAGGTAATATAGAATTTATCTAATAAATTATTAAAATAAGAAGACGACATCTGCATTCAAATATCAAATTTGTTAAAAATATGGCTTCCCCACGTATGAATTCTAACTACTGTGTCATGAACAAAAACAGAGGATAGATGGCGCTGGTCTCTGTTTTAGAAACTTGTGACTCTGTTTTTGAACCGAACCCATTGTGGCAAATGTGAAAGAGGTTTCTTTCTAATGGCCCATCTGGCCATCTCACCAACCCCTAAAAGCACAAAAGAGGCAGCCATTTCCCAATTGATTTTAGATGGTCGTGGATCCGAACGGAAAAGCGAAAGACTCTCCTTTTCATCGATATCGTTGTTGTTTGACACGCCTTCTTGGTGGGGTCCAAGCGGGGAAAATCCTGGTTGGAAGTAACCGTCAATTGTGGTGGAGTAAGAAAAGAGCTTCATGTTCTAAAAAAGAAGTTTAGCAACCTGCTTCAAAATATTGTTTAAATTTATTTGAATTAAGTAAAAAAAATTATTTTCAACAAATAAAATTGAATTGATTGATTAATACAAGTAAATATTTTTAAAAATTTTAAATTTAAATGAATAAGTTAAATTTATTAAATTTTAATCCGATTAAACTCAAATCTATTAATAAATTAATTAAAAAAATATCTATTTTTTTTAAAAGTGTGTATAATTTAAAAATTCGTTTAAAATTATTTAAAAAAATTATATTAAAAAAATTAAATTAAATTGACTAATTTATATAAATAATTTTTTTAAATTCAAATTTAAACAAATTAATTAAATTTAAAAATTTTAACCTTAACTTCAATCGATTGGGTTGAATTTATAATTTAATTCAAATAATTTTCATAGTAAATATCAGGTCATTTTCATACCTAGGAAGATGAATGTAAGTGTAGTTAGGTACACTATTGTAGGTTCTCTATTTTAATGAGTTCAATTTTTAAAGTCAAATTATAAGAAATTTTACCTTGAATTATTTAATAGGTTCTCTAGTGATGTCAATTTTAAAGTCAAACCATAAGAAATTTTTTTCCGAATTCTTTAGTTTTAATGACCGGTTAAATGAATGGTTAATAATCTGTTTAGTCTAATTTCTTTCGAAAAACTTTTTTTTATTTAAAAAAGAAATGCTTTATTTATGTTTTTATCCTATTTATTCAAGACTCAAACTTGATTTTAAATACTAGCAGAATCTATTTTAGTTGAAATAGAGAAGCAAAAAGTTAGAGCTTTTCTTTTGAAACAAAAACAAAAGCAAAAAATTATTATTTTTAGACAATAATATGCTCATTTAAAATTGAAAATGACAAAAGTATTCAACCTTATTTTTATAAATACTTTCATATAAATGCATAAAATTTTATTAACTAATCCTCTTAATTTTTTAAATTAAAATAATTTATAATAAAATTTCATATTTAGGTTGATAAAAATTTTATAATTAAAATTTTATGTATTTTAATATAAATTTATAAAATTATTTTTAATTAAAAAATTTATATGTATATTGTGATTTTATTTTATTTTATATTTTAATTTATAAATAATCAAATCAATTAAATTTAATATTTAGAATTATTTTTCTATTCATTGTAAACTTATTTTCAAATATATTTTTTAGTAATTTAAGAGTAAAAAACACTTTTATAAAATTGTTCAGACACTAATGATATTAATAAGAGTGTTTATAAAATGATTTGGTCAAATATACTATTTGTTTTTTTATTTAAGTACTTTTTCTTAAAGTAATTTTTTATTTATAAAAACATGTGTTAAGAAAGCATAAATTAGAAGTATAACCAAGCCAGACTAAATCATAAATAACTATCAATCAAAACGTATGCAAGTGGGCTTACAAACTACTTAACTGCAACACACACAAAAAAGAAAAGGATAATAAAGGAATAAAAATTGGTTAATTTTGTTCTTATCTACAATGACACTTTATTGAATTAAATTTTAACATTAACATCAACCAAATTGATTTTTTTTTCTTTAGTTCTTAGTGAAAAAAGGGACTGTGTCACATGTTACAAATTTAAGAAATTAATTGATACAATTGAAATCACACTAGATGTAATAAGTGGCTCAAAAAAATTAATAAAAAAGCAAAAAGAAGAAGAAGAAGAAAAAACACTCAGTTGCTTAAACATCCTTTTAGTAGTGCACATAAGCATGTGATGTTAGGAAGACATTTGGTTTAACAACATCTTAACTCAAGTACATTTTATGAAATTAGGCATCTAAAATTATTTGTATTTCATATACTGATATCAAAGATACTAGAGTGTCATAAACTTGTTTAATACTTACTAAAAAATATACTAATTGTATCTATTTTATTATAACTTTTAGTTATTATCATATCATTTGTAAAAATTTTAAATACACTAATATCTTATATGATAATATTGTATACTATGATGTTGTTTAGAATATCATAAAATCAAAGATCAAGTTGAGGGGTGTGCATGTGTCTGGCTCAATGATAAGCCTGATGCTCCTTCAAAGAAAGATGACTTGAATTTGAGTCTTCCTAACCTTCAAACTAGACAAAAATTCTAGTCCCCTATGTATCACTCAAAAAAAAAAAAAAAACAAAAAAAAAAAAAGAAGTTAAGGAGGAGGAGGGGTGGGGATACAAATGGCGTGCTATTTGATCCTGTTAGGCAAAACCGGAGAACAAACCATGCACAAAGCCCATGGATGGTTACAATGCTTCTATACAAAGCTGGATCTTGTATTGGATTGCTGCCTTCCTTTGAAAGTTTAAGGCCTGTTGTCATGGGCGCAGGAGTGCTCTTGGCATTCAACATCTTGTCTTTTGTTTAGGAGTCTCTAATGTATTTAGATTGAGATAAATGCAATCTGCCATCACTGAGTTTGTGAACTTGAACTCCAGAAAATAGTTTAGCAAAACCTTAATCCTTTAAAGAGAAGGCTTTATTCAAATCAGAAATCAAGGCTGCAATTGCATCTTTAGCATCCCCAGTCACTAGTATATCATCCACATACACAAGCACAAATAGTGGATGATGCTTAGTAATCCAAATGAACACTGAAGGATCACATTTACATGATTTGAACCCCAAATGAGTTAGTGGCAAGTTTTTCAAACCAACCCCTTGGTGCTTGCTGAAGATCATAAAGGGCCTTTTTCAACTTGCAAACCAATCCCTTATTATTACCTTCAAAAACCTCATTCAAGAACGCATTATTTACATTTGGCTGGTGTATTCACTCCTTTGACAATATCATGGTTAAAACAACCCTAATTGTTGTAAGTTTAATCGCTGGGCTAATGGTTTCATTGAATTCAAATCCTTCTTTTTGTTGAAACCCTTTAACTACTACTCTTGCTTTTAATTTTTGAGTATAGCCACCTGCATTTTCCTCAAGTCTAAAAAGTCACTTACAGCCAATGGCTTTCCTATGGGCAAGAAATTCCACCAAATCCAAGTCTGGTTTTTCATGAGGCTATACTCCTCATCCATGGCTTTCTTCCGATCAGGATATGTGAAGGCTTTCTGAACTGAGTTTGGTTCTGTTTGAGACAGAAAAGCTTGAGGCTTGAAAATTCCAGCTTTAGCTCTTGCTGTCATTGATGGAAAGGTTGAATAAATGCTCTAGATGGTCTAGTAGGTTGCATGTTATGATTATTATCAACAAAATATTTTGGTAATGAAAAATTTAAAACTGTAGGCTACAAATACTGATCAAAATCATCTGATATCACAGCATTAGTCATTATTCAAGGACAAAGGCCATTTAGTAACATAATTAGGCACATGTAAATCCAAAGGATGATTAAAAGATTGAGTATGAGATGATGCAGTTATGGGAATGAAAGAAGAAATAGAAGCTGGTGTTTTCCGCTGCAAGGAAAGACTAAAAGAAAAAGGAAAGTGATGTTCATTGAAGATGAAATCACGAGAAATGAACAATTTTCCATCTAGACTCAAGCATTTATAACCCTTCTGCTTGTCACTATAACCCAGGAAGACACGTTCAATGGATCTAAATTAAAGTTTTTGTTTATTGTGAAGTCTGATGAAATGGTAGCACGAACAACCGCAAACCCCCAAACGATCATATTAGGAATAATAGAATAAAGGGTTTGAAAAGGTGTTTTACCTTGCAGGTTAAGGGTAGGCAGCATGTTAATTAGGTAGGTAGCTGTAAGGAAAGCCTCATCCTAATGGGATAGATGCATAGAAGAATTAGCTTGGAGGGTGAGGCCTACTTCAGTGATATATGCCTAAGTTTTCTCTGTAAGATTCCATTTTGGTGATGTGTATAGGGACAACTTACCCTATTTTGACTGAGTTTGTTTATGAAGGCACGGAGTTCTCCCCCCCCCCCCCATCTGTTTTGAAGTGCCTTCTCTTTTTTTTTCTTTTGTAATTGAAGTTTTACCATATTAATTCTTGAATTGAAGAAATTTTTTCATCGCATCAGACTTGGTGTTTTAGTAAGTAAACCCAAGAAACTTTAAAATATGCAAACAAAATGTTAATGTAGTGGAAACACCACTGTGCACAAGTTCAAGAGGCTTAGTATGAATGGTGGTAGATAAAGATGAAGGAACTCTGTGATTTTCCAGGACAACAAGCATGACAAAACTCAAAAGCACTTTTATTGTATTGATCATAAAAGATTACAAGATTTAAGAACATTTCTTTACAACCAATGAGGATCAAGGGTGGCCTACTCTATTGTGCCACAACAAAAATTTAGAATTAACTGCCGAATTGGAAACAAAAGCTACTTTGATAGTATCCTTAGAAGAATTTAGAGATTTTTGAGGATGACTGCCATCAAAAACACAATATGGACCATCTCTATCTTGGCTTGTCAAAAGTATTTGTTTGCTTACCTGGGATTTAACAAAACAAGAGTGAGGATGGAATTCAGAAAGACACTTCACTATCTCTGGCAAAGGATGAAACACTTAAAGAGAATTTTAGACATAGCCGGAACATGCAAAAGATTTTTAAGTAAGGCGAAGAAGGAATGAAAGGAGATTTTGTAGCAGAATGCTCGTTACTTTAATCATCAAACTTGTGCATTGCCAATATGCACTTGATCATTTCAGGTGTAGCAATTGTAGACATATAGCCCTGGGGTTTCATATTGAAATCATTTTCTTGGTTTGAAAGCATTTTCTGGTGATAATTCTGCTATTTTGAATGATAGGGAATGCTATTGAGGAGTTCTTTGATATGCTTGATTATATCTACCATGCAAATTCAAAGCTGGGTCCTCTGTCTTGCCATAAAGTTGGCATGCAATTAATAGCTCCTCTAATGTGCTTAGATCTTCCTCTGCCTCTTGATCTACCATCACCATGAAAACCTCTTGCATTAGCACTTCTATACCCACCTTGATTGTAAAATGATGAACCTCCATAAGCAGAATTGTAGCCTCCTGATGAAACACATTATGCTGAAATCCGAACCCCTTTTTTCATTTCACTAATTGCTAAATTCACATAAACAATCAAGAACCTTATTATGTCTTTCAATTCAATTTTCTTGAGCCAATATAAAAACTCTATCTCACCAACAAAGTAGGGCTCAGATCTAGATGAAATTGAGGTGATAAAGCCATCGTAAATAATCCTCAGGTAAACCATCCAAAATAACTTCAATACAATCAATTTCAGAAATTTCATAACCAGATGAAATCAAAAAGTTAACGAATGATTTTATCTTAAGCCTTGTATTATATGACAAACGAATAACCTTTCTTTGTGTTCTGCAGCTGAAGCTTAAATGGCTTCAACTTTTCTCTTGTTTGAGTGGCAAAGAAAACTTGCACTTAATCCAGACTTCATGAGAAAATTCACATCTTACTAAACGAGTCAGCATGCTTTCTGACATGGAAGAAAGAATCCATGACTAAAGCGACTGATCTTGCCTTTCCCAAACTAAAAATTCTTTACGAACCTTTCCAAGCTCTTGATCTCTTTCTGAATTAAACTTTGGAGGTATATCTGAACCAGGGATGAATTTTTACAGATCATGTCTCTTGATTGCAGTCAACATCTGCTGCTTCCATAACAGATAGTTGGAATCTTCAAGCTTGATGGAAATCGCATTAGGGAAGTTTAACAGACTTCTGTGCAGAAGAACCTGATATTGCTGTATGGTGAGGATCATTCTCCATTATCAGAGATCGTGAGACTCTGATACCATGTCACAAAATGAAGAAAACTATGTTCAAAACAGAGGAAGAAGAATATGAACACATAATGCTTTTGTTTATCATCAACCAACATGTATAAGCAGCAGCTTTATATAGAAACTAGCACAACTATAACAGAACCTGTAATAGAATGCATGTGCTAGTCATGTGCTCTAACTGTACTGATAAGTTTAGCTTAAGATGATTTAATTTTTTCTTTTTTCTTTTTTTTTTACCATTTTTAAGGTTCTTTTTGCCAGTTATATAAATCATTGTCACCTAGGACTAGATATTCTGGTTGGATAAAGTGTCAAGTTTGATCTTCCAGTACAAAAAGGAAAAATAATACTATCATTACCAACATGGTTACCATATTAATGTTTTTGATACATGAGTGAGTAGAGGCTTCAACATAAAACCTCTTTCTAATTACTCACACCCCTAGTCTCCGATCACACAGTGGCTTAACTACACTACTTTTCGTAGATTACAAACCTTAAGCTTAAGATCTTGTGCTAATTACCCACACTCTCGCTACTATACTACACCTAGTGGCTTAAACCATTTTTTGTGTTTTTAAGTAGCCAAAGCTTATTACAATTTGATACTAATTAATTAAAAGTTCACAACTGATCGATAAGTCTGACCAGGATTCCACCAAGCCGGAATCACCTCGTCCACCACAATCTTCTTGCCAGATTTCAGTGTGGTTAGGCGGATAGAGAATGGAGCTTGAAGTGGTGAGCCTGAGCCAATCTTCCAAATTGCACCCCAGGACTGTTGCATGGCACGCCATGATGCTGAGTCGACGGCTTCCTTGAATTCAACGCTAGCAAGGTCACCATCTCCATTTTCATACTCAATCAGCACAGCAAAATAGTATGGGTTGGATCCAGAGTCCACTTTAAATGCTATTGACATACCACGATAGTTGCATTCAACTCTGCAGAAGTCACAATCTCCAATTTTCTTACCAACAATATTGTAAATAGAAATATCCGTTGAAAGGAGATTATATTGACAAAACCCTAATGCCCATGTGGATAATTACAAAATAAAATCAAGAAGTGGCAAATATAAAAACTCAAATATAGGGATGTAAATGTTTCTTTGGATAGTATAAGATAAACAAAAAAAAAATTGATCATCTTTGTACCAAAAATAAGAAAATGACGAGCATCTAAAAAATGTATTTTATAGGCCTGCATGAAGGTAGGGATGATCATAGATAAGGTACAAGTATGATAACAATATTGTAAATAGAAATGTTGAAAAGAAAAGAAAAATTCAAAAAGTCAATTTGCTTTTACAAAAAACTATATATATATATAATTGGAATATTTCTCTGGTTACCAGAAACAAGTATATGACAAACATCTAATTTAAGTATTTTGTAGGTCTGAATGAAAGTGGCAGTGCAACAAAGGTCTTTTATATACTTCTCACACACATATAATAGCACATTAATTAAACAATCTCTCTCACAGGTACAATAGTAGAATCATATAGAATAAATAATTAGAACTTGAGATTCTTCCAAGATAGACTACAACTATTAAACAGAAGTAATGACCAAGTCAATTATTTTTTATTTGCTTCTGACTTTTAATAGAGAACTAATTTTATTCGGTATTGAGGTTGCTCCTCCACAAAAATGTTTAAATCTAACTTGAGTTCATCCTAACTTATCACATAAACTACAAGCCTTGTGGATGTAATTAAGTCAATGACAAATATAGATGTAAATACATCAAAGGTAAGCTCACTTAAGAGTATCATTAGTATGTTTATATATCTATTTATTATTGACTATATCTTCGCATAAAAGTTACCTTCTATGTTGAATCTCCAATATCCCAACATTCCGTAGCTTCTCATCCTGGCCATAAACTGACATGCCACTGAAAGCATTGCCACTCAAATCAAAATGAACTCTCTCTGTAGAGCCACACCCAGGACACTCATCAGTGATAACTACCTTCACTGGGTTACCCGAGCAAGCCGAATTCCCTGTGCACTTCACCTGAAAAATGGAACAAAATTAGCATGCGATGCTCCAATAATTCGTAACTTTATTTTGCACCTAAAAATTCAGAAACATAGGTAAAATGTTATTGGGTTGCACCTCATAACAAGCACCACAGCCTTTGCCTGAGTTAAACAAAGGTGGGCCTCCTGCTGACACCATTGCAGCAAATGCAGGTTCCTCAACAGCACTGCCATATCCACAAGCTCCCCCTACATAAATTAGATATAGATAAGTAAAGGTGTTTAGGCACATTCTATCTTGATAGATAATTATTTATGCAATTTTTTGTACAATTTTTGTGCCTACAATTATATACTTGTATTACCATCACTGCTGGCACCGGTGGGGCTTCCATACCAAGTGGCCACTGCGGGAGACCAATCCAAACCAGAGGAGGAGTATGAACAATTAAGAAGCTTTCTGGAGTTGGAGCAAGAAGAAGGGCTCACTAGAAAGACTGAAAAGAAAGCAACAAGAGCGAGGAAACGAGAGAGTGGAAGTTGAGGGGTGATTAGAGCCATATTACGTATAAGGAATATTTGTAGTTAACGGTGATAATGAGTTGAAGAATAAGCCATAAGTCTCTGGTATTTATAGAGAACAAGAGAGAGGGAAGTGCATAATTTTAAACTGCATAAGAAGTAAATTATTCCCCATGTCAACGTGAGAGAATTTGATGAACCCAAGAGGGACATTTGACCTCATTTTCTTTGAGGAACAAGACAAATAACATGTCTCAACTTGAGATACGAGACATTTCCTTCACGTATTGCTTATTAAAAGGTAAGCTTAATTTGATATAATTAATTTATGTAAGACCTCACACGTTCAATTTTTTTTTTTTTTCTGCAGGCGTCTTTCTTATCAGTTATCCTTTTTCTGGAATTTATTTTATAAGTTCATAACAACCATATCATAATTTTAATACAAAAGGGAGTTATACATTGAGTGATCATGTTGTAGTGTGTTGTGTTTGGCTGATTAGTGAACTTGATGCCCCTCCAAATTAAGAGTAGGGATGAGCATAACTTGGTATATTTGACTATACACATCCGAATTTAGTAAAAAAAATTATTTTAAATGGATCGAATCAAATTAGCAAAATTTAGACAGATAAATTTTTAAAATAATCTTAAGTTAATTCGAACAGGTCAAGGGCAATCTTTTAAAATTTTTCTAACATTTGTCTCAACCTATCCGACTTCACATAATTTGAATTTTTTGAATAATTTAAAATTTTGAACAAATTCAAATATTAATTTTTCAACTCAAATATTATCTGATCAGGTTGCTCTGCCCGTCCAACCCAACCAATGCTCACCCCTAAAAAGGAGAAGGCGTGGATTCAAGCCCTTTTAACTCCCAAATTAGAAAAAAAAAAATTTAGTCTCTCAACTATAATAATAATAAGAAATCATGTAGTAATTCAATTTCATTGTTCCCTCACAAGATTTAACAGATGTTCTGCATGCATAAACCACAGGTTCAAAGTGCCATCTCTATTTACTGGTGTTCATTCATACTCTTAAAATTTAAATGTTTTCATAATATTGTTAACGGACAAACACTGATACGTTATTTCTTTACAAGTTAATGGTTTTTATATTGTAACTAAGGAAATTGAATTTAAAAACTATAATCCAATATTGTAGGCACATAAGTTGACACTGTTGACTTATGTTTTAGACACGGGTTAAACATAGTCACATTGGTAAAATTTAAAAAGAAAAATTGTACCAAGTCGTAATTGTAATCATAATTATTTGAGTAAATAATCACCCCTCCATTAATTAAAATAATATGTTTACTACATAATCATCTATTCTATTATAATAATATAAATTAATTTTTTTAAAAATAAAAAATATACTACAACTTATTTTAAATATTTCAAATACTTTGTATGAAAGAAAAAAAAATAGCAGCCCTCAATATTTTCTGCTAATCTATTATCCTCTAATATTAATGATTCATAGCCAACGTTTTCCTATCCCTTTCATGGTTAATAGTATTTTAACGTACAATAAAAAATTATATAATGATATTTTACCAATAAGAACCTATTTGCAAAGAAAAAAAAGAAGATTAATACCATAAAACACACAAAGAAAAAGGATAGACATAGTTAAAAATAAATAATTGATATTGAAGAACAAAAGAAAAAATAAAAGAAAATTTGAGAAAGCATTCATTTATTTATTTTTTTATATTTTTTAAAGAGTACGTAAGAAATTTAAGTTATTTTATAATATTTTTTTAAAAGACATTTATATATATTTTTATAATAAAGAACAGTGTAATTAAAATATTAATTAAAAGAGAAGAGATTATTTTATTTTTATTTTGAAAATTTTTTTGTATATTTTTTTAATAAAAAAAATTTATATAATAAAAATATCAACAAAAAATATGAGCATATTTTATTTTTTATAAAATATTTATCTATATTTTTATAATAAAAAAAATCATGTACTCGTCCAACCAATTTGGGATTGTACAATGGTAGGCACTGTAGGACCCACTTGGAATCTTTTTTAGTATAATATCCACCAATAATACTTCGTCGTATATGGTCGTTCGTAGTAGTCACTGGCCTATACGGGAATAGCTTGGAAAACCAGTTGAAAAGGAAACACGTTCGTTAATGAAGCCATAAATGGCGGTTATAAGCCGTTGAAGGAAACAGGTAGGTGGGTATCCACATCGCTCCCAGACGTGCTCCCCAGTATTTTCCAACAATCTTGACCCCACTTTTGTAGTCTACCATTTTTCTTCTAATTTATTTATTTTGGCCTGCTTCCTTAAGTAATGTATTACTCGTTTGTAACGTCAACTGTATAGTATAATATTTTATTATAAATAATTATATAAGAAAAAAAGCCACTTTTTATTTTTAATATTAAAAACATGTTACCGTAGTTTTGCTGATAGAAAATTATAATTTTGTCACACACAAAAAGTCATCATTTAGAGAGAGAAATTAATTTAGCAGTGTGATTAAGTGAGTGTTGTTCGTGCGCAACTTAACGAAGAAAAACTACGATGGTGAAGATATGAGAAGAGAAAAATTTAGAGTCTATTTAGTAATTGTTTTTAAAAATAATTTTTTGTTTTTAAAAATAAATTTATTTAGAAACTATTTTTTTATTTTTGTTTTAAAAATAAGTTATTTTTTTTAAATTTTTTTTATTTTTTTTATTCCCAACATACCCAAAAACAAAAAATAATATATTTTAAAAATAGTTTATCAAACAAATTTTTTTTATATTTATTTTGCAAAAAAAATTTTAAATATAATTTTTAGAAACAATTTTTAAAAATAAAAAATAAAAACAAATCCAAATAAGTCATTATTTTGCTGTTATAGTTAAAAAAAAGAGAAAGATAAAAGCTTCATCCCTTAAAAATTTACATGAAATTTCCCTTTGATTATCTTTTTTATTTTATTTTATCATTTATCTTTTAAAATCATAATGAGAAATTGACAGATTAGCGAAGGAATAAATTCTTCCTTAATTTGTCTTTGATCTAAATAAGCAACAAATTGGTGAGGGAATATTTGTTCGCTACGCTTGGGTTGCTAATTAGCTAGGTTCTCTCATCATTCTCTTGCTAAGTTATAGTGTAACATCGTGTACAAGAGAAAACAGTTTAGTTAGTTATTGGTTATGGTAGTTAAGTTAGTTATTGGTTATGGTTGTTAAAGTTCAGTTACATGGTTATAGCTTAGATAGCTTCAATATAAAGCTACACATTTTGCATCACCATTATTTAAGCTTAATACAAGCAAAGAACTAAATTTCGTTTCGAAGTACCGTTTCGGTAACTTCAAAATTAAAAATATTTCAAAATGTTTCGAAAATTTCGTTGAAACAAAAGAATTTTAAAAAAACGTTTCAAATAATTATAAATTTTTTTTTTTAATTTTAAAAAACCTTAGCGTACTATTAATAATATAGATATATAAATTTAGATAACATAGTATTAAATAATAATATTGATATAATTACCATTCATAAAATTTGATAACATTTAACATATATAAAATTCAATACAAATTACATATTATACTCAAATTATAGAATACAATATCAACAAATATTATTAGATAATTTGAATCAATTAAAAGTAGAATGTCTAGGAGGTAGATAACCAGAACTTGAATATAATCTAAGAAGAAATTGATAATGTCTCTCCACATGATCACAATAATCAATCCAAGTCATTTGAGAACGATAAAAATTATCATACTCCCTCTTAAATTTTTCAAAATCTTCTATATTGTATGTTGGAGGACGCCAACCAACTTGTGAAGAAGATAAGTAAGATGAACCATATCCCAAAGTCGCACCATGATTATATGCAGAGGATGATGAATCATATTCATAATTTTAACCATACGTCAAAGATGATGAATGATAACTAAATCCATGGCCATGAGACTCATATCCTCCAGTGTTAAGTGAAGAAAAATCAGAAGTCAATTGTTGAATATTTTACATTTCAACATTATTATCACTTGTTCTATTGTAATCAGAAAGTCTATAACCATGATCTTGTTCTTCAGTGCAATATTGAAAATCGTGTTTTGATGTGAAAATCACAAGACTTCTTTCATCAATTCTATCAGTAGTGGTAACATTTTTACCACCCATTTCGCCATCGCCATCACCTGCATCTGTGTCAGTATCAATATTTTCTTCTGATTCCTCATCAATATCAACAGCGACTGAAAATCGACGATGTTTTGATCTTGTCATCAAATTTTCAAACTCCTCATCAGTAGTTAATGTATCTGGTTGAGTAGTTTGTGAATCTGACCATCGATTAGCAAATATAGCCAAATAACTATTTGGTCTAATATTTCTAGTATTTTCATCCAATTCATCTAATAATGCATCACCAGGATTATCCAACCATTCTGAAAAGCCATCATTTTCTTCAAAAACTGTAGTTAAATCAATTGCTCTGAACTCAATATCTTTTGAATTATGATCTTTCATAATATGCTTCAATTTCAATCGCATATTATATTGTGTAAAAACAAACTTTTCAAGTTTATCATAATTCAAACGATTACGCACTTTTGTGGCAATAAGTGCAAATGTGCTCCAATTTTTTTCGCATCCACTACAAGAAACTGTCTGTGACAATACTCTTATTGCAATTTTTCTCAAATTTGGAGCATCAGCACCATGCATAAACCACTATTTAGCTAAAAAATAAAGGAAAGTAGTGCATGTTAGTTAATAATATATTGAAGTTCTTCTATATACAGACTATATTTTTTAGTGACATAATAAGTCAAATCTGGATCTGTTTTATTTCTTCATTTGATAGTCAATTTATCAAAAAATCCATACATAGCATCTCGATATATTTTTACCTATATAAAAAATATAGTGCAAGCAATTATTATGGTTCTGATCACAAACAACAAAGATAAAGAAAAAATGATAAATACATCATTTAGTGCATATGAAGCTTTAGTTGAGTTGGATTAAATCTAGAAATTGCATGCTTAAGCGCTTTCAACAAATCTTCTCGGGATCCAAGGTTTTCAGAGTATTAATATGATGGATTCAAATAATATGCTTTTTTTCCGATGTGAATAAAAAATAAAATGCTAATTAGTATAGTCAAAAATGAAATAAATAAGCACATATTGTCAAAATAACAAATATAAATATATAGTCAAAGATTTCATTTTATACCTGCTATATGAATATCACTTATTATTTGTTTATGCCAACGACGGTCAATGACATCAAGATATTTTTTGCATGACTTGGGAGCTATTGTTTGAATTGTTGATCTGGTCTTACATATTGCTGCATATACATACGACATTGTGGCTCGCTTTTCTCCATCAACCATCCTTAGAACCTTAACAATTGGCATATGTATATCAACAATTTTCTTTACATTCTTCCAAAAATTTGGATCTAATATGGTGGTATGGACTCGTGTTCCAACTGAATCCTTATTAGCAGAACTTCTAGACCATTTATTTGAAGTTACCATTCTTTGTAGCCCATTCTTGTGCTCCAAAAGACTTGCAAGAACAATATAATTGGTTACAAATTGTATTTGAGTTGGCCTAATCAACTCTCCTGTGCAATAAGTTCTCATAATGTGAAGAATTTTAGAACGATTATAAATAAAATTGGTACACATTTTAGCATATTCTAAAACCTTCTGAACTTTTTAAAATTTTCCAAAATCATGCAATATTAGATCAAGAGAATGAGCAGCACAAGAAGTCCAATACAAGTGTGGTCTCCTTTGCATCAATAACTCACCAGCCTTCTTATATGCAGATGCATTATCTGTAATGATTTGTACAACATTGGTTTCACCAACCTCTTCAACCACTTGATCCATCAAATTAAAAATATATTTGGCATCTTTTTCTCTTCCACTCGTATTAATTGACTTGTGAAAAATTATTCTCCCATCACAATAGATTAAAAAGTTTATGATTGCCAAACGAGTGGTGGATTGCCAACCATCACACATAATTGTGATACTATAAGTTTCTCATTTCTTCTTAAATTCTTCTGTATATTCTTTTATCTCTTCTATTTCATCATCAAGCATTGGGCCACCAATTTCATAAGGAGTTGGACATTTTACCCCAACACCTACACGAGCAATTTCATCAATTATGATATCACAAAATGGACCTTGAGCTTTGTTAGGTGGGATATTTTGATAAATAAAAAATTTATCAATTGCTTGCTTTGCTGACTTTGTCCACTTTTTAGGATTCCACAAATGATGCAATTTTTGTTGATACACATCTCGTTGGCGATATATTGAAGGATTCATTTCTTCCTTGCTTAGATCTTTTTCTTTTCTCTTACCAAAAAATTTGCTTGTAGACTCTTTTAAGCTTTCACTACGAAAGAAAGGTCTTTTTTCTTTCTTCGATATTGGCTGAAAATAACCAGATTTATATCCTCTTTCTGCCCCATGTATCTCTTCAATAGATATTTGTTTTGCATATTCTAACTCCTCATTTTCTTTAATAGTCATATTATCGTCTGAACCTTCAGATGATATCTCTTGAATGACAGCTCTTCTTCTAACTTCATCCATTAGATTTTCTCTCATTTCAGTTCTTGTAGTACTGAAATGTTCGTTTTCTTTTTGTTTGCCCTTTAAAAATTCTCTCATTTTATTAGCAATTTCTCTAGGACATTTTTCACATCTCTCAACATTTGTATAACCCCCAACTAGGTGTTGCTTCAATCGAGTTACACCACCACCCTTCATTACTTTATGACAAAAATTACATTGTACATGTTGTCTATTTCCACCCACCATTTTTCCATAGGTCCAACCAGGATCTGTTCTTCTCCATAGTTTTTTGTCTAGATTTTCGATATTGATGAGTTGATCTGATGTATTTTAGCATTTTGTTTTTGGCTTTATAAGATTTGAGTTCAGATGCCTAACTTTATCAGTTTCATGTCTTCATCTTTTTTTTTTTCAGATTCGTTTTGACTTTTGAATATTTGTTATTTGTCCCGAAATGATTTTATTTCGGTGTTTCGGTGTCCATTTCGGTCAATACACACCGCAATATGATATTTTTCACTGAAATGATTGAATTTCTCAACTAGTATGGTGTTTCGTTTCGGTGCTCTTCGAAACAGAAAATTTTCGATCGTTTCGACCGAAACGACACGAGATTTAATGAAGGGTGGGTGGAAATAAACAACATGTACAATGTAATTTTTATCATAAAGTAATGAAGGGTGGTGATGTAACTCGATTGAAACAACACCTAGCTTGGGGTTATACAAATGTTGAAAGATGTAAAAAATGTCTTAGAAAAATTGCTAATAAAATGAGAGAATTTTTAAAGGGCAAACAAAAAGAAAACGAACATTTCAGTACTACAAGAACTGAAATGAGAAAAAATCTAATGGGTGAAGTTAGAAGAAGAGCTGGCATTCAAGAGATATCATCTGAAGGTTCAGACGATGATATGACTATTAAAGAAAAGGAGGAGTTAGAATATGCAAAACAAATATCTATTGAAGAGATACACAGGGCAGAAAGAGGACATAAATCTGGTTATTTCCAGCCAATATCGAAGAAAGGAAACAGACCTTTCTTTCGTAGTGAAAGCTTAAAAGAGTCTACAAGCAAATTTTTTGGCAAGAGAAAAGAAAAAGATCTAAGCAAGGAAGAAATGAATCCTTCAATATATAGCCAACGAGATGTGTATCAACAAAAATTGCATCATTTGTGGAATCCTAAAAAGTGGGCAAAGTCAGCAAAGCAAGCAATTGGTAAATTTTTTATTTATCAAAATATCCCACCTAACAAAGCTCAAGGTCCATTTTGTGATATCATGATTGATGAAATTGCTCGTGCAGGTGTTGGGGTAAAAGGTCCAACTCCTTATGAAATTGGTGGCCTAATTCTTGATGATGAAATAGAAGAGATAAAAGAATATATAGAAGAATTTAAAAAGAAATGAGAAACTTATGGTATCACAATTATGTGTGATGGTTGGCAATCCACCACTCGTTTGGCAATCATAAACTTTTTAATCTATTGTGATGGGAGAATAATTTTTCACAAGTCAATTAATACGAGTGGAAGAGAAAAAGATGCCAAATGTATTTTTAGCTTGATGGATCAAGTGGTTGAAGAGGTTGGTGAAACTAATGTTGTACAAATCATTACAGATAATGCATCTGCATATAAGAAGGCTGGTGAGTTATTGATACAGAGGAGACCACACTTGTATTGGACTTCTTGTGCTGCTCATTCTCTTGATCTAATATTGCATGATTTTGAAAACTTTGAAAAAGTTCAGAAAATTTTAGAAGATGGTAAAATATGTACCAATTTTATTTATAATCGTTCTAAAATTCTTCACATTATGAGAACTTATTGCACAGAAGAGTTGATTAGGCCGGCTTAAACATGATTTACAACCAATTATATTGTTCTTGCAAGTCTTTTGGAGCACAAGAATGGGCTACAAAGAATGGTAACTTCAAATGAATGGTTTAGAAGTTCTGCTAATAAGGATTCAGTTGGAACATGAGTCCATACCACCATATTAGATCCAAATTTTTGGAAAAATGTAAAGAAAATTGTTGATATACATATGCCAATTGCTAAAGTTCTAAGGATGGTTGATGGAGAAAAGTGAGCCACAATGTCGTATGTGTATGCAGCAATGTATAAGGCCATATCAACAATTCAAACAATGGCTCTCAAGTCATGCAAAAAATATCTTGATGTCATTGACCGTTGTTGGCATAAACAAATAATAAGTGATATTCATATGGTAGGTATGAAATGAAATCTTTGACTATATATTTATATTTGTTATTTTGACAATATGTGCTTATTTATTTCATTTTTGACTATACTAATTAGCATTTTATTTTTTATTCGCACCGGAAAAAAAGCATATTATTTGAATCCATCATATCAATACTCTGAAAACCTTGGATCCCGAAAAGATTTGTTGAAGGCGCTTAAACATGTAATTTCTAGATTAGAGCCCAATTCAACTAAAACTTCCTATGCACTAAATGAGGTATTTATCATTTTTTTCTTTATCTTTGTTGTTTGTTATCAGAACCATAATAATTGCTCGCACTATATTTTTCATGTAGGTAAAAATATATCGAGATGCTATGTATGGATTTTTTGATAAATTGGCTATCAAAGGAAGAGATAAAACAGATCCAGGTTTGACTTATTATATCACTAAAAAATATAATCTGTATATAGAAGAACTTTAATATATTATTAACTAACATGCACTACTTTCCTTTATTTTTTAGCTAAATAGTGGTTTATGCATGGTGCTGATGCTCCAAATTTGAGAAAAATTGCAATAAGAGTATTGTCACAGACAGCTTCATGTAGTGGATGCGAAAAAAATTGGAGCACATTTGCACTTATTGACACAAAAGTGCGTAATCGTTTGAATTATGATAAACTTGAAAAGCTTGTTTTTACACAATATAATATGCGATTGAAATTGAAGCATATTATGAAAGATCATGATTCAAAAGATATTGAGTTCAGAGCAATTGATTTAACTACAGTTTTTGAAGAAAATGATGGCTTTTCAGAATGGTTGGATAATCCTGGTGATGCATTATTAGATGAATTGAATGAAAATACTAGAAATATTAGACCAAATAGTTATTTGGCTACATTTGCTAATCGATGGTCAGATTCACAAACTACTCAACCAGATACATTAACTACTGATGAGGAGTTTGAAAATTTGATGACAAGATCAAAACATCGTCGATTTTCAGCCGCTGTTGATATTGATGAGGAATCAGAAGAAAATACTGATACTGACACAGATACAGGTGATGGTGATGGTGATGGTGATGGTGATGGCGATGGTGATGGCGAAATGGGTGGTAGAAATGTTATCACTACTGATAGAATTGATGAAAGAAGTCTTGTGATTTTCACATCAGAACAAAATTTTCAATATTGCACTGAAAATCAAGATCATGGTTATAGACCTTCTGATTACAATAGAGCAAGTGATAATGATGTTGAAATGCAAGATATTCAACAATTAATTTCTAATTTTTCTTCACTTAACACTGGAGGATATGAGTCTCATGGTCATAGATTTGATTATCATTCATCATCTTCGACATATGGTCAAAATTATGAATATGATTCATCATCCTCTGCATATAATCATGATGCAACTTTGAGATATGGTTCATCTTACTTATCTTCTTCACAAGTTGGTTGGCATCCTCCAACATACAATATAGAAAAATTTGAAAAATTTAAAAGGGAGTATGATAATTTTTACCGTTCTCAAATGACTAGGATTGATTATTGTGATCATATGGAGAAACATTATCAATTTCCTCTTAGATTATATCCAAGTTCTGGTTATCTACATCCTAGACATTCTACTTTTAATTGATTCAAATTATCTAATAATATTTGTTGATATTGTATTGTATAATTTAAGACTTTGAGTATAATATATAATTTGTATTGAATTTTATATATGTTAAATGTTATCAAATTTTATGAATGGTAATTATATCAATATTATTATTTAATACTATGTTATCTAAATTTATATATCTATATTATTAATAGTATGCTAAGGTCCTTTAAAATTAAAAAAAAATATTTATAATTATTTGAAACGTTTCTTTAAAATTCTTTCGTTTCCACGAAATTTCCGAAACATTTCAAAATGTTTCCAATTTTGGAGTTACCGAAACGATACTTCGAAACGAAATTTAGTTCCTTGTTCCTTACAGAATGGCTCCTGTAAAGCTAGCTGAGCTTAAGAAACAGATAGAAAAACTCCTAGAGAAGGGGTTTATCAAACCTAGTGTAACTCCTTGGGATTCACCAGTGTTATTTGTTAAGAAGAAATATAGTAGTCTCAAGTTATGCATATATTATAGACAGTTAAGTAAAGTGACCATAAAAAACAAATATCCACTGCCTATGATAGATGACCTGTTAAATCAATTAGCTGGAGCTTTAGTTTTCTCCAAGATAGATTTGAGATCAGGGTACCATCAGTTGAGAGTTAAGACTGAAGATGTCCCAAAAACAGTTTTCAGAACCCGATATGGACATTATGAGTTTCTAGTTATGCCCTTTGGACTAATCAATGCCCTAGCCCTTTTTATGGATTATATAAACAGGGTCTTTAGGCCATACCTAGATATGTTTATTGTGATTTTCATAGGTGACATTTTAATCTAATCTAAAAACTTTGAGGAACATAAGAATCACCTTTGAATAGTGTTACAAACCCTGAATGATAGGAAATTGTATGTCAAGCTTAGCAAGTGTGAGTTTTAGTTGACAAAGGTGAGATTTTTTGGGCATGTTGTCTCCAAAGAAGAGATAGCAGTGGACCCTAGTAAAGTAGAAACAGTGGTTAACTGGGAGAGACCAAAAATAGTCACTAAAATACGAAACTTTCTAGACTTAGCAGGATATTATAGGAGATTTATTTTAGGATTCTCTCATATAGCCATGCCTCTAACTAGGTTAACCATGAAGAATCAACCATTTGTGTGGAATGGTCGATGTGATAGTAGTTTTTAAGAATTGAAAGATAAGTTAACTTCTACCCCAGTGCTAGTGATACCTGACCCTAGTGAACTCTTTACGATATATAGTGATGCATCTAAAAAGGATTTAAGTTGTGTTTTAATGTAACAAGGTAGAGTAATAGCTTATGCTTCCCGACAACTTAGACCTCATGAGGAAAATTACTCCATACATGATCTGAAACTAGCAGTTGTAGTGTTTGTCCTTAAAATTTAGAGACATTATTTGTCTGGTGCCAACTTTGAAGTTTTAATGATCACAAAAGCCTTAAGTGTCTTTTTGACCAAAAAAAATTAAACATGAGGCAGAGAAGATGGATGGAATTTCTAAAAGATTATAATTATACCCTTAAGTATCATCCAGGCAAGGTAAATGTGATTTCTAATGCCCTAAGTAGGAAATCAATTCACATGTTATCAATGGTGCTTAAGGAACAGGAATTAATTGAGGGCATGCGAGATTTGAATCTCTCCATCTCTTTGCAATCTAGTAGCCTCCTTATGATTGAATTGAGGATTCATAATGATCTAAAGGTTAGAATTAAAGATAGTCAAGTTTTTGATCCATACTTGAAGGACATTAGAGAACGGATATCTCAGGACAAGTCTAAAGAGTTTCATATTTCTAAGGATGGGCTTATTAAGTGTGGGGAAAGACTGTGTGTACCTGAGGTGAAGGAATTAAGAGATAGTATCTTGGCTGAAGTCCACAAGAGTAGGTATACCTTGCATCCTGAAGCTACTAAGATGTATTAGGACTTGAAAAAGAGTTTCTAGTGGCCTGAAATGAAAATAGACATAACCCAATATGTGTCTAAGTGCTTAGTGTGTCAGTGAGTCAAAAAAAGGTAGAACACCGAAAGTCTGCAAGATTGCTCCAACCCTTAGATATTTCTAAATAGAAATGGGATAGCATCTCAATAGATTTTGTCATGGGTCTACCTAGGACATCATCTGGCTATGATTCCATCTGTGTAATTATGGATAAATTAACTAAGTCTGCTCACTTCCTAGCTATTAAATCTGCCTATACTCTAAACAAGTTAGCACAGATGTATGTTTATGATATAGTCAGACTCCATGAGATACTTAATAATATTGTTTCTGATATAGACTCCAAGTTTACTTCTAGATTTTGAAGATCTTTATAAGATGTTTTAGGTACTAAATTTATGTTTAGCACAACTTACCATCCACAAACTGATGGGCAGGCTGAGAGAATAATTCAAACTTTAGAAGATATGCTTAGAGCTTGTGTGCTAAAAATAAAAAGGAACTAGGATGTGTACCTACCATTAGCTAAATTTGCCTATAATAATAGCTACAATTATAATATTCAAATGGCACCCTTTGAGGCTTTGTATGGAAGAAAGTGTAGGTCACCTCTGTGTTGGGTAGAGTTAGGTGAAAGAAGTCTTTTAGACCATGATTTGGTTAATCAAACCATAAGACACATTGAGCTTATCAGAAAGAGACTGTTAACGGCTCAAAGTAGACAAAAGAACTATGTAGATAAAAGAAGAAGGCCTCTAGAATTTGAAATATGTGACCATGTGTTTCTCAAGGTAACTTCAGTCATAGGTGTGGGGCGGTCTTTGAAATTCAAAAAGCTCAGTCCCAAATATATCGATCTTTTCCAAATTCTTAATCTGATCGGATCAGTAACTTATAAACTTGCACTTTCTCTACACCTTTCTCAGATTCATGATGTATTCCATGTTTTTCAGCTCAAAAAGTACCACCCAGACCCTTCGTATATCATAAAATACGAATCAATGCATTTACAAGATAATATGTCATACATTATAAAACTAGATCGGATTATTGATGTTAAGATTAAACAATTGAGAAACAAAAACATCCCTTTAATCAAAGTAATTTGGAAAGGATTAACCTCTGAAGAAATTACCTGGGAGACAGAAGAAGAAATGAGAAGGACCTATCCGCATCTATTTAATCAAAATATGTTGAATTTTGTGAACAAAATTCTTTTAAGGGAGAAAAAAATGTAACATCTTAAGTCTCTAATAATGTTAAATAAATCTAAGAAAAAGTAAAAAAAAATACATATGACCAATAATTAAATTACTTAGTTATGAAACAATAAGGTATAAAAAAAGGTGACATATAATTAATCATAAATCATACAAATAAAATTCTTAGGATCATAATGGATGAGAAAAAGATACAAATACAATTTTAGGACATCACTAATCTAAAATTAGCAGTAAATTAAGGCAAGATAAAAATAATTAAGGAGCTGCAAAGTAACACCACTAAAGGATGCCACCTTATACTTAACCATAACAAGAGGGAGATAGACTTTGCACTTAACCATGACAAAAGGGAGACATGACAAGAGGGGACAAGAGGGAGAGACACCTTGCACCTACCTCATTATTTCTACTAATTATTTCTTTGCTCTATGAAGAGCATCGACAAGAGAGAGTCTAAGATAGAAAGAAAAGAAGAGAGAAAGAGGGAGAGAGACAGAGAATAACTAGAAATTTGAGAGAGAAAATGCCTAAAAAGTGAGAGAAATTCATTATTCTTTTCTTCCTTCACCTTGTGACAGTGAGAATGGGAGTGTGCTAGAAAATTGAAAATTTACTCACCATTTTTGGTACAAGAACAGAGCTGGGCGTGCAAGGGAAGCCATAGAAAAAGTTAGCTGAAAAAAAAAATTTGAAGCAATAGAAGTGTTTTTGCACAAAGTAAGGTTGCCTTATTGTAAAAATCTAGTTTAGAATTTATTATGCTAACTTTAAGTTCTGCATAGACGAATTTTTTGGCTAATAATTATATAAAATCTGAAAATATGTTCAATAGAGAAGTTGTAACCCTATGTCCTAACTTTTTATAGCCTTTGAAATCATATCAATCAAATTTAATATGAGAGAGTTATATCCTAGTGAGTGATGAGAGGTTAGAATTGGGTATGGAATTTTGAATATTTATATTAGCTTCAGTTTTAAAATTTTTAGGACTAATCTATAAGAAATACGAAGAAATGTTTAACTTGAAAAATATAGATATATATCTCACAGTTAAATAGCCACTGGAAACACCCAGTTTAGAGTCTATATGAGTGAGTTATGGTCTGATTAGTTAGTAAAGGTCCTAGAGCACAAAAGGAATAGGTTTGAGAACACATAACCTTTTTTGCACCTGAAAATTTGACTTGGTAAATTGAGAAAATTGCCTTTAAATTCTCTAATTTTTTTGTGTAAGAAAAGTATTATAATATTGAAAATCGATTCTGAAAATTTTTGTGATTTTTGAGAACCTACAAATATGTTATTTTCAATCAAAACAGGATAGAGAAAAATCTGTTGGGCTGCTTAGACAGTTGATGGAAATACTAAACATTGAAGGGTATAGATGTTGAATTTTTGTATGCAAATTTTATGACATGTTACAGGAATACTCACTAAGGTTGCCACCAAATTTGAGAAAATTCTGAGTAGTTTAAGACATAATAAAATATAGAAGTTATGTGGGACAAGAAGTGAATTAGAACAGACCAGAACTGGGGGTAGTTATAAAAATTGTGTTATTCAAGGGGTCAAATGAATTAGTTTTTACTTAAAAATTTTATAGTGATTATATAACATATCTAGGGTGCTCTATCTAAAATATCACAAATTTTTAAAAAGTTTTACCTGTTCAAAAGAATAGAAAACAGAATAGAAATAGAACAAAAATCAATATGCACTGTTCTGGATTAATGAGGTACTTCTTGGGGTGAATGGAAGATTTAAGGGCTGAGAAATCTATGAAGTAAAATAGACATGTAAAAGAACCTCTATGCAAAATTTTAAAATTTTTAAAGAAATTTCATTATATTTAATAATAATTTCAAAATTAAAGAGAATCACAAATCTTTTAAGGGACCAAGAGCTCTTAATTTAGGGACTTAAAATTTTAGGTGCTTATATGCATGTATTAACCAAAGACTTTTATATGTTTTAGCTTGCGTAACTGATTGTAACCTTGGCAGCCTTGGAAAAGAAGTGATTGTACTAAAATTGAGGTAGTTAACTTTTTCTTAAAACACTCTTTACGTTTATAAATTTGAATTTATCAATTTCACCAGTTACCTTACTTATATGCTATGATGAATGGTGGTATAAAGATATGTTATATATGCATTCTCTGGAATTAAGGAGTGCACAAAGTGTGCCAAGTAAGCCCTATTTCCCCCCACGTATTGGCCAATAATAAAATATGCATAACCCTTTGCAGGTATAGGACTATATTGAGAAAGTAGACCAAAATGTTATAGTTGCTTATGCTTCAGTGAAATAAATTGAGATGTTTTAAGTAATGGAATGTATACTGTTTTATAAAAAATTTGCTAACTATTGAGATTGTCATCTTATCTTTTTATATCTATACAATCACATTTCAAGTATTTCAGCAAGAAGTGAGCAACAAAATTCTCAAGGTTGACTCATCTGATTGTAGATATAGATTGTATTTTTGGGATATAATATATGTGGGATGACCTAATTGAATGTCAAGTCCTGTTTAAATAGCACATAGTTTAATGTATATTAAGTGATGAACAATACACTTTTTTTTTAAGCGCGAGAGCCTTTGTGTGTAAGTAATATGTATCATGCCTAGTTAATTTGATTCCCTTATCTTTAAGTAAATGAAATTTGAAAATGTTTGAAATAATTTGAAACTCAAGTATGCTTATATAAAATATAAATAAAAATAATAAGAAACAATATAAACGAATGAGTAAATTTATGGATTAGATGGACATTGTCAGAAATTTATAGATAATAATGAATATTCTACGATATAGATATATAAAAAAAAATTAGTTTTTAGGTGTTTCAACTACATAGATCAAACGACGCTACAGTGACCTATTATACATAAGATCAAAAGATAAATTATTAATTATTAAATCATTCTTAATAATTTCGCTTTTTTTTTACCTGAAACTAATTCTAATTATCGAATTATTCTCCATATGATTTACTCTTTTTAATAGGACTTCTGCAAATCTTCTCCACATATGTCCAAACCACTTTAAGCGAAATTCTACTATCTTCTCCATAATAGGTTCTACTCCAATTTTCTCTCTAATGCAAACATGGATTAGGAAGGATCCACAACCTCCAAAATATATGATGCATTCTTAGTTTTAAAAACATTTACAATGAAGTTCTCTGCACAGTAGGAAACTTTATGAACAACTTTATATATTAAAAAAATACAAAAAGTGGTGATGCAATGATATAAAAAAGAATTTCATTACCATCATCTTTTTATGCTAATTGAAGCTGATGAAGTCTTTCATGTGCAACATGGCTCCAAGCATCGCTACCCTTGTTTTACTAGTTGACCTTTGGCTTCTTTTGTCATAATAATCTAAATATATCAACCCTTGAGATAAGTTCATCAAAAATCTTAGTAGGATGAAAGGTGGCATGGTCAATCAAACTATCGAAGTTTGGGTTAAACTATAACCCTAAGAAAGCCATCAAAGCACAAGTCTTGGAGTAGATGACAAGGCCTTCCAGAGTAGAGCCAGTAACAAAACAAGTTGACTGACTGAAGGACAAATCAGACACACGGACAGGTTGTCAAGAAAAATAGCAGAGTTAGGAAAATCTTGGAAAGTCCCAGAGGGATGACCAATGAACAAGCTCTCCAATTGAAATACAAACATCCAACAATCAATTCAAGTACAAGTCCCTAATAGCAGGATTCAACCTAACCTATAAGCTTGAGGGAACAAAGATTAAGGTTTACAACAAACCACAACTGGTGGTTAGTCAGATAAATGGAACTTATGAGGCCAAAGGACCCTCTGTAACTAAATATGCTACAAAATAAAATTCTTGCTCACTAAGTCTAATCAACACTCAGTCGAAAGGATCCCTTGAGCCCAAAATGAATATAGATGAAAACTCGAACTAGGTTACTCCCATTATTGCAAGAATTTTTTGGATTAGGTAGGGATAAAATCTAGAGTTGATTCTTAGCTAATCGGGTTAGCTAGGGATTAGCTGTGGAAATAATCAAAGAACAGCTTTAGTTCTGACCCAAAAAATCAGTTCAAGTGGACACAGAAATGCAATATTTTATATAATTAAATTAAAAGCTTCCCATAGTTTACATTATCTTTGTTCAATTTACTATAGAACAGCCCATACATGTCACAATATAAAACCTTACTGCTTTCAACATTCAAGTGAGAAGTGAGAAAACGCATTAGAATCAAGATTGCCATATTTATCTGCTAGAATTTAAAATAAATAGCAATAAATGCTCCATGGTAACATCAAACAACACATATTTACATACCTGATATAATTTTGGTCCTCTGTTGTCAAACCCAGCAACTAGCAAGGACACACCGAAAGGCCTAACACAACTATCAAGACAAAGCAGAAATATCATGTTCAATAAATAATGCATATTTTGGATAAAACTAAATTCTATGCAATATAATTAGTAACCCCCCATCCCAGCAATTTATATTTTGGATAGAACAGTCCCTATCTACATGCTCAAGAAAATTTGGAGAATTAGATAAGGCATATTTAGCCAATTAGATGAAACATATCATACTATGGAACTCTTTACATACATGGCTATGTCAATAATGCATTGCCCTCTAGGTACATACATTAGATTGTAGTAGCTTAGTAAGGTACTCAATCCATTATATATCAAATAAAACAAAAACAAGAATGTAACAGTAACCATAAATTTGGCCACAACTTTGGATAGATACATGTACCTAAATACAGATATACACATGTATAAGTACACACATATTAGCATCTCATGTGCTTTATATCTTTTGAAATTTAACACGTGAACATGTTTGTGTTGTGTCACTTGTCAATTTTGAGCTTCGCAGATTTCAAGTAACATACAGTTAGCAGCCCTTTATAAAACTTTATGAAATTCCGGAAAGAACAAGAAAGGTCATGAACAAGATACTAGGTAAAGGAGATGGGTCAAAATCCCAAAAGGGTGCAGCATCTCACAAAGGCCAAAATCTCTTCTCGGTTCCCCTGAGTCATCAAAAAATTAGCAAAATAGCACAAAATAACAAAGGCAGCAAAGCCACCATTGTTATCAAATGGAAACCACCAAACACTCCCAGTTCCCAAAATTGCAAGCATATAATCATTTCAAGTTGGTAACTATTGTTACCCACAGACACCAATCATAGAAATTGATATAACCTAGAGTGGCAGATCCATTTGAAATTCAGCTGGTTTTACAAAAAGATTACAAACACAAATTAGCAAAAAGATTTGAAGGTGAAGCACTTGCAGATACAGAGCAGCAGAGAAAGTGATTAAGAAAAGTATGGTCATCGGGGGTATGGGTGGTGCGTTTGATTTTATTGGTAGACGAAAAAACCAACTGAAAAAGATGACACAACCAAATAAAGAAAACACAGATAAAAGCTCAAAGCTTAATATTTACATTCCTATATCTCTGTATTGGTTAGTTTCTTTGTATATGCACATAACTCATGCATATGTATCTATTCCAGTATTAGTACTCTTACTTATAACTTCATTTTTGCCGAAATAACAAATATATAATAATTATTAATTTACAGTTGTGACTAAATTGCTTTCAATACTGAGATTGCTTATTTCAATAACATTTGAATGCAGCATATTCCGAGGCCCTTAAACAAACAGAGAGAGTCAGAATTAACATGCATGATTACAATTTTTCCCTTTGCACACTTCAACAAACAGAATGTGAGCTCAATCTTTTTCCTTTAAGCCTCTCTAATCCATCAACTTTTTTTTCTTCTAGCTAGATTAATTGAAGCCACACCTCCTACCTTCCTATCCCACTTCCCATCTACCCTACCCCCAATTAGTTTGGCATATTACAATTCCTAAAACAAGAGTAATAAATATCTAATAAAAGACGATCAAGATGGAAAATATGCATAACCACTGAAGGAAGAAAACCCATGCTAATCAAATGGAAATCTATCAGAAAACACTCACTTAAAGCATCAAATATGCTCCAAAAATTAGAAAACCAGTCAGAAATTTGATCAAGAAGCTAAAAAATTCTAAATCTTACCTAAAGAGTAGATAAAGTTGTTGAAAAGCTTTGGTGCTTCCATTGAGAGAGAGAGATGAGAGGGCAAGACGACAGCAAGACCAATTTCAATGCTTCGATTCAAAGAGATGAAAGTGTTGAAAAGCTTCAGGGCTTCAGGGAGGAGACGGTGAGGCGAGTGCGAGATCAACTCCAAAGACGAGAGCGAGATACTGTGCTTCAGTGAGGTGAGGGTCTGAGAGTTCGCAATTTTCAGTTTTCATTAAAAAAAAAAAAAAAAGTTGTTTGAAAAGGTCTTTATTTGTTGATTTTGATTTTGATTTTTATAAGATATTTTTTGAATTTTTAAAAATTTAAAAAAAAATATTTTTAAAATTTTCAGTATTATACTGTAACAGTAATATTTTTATAATTATTTTAAACTTATTAAAAAATATATAAACTGTTTGACTTTTCAAATAAAAATATAATTATATAATTAAACAATAAAAAATATTAAAAACAAAAATGAACCAAATGAAATTCCACCTATTTTGATGGAATTTGAATTCTTGATAAAATTGGTAATTTAAATTATCAAGCAGTGTAAAATTTTCGGATAATTTTGATCCAAATAAAGAATTTTATTTTTAAGTAATTTAAATACTTCAAAAAATTACTTTCTCCTCCCCCCCCCCCCAACATTCTCTCATCCAAACACATTCTAAGAAATTTCTAATTAAAGTGATGAGGTTTTAACTTGGGATTAATTAGATATCAAGCTTTTCTGCAGGGAATTCCCACAAGAATCTATGGGAACCATAAAGGAGCATAAGTAGTGGTGAGGAAAGCCATGAGAGTAGGCTTCTATTAGCCGACGACGTTGAAAGGCATAAAACGGTTGGTCAAAGTGAACCTCTTTATCTCACCTTGGCCTTTTGATATCGGGGGAGTTGATATCCTTGGCACTATACTAGGAAGTTTATTTGGAACTCTATGGTATGCAAGTTTCGGATCCCTTATGCATTGGCGATGGACAATGGCACATAATTTGCCGGCGAAAGATTCAAGGGCTTTGGCGAGTTAACTATCAAGCCGAAGAAAACCTGAGCTTGTGAACAAGATCACCCTATAAGGGTTGAAGAAAAGGATCAATGAGGCCAGAGGGAAGTGTGTCGATGAATTGCTCTCCATTCTTCGTCGTACGAACGACCCCAAAACTTAATTAAAC
Organism: Gleditsia sinensis; assembly: GCA_037074535.1. Classification (NCBI taxonomy): domain Eukaryota; kingdom Viridiplantae; phylum Streptophyta; class Magnoliopsida; order Fabales; family Fabaceae; genus Gleditsia; species Gleditsia sinensis. The sequence continues at coordinate 21,253,705 of CM073469.1, forward strand.
CCATCCAGCTTCAGTTCTTACATAACCTACGGGCAAGTTATGTGACGCGAATCCTATCATCAGCTTGAGTGAGGATCATCCTCATACTCCTCCAATTAACACCAGCTGCACCTCGAATAGATACTAGAGATCACTCCTCCGTTGGAAAAGCAACTTCTTTTGAGGGAGATGATCGATGAAGCATTAGTTTAAGCATATACGGAATTATTGCTGATCCAACCGTTGAATTATAGGAGTAGTTATTATGTTGATCTTGTATGTCACTTTTTTTATAATAAAAAATAATAGCAATAAGCATATAATTAAATAATTATATGTATATAAACAAATAAATACTAAGGTGTGCATAATCTACAATTCGTTTAAATCTGACCGAATCTGTTTAAAACAATTGTATTAGTCAGATCGGTTTAAATTAACAAATTTAAATATGTTATATTTCATCAAAATATCAAGTTTGCATAAACGGGTTGGATACAACTTTTTGCATTTGCTCAAATTCAACTCGACTTCCCATGTTTTATTTTTATTTCTTCATAAAGCTTCCTTGCCACTTTAGTCTAGCACAACATAATTTTTTATTCAAACTTGAATCAACTTAACCAACCTAACTATACTCGACATAAATCAAATTTTTTAAGTAATACAAAACTTCGCTCTATAACATATATTAATTCTGATTGTTCTTCTATTAATTAAATTGAATTTATAGTTTAATTCAACCAATCTAGATTCTTGTATTCTATCACTGTTCTCTTCTTCTTTCTTACTTGGTAAGCTCTTATTGTAATCATCACAATATACGCTTTAACTAGGTGTCACATGCTTGTATATATCATTTTGCAAGCTTAGCAAGTTCTTGTGAATGATGCATGTTTTAAATAATTGACTACACAAAATTAATGCTTGAAGATTGCAAGTGCGTCCTGTTCGTAATTGGCTACTAAACACTTGAGGAAATTTGGATGATCCATAATTGGTTTCAATTAACCATTAATGGGATAGCTAGCTATAGAGACAAGCCTCCTCATGGTTTGTTTCACCTACCTCTACCTCCATCAAATAGCTTGCCACCAGCGCACTTCTTCAACTAGCTATTTCTAGGTTATGGATATCACATGCAATCTCGTCATTATTAGCTAAAACGCCAACCAATGAACTGCCATAGCCAAATTCGTCAAATATATTTTATTTTGTCTTTATAATCTCATCTAAGGTTTTAAATTGCATCTCTCATAAGTTCTGTAATTACATTAAGTCCTTACTGCCGTTTGCAACTGCAGCATTTCTGCCTAAAAATTAATATTTTTCTACCATCATGTAACTGCAACAACGATCATAATTTAAAACCTTAACCTCATTTATTTCTACAAAAAAATTAGAATTTTAGTTGGAAATTTCAATAATTAGATGAAAATTACATTTGTGGTATTTTTCTTATTTTCGTGGGGGGAGGATCCTGCAATTCATTTTTCTGCTTTTATAATGGAACACTTATTCATAAGAAATATGGGGAGAGTCACTTTCGCCCGTCTTACTTCAATAAGTAAAATACTCACAAAACGACTATTATAAACAAGTTGATCACTTAAGCTCATTAATTAATTAAGAACGGCCTTAAAAATCACAAAGCGGTTCTTTTGTTCTCAACTACTCCTTATGAATAATGAATATTTAATTCTCTTTCTTCTTTTTTTGAAAAAATTGTCTAAAAAATTGATAACAATGTCTTGAACCAAATTGGATATTGATTACGATCTAACCTACTCACTGTTTCAAAGTTGATAGTCAAAAATTTTGTGTAAATAGTTGTTTCGGTCCTCAAAAAATATATGCATTCTCAATTTGATCATTTGAAACTTTATTTTCTCAATTTATTCTCTTAAAGACTATTGTCTTACGTTAATCCTATGAACAAATATTTAACAAATGTGCATTTTTGGCCTAACTAAAAGTACTTTACACTATTTAAGTGAAGATGTAGTTTAGGGAAGTTCTTAGTTTTGCTACTGAGAAAAATATGCCGAATATTCGTTAATTGGATTAACATGCAAATGTTTTTTGAGATGAAATGGTTTTTAAAAGACTAAATTGAAAAAAAAAATTTAAAGCTTAAATTAACAATTTACTCTTAAAAATTTATATATGATTATAGTTTCTTTAACCAAATTGGATATAAATTCATATAATGTATTCACAGTTTCACCCTTGAAAAAGGCTTTGTAGAAATTTATATTTTTATTTATTTATTAGAAAAATGTCTCAACTTTCCTTAAACTTGTCTCTAGAACTGATAAATTTTTCTTTTATATTTTAAGGTTTATTTACTTTTTCATGCGGATTAAAAGCTGTATGTGTTCAACCTTTTTTTATTAAATGCTCAAACGGTAAGTTATGAAAAAATACAAATGCTTCCTACTTAACAGCATATGTAATTTTTGACCTACACTACCACAAAAGCGGAGAATAGCGACGAACACTTAACGACGATTTCATAAAACTGTCTCTAAATATCGGTCTAACGAAGATTACACAATCGTCGTTAAATTATCTATTTTAGCGACAGTTCTAGTGAAACTATTGTTAAATAGTGACGATTCATACATAACTGTCGTTATACGTCGTGGATAAAGATGAAAGTAACCGTTCATGAAAGCGTGCGGTTTAACGACAGTTTAATGTTAAACCGTCGTAACATAATGACGGTTTCAAAAAACTATCGTAAAGCTGTAACGTTTAAAATTTTGACCTTTTATAGGGATACGTGTGGTTTAATGACAGTTTAGTCAAAACTATCATTATACCTATGCATAACAATGGTTATTCAGCCATTTAACGACAAATATGAAACCGTCGTTGATGGGTTTAACGACGATTTTTAGAATCGCCGTTAAATCTCGTCGGCCTTTAAAAATTCGCTGTCCCCTTTCTTCTTCATTACAAGCATTCAAACTTCCAAATTTTTCTTACAAAATACATTAGTTTACGTACTATAGTCACTACTACAAACGCAGGATATAGCGACAACAACTTAACGACGGTAAAAAAACCGTCGTTAAAGCATAATCTAACGATAGTTTCATAACCGTCATTAAAACATGGAATATAACAACGGTTATAAAGAAACCGTTGTGATATAACGATAGTTACAGTAAAACCGTCGTTATATCACGATAGTTTCTTTATAACCGTCGTAAAACTGGCACTACTACCTATGAACGATCCATTTTTTGTCGAATATAACCATGGTTAAAATAAGTGTCATTATTTCATGACGGTTCTTATAAGCAGTTGTAAAATCACACGGTAAATGGACCATTTATGGAGAGTAGCACCGGTTTTACAACGGTTTTTAGTGAATCGTTGTTATACCACGCACTATTTGGACAACGGTTTAGATATAACCGTCATTAAATCTAGCTTTCGGGATGATTTTTTTAAAAACCGTTGTTATAATTTGATTTAGCGACGGTTTTAACTAAACCTTCATTAAGCCATAGTTTTTCTTATAAATCTGTGGTTCCTCCTTCATTTTCATTATGCGATTGAAATTATCTCCTTTCTTTGCAAAAAACACTTGTTACTTTATTGATATCGATAGTTCAAAATTATTTACTCTTTTTTAAGATAAATTTTTAAATATTTGTATTATTGTGAATTATTTATTGATTTATATTACAAGTTTGAATAAATTTATTAAGATATTTGTTTTTTAATTTTCATGTAGATACTTTGATCATCTACAGACATTTGTTATTCGGAGTTGTTTATTCTCATATAAAGTATGTCAAATTAAATTAATTAAGAAGTAAAAAATATAATTAAGTTACACAAGTAGTAAATTTTTTAATTGTTATTAAAAAATAAGAACATAATATATATATATATATATATATATATATATATATATATATATATATAAATTATAAATAATAGTATTAAAATTAATTTTGTGATACTAAAAAAATTTATTATATTAATAAATGTAATTAAATATTATACATAAATTATTAATAGAAAAATTTAAAGTAAAATTTATACATATTTATTTATTATTTAAAAATAATAATTTAATTAAGAAATTAAATATATTATTTTTATAATTATAAATTTAAAAAGATTAAATTAATTAGGAAGTAAAAAATAAAGTCAAGATACATAAAAAAAATTTAACAATTGTTATAAAAAAAAATAGAACTATAATAATATAGATTTACTGGTTTATAACAGTATTATAAATAATTTTGATATAAAAAGTTTTGTTATTATATAATTAAACGTAATTAAATATTTGACTTAAATTATTAATAGAGGAATCAAAATCTTGGTTAAGGACAAATATTTAAAGTGAAATTTATACATGTTTATTATTTAGAAATAATAATATAATTAATAAATTAAAAATATTATTTTCATGATTATGAAATTAATTAAGAAGTAAAAAATAAAGTGAAGCATCAAAAAAAAAAAATTCAACAATTGTTATAAAGTAAAATATAAGCATAATAATATAGATTTACTTAGTGAATTATTATTATTATTTATTTTATAATAGTTTTAGATATGGATAAATCTTAAATCTATAAATCTCGACACACCCAAAAGTATTTGGAAGGTCTAGAAGGTTTTTTAAATTTTACAAATGCTAACTCGGGGGTGAAAGATAAAATAATCTACCCATGCTCAAAGTGCAGATTTAAAAAATGGTAAGTTACGGAGGTTCTGCGCCAATATTTGATCGTCAAAACTTTTTCACAAGGGTATGATTTTTGGAGTATGCACAGAGAAAAGTCAACAGAAGATCCTGCTACAGGACATCAAATAATACCCCACAATGTTGTAGAACGTTCCATCATTTGGAATGACCCTGTGCAGGACTTGGTCTGTGATGTATTCGAAATTCATCGTGAACATGAAAGTGTTGATTCTGTGGACATGTTGGTTCAACTGTCAGGTGAAAGGATGGACGAATGCACGAAAGATTTTTTTTTGAATTATTGAAGGATGGGCAGCAATCACTGTACGAAAGGTGTGAGAAATACTCTAAATTGTCATTTTTGGTGAATTTGTACCACATCAAGTGTTGGTGAGGAATAACTGACAAGGCTATGTTGATGATACTACAGCTATTGGTTGACGTCTTTCCTAATGAAAAAAATTCCAATTTCATTTTACGAGGCTAAAAAAATATTAATAAGTTGGGGTTGAACTACAAAAAATTATATGTATGTAAGAATGATTGTATGTTATTCTAGGGAGAGGATGAAAATAAAGATGCTTGTAATAAGTGTAGTGCACCAAGGTAGAAACCAAGGAGAAAAGGAGAGAAGCGGAAGAAGGTGGCTAATAAAATTTTCAGATACTTTCCACTGAATCCCGGCTTTAAAGACTATTCAGATCTTCTAAGACTGACAAATATATGATATGGCATTCCACAGACAGAAATAGTGACGGTATGATGAGGCATCTGAGGGACTCTGAAACATGGAAGAGATTTGACATTTTGAATCTTCAATTTGTATTAGATCCGAGGAATGTGTGTTTAGGCCTTGCCACTAATGGTTTCAATCTATTTGGAAACTTAAGTACAAGTTACAACATATGGCCAGTCGTACTGATTCCTTACAATCTTCCTCCTTGGATGTACATGAAGTAGAGTTCTTTTATGCTGTCAATGATAATTCCTAATAAAAAGACACTAAAAAATGATATAGATGTATTTCTACAACCGTTGACTGAAGAGTTAAAGGAGCTATGGTTCGATGTTGTGCAGACTTACGATTCATTCAGCAGTGACATGTTTAACATGCATGCTGCTCTCCTATGGACAATCAGTGATTTTCCTGGTTTTGGATGTTTATTAGGTTGGAATACTCATACTGGATTGGCATGTCCACACTGTAATTTTGATTCAACTCCTGTGTGCCTCCCTCATAGTCAAAAGTGGTGTTTTATAGGACACTGTCGCTTTCTAAACCCGAGTCATAAATTTTGGGTGGCCCGTAATAGGTTTGATAGAACAGATGAGAGAAGAAATCCTCAACTACAATTGAACAGTGTAGATATTTTAAGACAAATTAATGATATTAATGCTGTGTTCGGAAAGAATGGGGAACATGAAGGTCGAGAACAGAGGATCCGAGGTCACAGAAGGGTTGAAGCTGAGACTCAACAATGGCATAAAAAAACATATTTTTTGAACTTCCATATTGGGCTAACAATTTGTTACGTCATAATCTTGATCTGATGCATATTGAAAAAAATGTCTGTGATAATATCCTGTATACTTTGTTAAATGACACTAGCCGTTCAAAAGACCACATCAATGCATGAAGAGACTTACATGAGTTAGGTATGAGGTTAGAGTTTTGTCTAGATGAAAATGGTAAATATTCGCCTACCTTATTCACCTTGAAAAATGCAGGTAAAGATATTTTTCTCAAAACACTGAAAAATATATTTGTGCCCGACAGATATTCTAGCAATATTTCTATATGCATTGATTTAAGACAACGTAAGATTGGAGGGTTGAAAAGTCATGATTGTCATATTCTTATGGAACAACTACTACCATTTTCCATAAGGAAGGCACTTCCTGAGCAAGTGTTTACAGTTCTGGTCGAGTTATGTTCGTTCTTTCGACATGTTTGTTCTAAAGTTTTAAATATCAGCGAACTTTGACCAATTTCAAAATTTTATTGTTCTAACGCGTGTCATTTGGAGATGTTGTTTCCGCTTTCCTTCTTTATAGTCATGGTGCACTTAACAGTTCACTTGGTACAAGAAGTCAAGTTAGGCGGACCAGTCCAATATCATTAGATGTATCCTATTGAAAAGTACAAAACAAAAATTTTAGATTAATTTTATTTTCTTCCTTATGTTTTTGTTTATTAATTTTCATTCGGTTAACGTATGTTGTACCGATACGTGGGTAATCTTAAGTCATTTATCCGAAATAAAGCAAGGCTAGAAGACTCAATAGCCGAGTCATGTGTTGCAGGAGAAGTTTTAATATTTTGTTCAAGGTACTTGGAGGGTGTAGAGACGATGTTCAATCGTCCTACTCGGGTCAACGATCGACCTAATGTGGGGACGTCTGGTAGGAGTACGTTGTTTCCATAAGTAGAAAGATCAGTTGGTGGGTTTGAATATTTCACACTTTCTCCACGGAAAAAATTGCAAGCCCATCGTCATGTCTTAACAAACTGTGAAGAATTTGATCCTTACCTTCAGTGAGTACACCAAGACTTAGTGTTGCATTAATATTTATCTGATTAATATGAAGCATTAAGTTTATCTATCATTTTTTTTTGTATAGGGAATTTAGAGAATTTGTAAGGCATAGCTTACGAAGTAGAACCTGATCATCTTCTGAGATAGATAAAAAAATTCATAGGGAATTTGTTTCCTGGTTCACTCGTCGTGTAAGTATACAGTTTACCTAATCAATTTGTATTTGCAGTCTATTATGAGCACAACTCACGGCTCTATTTTTCTTTCCTAGATGGAAAATGATAGTAGTGGGACTTTGTCAACTGATCTAAACTTTCTGGCAATTTTTCCTGGGATAGAGCACGCCGATACAGTGCATACAATGTAAACGGGTTCAAATTCCGAACGTTAGAGGGAGACCAAGGGTTGACAACCCAAAATAGTAGAGTTTATGGTATTTTCGGGATGAGGAGTTATGCAAGTAGTAATGACAGAAATATGCAATTTGGTGGAGTCTCGTATTATGGAAAATTATTGGATATTGGAGAATTGAATTATCATGGTCACTTTACAATTACTTTATTCAAATATATGTGGGCCAATACAACAACAACGAAAGGCATTACCACAGATGGCTTCAGGGTGACATCTGTTGATTTTTCACGGTTGATTCATACCGGTGAAAATGACGATGATGATCCGTACATCCAAACTTTCAAAATGCATCAAGTATACTATGTAGAAGATGCGGTTAACAACAAATAGAGTGTGGTTGTACATTTAAAACCTTGTAATTTATATGAGATGGGCGAGGACGATGATAATATTTTATATGAGAGTGATCCATTGTGCTTTCAAAATTTAGAAAGATTATTTTCAGAAGAAGAAGTGAATCTATATCTGTTACGGTATTAATTTGATATTGTAATTTCATGAATATATTTTGGTTTTGTTTATGAAAAATTTATGATTGTTACGTATTTTGATATATTTTCTTATTATTTTCAAATGAACAATTTATGATTGTTACGTAATTTGATACTAATGTTACTAATTTTGTTATGACAGGAATAGTGACGATGAGGAGGGGTAGATCAGTGTTTGCGAGTAGGGCATGTGTGTCGAGTTCATATAGGCATGTTGTTTGCCTAGCGATTAGTGAGAAAAGACAGTCCAGCGATGAGGATACTGTCCAGTCAACGACTGTCCTGTCCACGATAACCTCTCCTAACTCTAGGTGCCAGAGTCAGAGGATCTCCCATCCACGGTACCCCCTCCTAACTCTAGGGCGCCAGAGTTAAAGCTTGTCCCATCCACATTTCCTTCTTTCGACAACCAAGGACCAGAGGAGGATTTGGATATCGACATCAACGTCGATGACCTGTTGGCCGACATTGAGGTAGAGCGTCAATCTGTTCAATAGAAGCGTAGATGCAGGAAGAGCTGAACAGTTGACGTTATAGGTAAAATATTGAATATTTCTTGTATTTAATAATTAACACTCAAATATTGAGCTAACACATTCATTTTATATTCTAACAGATGGGACTGGTCAAGTGACGCTCAGGCAAATGATTGTCCACGATATTTGGACGTTACTTCATGGGCACAAGGTGGTTGTCCAGTTCAACGACACCCACTAACCTATCGGAGACGACAGTGATCTACTTGGTGTCTTTCTCGGCACCATTGGAGATAACTTCCGTTTCTTTCTGATCTCATACTAAGATTGGAGGAGATTTCCAGAAGATTACAAGACAAGAGTGTTCATAAACACAATAAAGGTATGAACTGTTAATTCTTCTTAATTATACCTTAATATTTTTAGTGTTTCACTAATATTTGTACTATTTTTTGTAGACACATTTTAATGTGATAGGCTTTCACAAGAAGTTAATTTTACAGTTACTTGGAGCAAAGTGGAGAGCCACATGTTATAATGCGTTTCGGCTCAAATACGATGGGACAAAGTTTAGGGAGGAGTTGTTGAATGACGTCCCATCTGGCATGCTATATGACCAGTGGTCTACGTTCATGACTACTGACTTAACGCGAAGACTAGAGTAATTATTTATATTTATTTTTTCATATATGTTTTTTTTTCAAAGAGATTGATCAATTAATTTATTTATACAATTAATTAGGATGTGACTGCTTAAAATAGACGTAATAAAAGACGTATGAAGATGCCACATACCACTTAATCCAAGAGTTTTGTACGTAAAAAGGCTAAGTTTGTGAGTTTTCCTTGATTAGAATCTTATTTCATTTTAAATAAAATACAAATTTGTTCAAAATTTTTATTAATTGTTAACATAATCAGGAGGTTAAGGTTGGAGGCCTAATGACTCGCGGCGATGTATGGACGATGGTTCATAAAAGGACTGACAGAACATACATCAACGACGATACTCGAGTAGTTATCGTACTTATAATTTTGTTATTGTTGTTTTTATTTATTATTTTATTTGATGTTTTGTTAATTGTTATCAAAATTTATCGTTTATATTTTATTTTGTAGGAAAACATTGCTTCGATCCAACAAGAGAATAGCTCTTCCCAAAAGCTCTCGATAGCTTATTCACTTGCGAGAGCCTTGAGAACTAGGAAGCACTCGGGTCGTGTTTGAGAATTTGAGTTAGGTGTTTGCCTAACTCAAGTATTCGGTCGTGGCTCAGCTGGGTCGAGCTCACACTCTGGGTCTGGACCTTCATATGAGGAATTACAGACTAAGGTGGCTCATTTGAAAACGGCAATACATGAGCGAAATGTCGAGCAGCAGCGACGAGAGGTACGTGATGCTAACATCACAGCCCGACAGAGACAGATAAAGGTAGCTATGGCGTTCCTGCTCCAAAACTTTTAGGGTCAAGTGCCACCTAAAATTGCACTTACTCACAGTACAGATCTTAAGGTAATTTCTCAATCCTAAATTTCATAAACAATTGTTGGTATTAATTTATTTAATTTCAAAACGCTTACATAATAAAATTGATTTTTAAGTCCCTAGTGATAAAGGCAGTGGACATAAGTCAGATCAGACGCCGTATGGTCCGCAGGGTCCGAGTTTATGATTATATTGTACATTATTTTTTGTAGTAAATTTTAATTTTAACTTTTAAGTGATTATTAATTTTTTTTCACAATTTATTTGTTAATGTGATTTGCATTAAATTATGTTTTATATTTAAATTGTGAATATACATGATATATGTCATAAAAAATTTAACATTATAAAATAACATGAGAATAATAATATAAAATTTAATTATAATGTAAATTAAGAAGTATAAAAGAATTTTAAAAAAATTATAAGACATAACGACAGTTAAAAAATCGTCGTTATTTATACAGACATAACGACAGTTTTTAAAACCGTCGTTAGTCCTTGTCATGGCAACGGTTTGATTAACCGTCTCTAAGACATGACGACGGTTAAAAAACTGTTGTTATATACACAGACAATACAACGTTTTTTCCAACTGTCGTTAGTCCTTGCCATGGCGACGGTTTTGAAACCGTCACTAAAACATGTCTTAACGACGGTTAATAAAACTATTGTCAAATTGAAAAAATAGCAACGGTTCTTAAACTGTCCCTATACCTAGTCCTAACGATGATATTCCCACAGTTATCTTATACTATCGCAATGCCATTGGTTCCACGATAGTTTGACCAACCGTCGTTATGGCATTTAGCGACGGTTCGCTAAAGTTACTAAAAAACCGCCACAAATTCTTTTCTTTCTTGTAGTGAGTGTGCTATAAAGAATTTGTAGTAATTTATCGACTTCCGTGCATCGACTCTTTGAAATCACTTTAAAGGTATATAATTTAATTTTTTTATTTTATAGAAATTTATTTTAATATATATTTTTTGTACTTCATATTTAATTAAAAAAATATAATTTATACTGTAATATACTTAATGTATGAATAAAATTTAAAATTGTGTCATTTTTTTAATGTTTATGTTGTTTAACATTATAATATATTATGTTTGTCGAAAATGTTTCGGAGGGAATTCTTTTTTAGAGTAATGTTGAAATATTAGATTTAATTATTTATGAGGTAAAACATACGTTATTAATATTAGAAAGAATATATGTAAATTACAAATAGAGAAACTGAAATGGAGTTTATGGAATAATATGATAAAATTACTACATTAAAAATAGAATTTGTTATTAAAAAAATACATGTAATTTTTTAAAAATGAAAACAAATATATAAAATAATATAAATTTAGTAGAGGAATTAAAACGGAGTTTATTGAATAATATGATAAAATTACTACATACATGTTAAAAAAAAAATTTGTTATTAGAAAATACACATAATTTTTTAAAAATAAAAACAAATACTAGAGAAGCATTCCTCAGCAGTATAAGACGAACGTCTTCATAAACAATATTCACATATGGATATATATATCTTTTTTAACTAACTATATTTAACTGAATTTTTTACTTTCGTTTGTAGACACACTTTAATGTGTCGGGCCTATACCAAAAATTTATCATGCAATCGCTGGGAGCGAAGTGGAGAGTTGCAAGTTATAATTTGTTCCGGCTGGCGTATAATGGTACGAAAATCAGGGATCAATTGCGCAATGATGTCTCCACTGGCATCCCACCTGATCAGTGGGTGACTTTCATATACTATTGTCTTGAAGCGAAGTCCAAGGTAAATTGCTTATATTAATCTGTTTATGTATTTTAAGTTTTACATATTGTGATTAATTATTTTCTTTATGCGATTAATTAGGATATGGCTGCGAAGAATAGACGGAATAGAAGACGTTAGACAATGCCACACACCACTGGCTCCAAGAGCCTTGCGGGTAAGAAGGCTAAGATGGTTAGTTTAAATTCATTAATATGTTCTTTTTATTTTAAAAACACATTAATTTATATAATCAAAAATTGATTAATTATTTCAAATTTTAGGAGGTTAATATTGGAGGTCCGGTCACTCGCGGTGATGTATAGACAGCAACTTATAAAAGGGCTGATAGATCATACATAAACGACCAAACTCGAGTAGTTATTGTAAGTATAAAAATTTTATCAACCATACATAGGTAATTATTTGAGTTTTTGATAATTTTTAATTTTTTATTATTATCTATTATTCGATATTGTAGAAAAAAATTGCCTCAATCTAACAGGAGGATAGTTTGTCTCAAGAGTTCTGACAGCTGATTCCCATGCGAGAGTTCTGGGCACTAAGGAGCACTCAGGTCGCGTTCGAGGATTTGGATTGGATGTTTGCCCAAGTCAAGTATTCGGTCATGGCTCGGTTAAGTCAAGCTCACAGTCTGGGTCGTCATACCAAGAGTTATAGACTAAGGTTGAACAATTGAAAGTGGTCATAGAGCAGCGGGACATTGATCAATAGCGACAAGAGGCTGAACGAGCAGCACGTGAGGCCGAGCGATAGGCTGAACAAGTGGCGCGTGAAGCCGACATCGCAGCACGGCAACGACATATGGAGGCTGCTGTAGCAGTTTTGCTACAGAAAATTTCAGGGCTAGTTGCTGCCTAAGATTGCACTCCCTCATAGTCTTGGCCTAGGGTAATTTCTCAACACATAATAATAACATAATATTATAAAAAATTGTTGGTATAATTTTGTTTAATTTGAAAACGCTGAAAATGCTAACCCAATAAAATTATTTTTCAGGACTCCAGTGATCATGGTAGTGGGCATCAGCCTGATCAGCACCCGCAAGGCTTGGGAATATGATTTGATCATTTACAATTATAGTTTGTATAATGTAATTTTATTTTTTCGTGACCATTAATTTTTGTGTACAAATTTTTAATTGACATATATCATTTTTATTCAATAATTTACATATATTTAACATGTTGATAAATATCGATAAAATTTAAATAATTGTGAAGTAATTAAATAATTAATTTGAATTAGTCATCTAAACAATATAAATATAAAATAATTCGTACGCAAAATTTTGAAATAACAAAAAATTAATTCGAATTAATGTTATAAATAGCAGAAATATAAAATTCAACAATTAAATAAATAAAATAAAATAAAATTTTTCTTAGCATAATGACAGTTAGCCAAACTGTCGTTATGACGGAGTCATAACCACGGTTATGTAAACCGTCATTTTTTCATTACGACGATTACCCAAACCATCGTTAAAACGTGTCATAACGACGCCATTCTCACGGTCAACTTAAACTGTCGCTATATCCATGATTTCGTGAGAGTTTTGAGACTGTCGTTAAGTTCTTTAGCGACGGTTTAAACCTATTTAAAAACCGTCGTTAAATACCGTTTTTGTTGTAGTGCTAGCTAGTAATATTATTTAAGCATTTGATTAATCCTTAACTAATTTATCTGAATTATATTGCTACGATTTTTGTAAAATCTCCAACAAACTATTTGAACTTATCATCATTAAATCACATTCATTGACTTTTTCATCATAAAGAAAAGCACAGGCAAAGACTATTATATTCATAACCAATAATCACATTTTTTTTACATACTTGTTACTATATTAGATCAAAACCTTCTTATATGACATGACTATTATATAAAAAAAGAGATAGACTCAATGATTATTTTGTCGATTTATAGTTAAATCTTTTGTATTTAACTATCTATCTCTATTTTTATATGACGATTATGTCACATGAGAGAATTATGATCTCTGCATCACATGGCTAGTGGCTTGTAACCACCTTTTAATTCATATATAATTAACTAAAGATGAAAAGTCAAAGTCCACTTATACGTTGACTTATGATAAACTTCTTATGTATATATTAAAGTAGCCTATATATGTTTAATTATAACAAGCTTATACAAATTAAAAGTTCACAACTGATCGATAAGTTTGACCGGGATTCCACCCAGCTGGAATCACATTGTTCGCCACAACGGTCTTGCCGGAATTCATTGAGGTTAGCCGGAAAGAGAAGGGAGCTTGAAGTGGTGAGCCTGAGTCAAGCTTCCAAACTGCACCCCAGGATTGTTGCATAGTACGCCATGACGCTGAGTTGAGGCTTTCCTTGAGTTGAGCGCTAGCAAGGTCACCATCTCCATTTTCATACTCAATTAGGACAGAAAAATAGTTTGAGTTGGATCCAGAGTCCACTTTAAATGCTATTGACGTGCCAGGATAGTTACATTCAACTCTGCAAGGGTCAAAATCTCCGATTTTCTCACTAACAATTAATATTAATGTAAATAGATATGTTGAAAGGAAATGATATTGTCAAAACCCTAATATCCATGTGGAGTAGTAACAAGATAAATTCAAAATGTGAATTTTACTATTATAAAATTTTATAATTCTAAAAATTTGAAGATGTGTTTAATAATTTGTAGGATAATATAAAATGTTAGTAAAATAAGGATAACCCAAACATTTTTGTGTAGCATTTAATTTAACTATTTTATATGTCGGGATGAAATAGCGGTATAACAAAGGTCTCTTATGTCTATTGGTAATCTTTTGTTGATAGGCATCCACTAATTATGATACTTCTTTGAGCTGCAATAACTTATTTAACTCTTACTCTCTTTTTTTGCATAGAAACAAACTTCTACAATCTCTCTCGTGCATAATAGTAGAATTCACATACAATAATAGAATCACACATACAACAGTACAAGGAAAATGATTTGATCTATTGTCGATAGACAATTTTTTATCTACTAACAATATATAATCATGGCAAAAATAATATTTTTAAAAATTATTTTTATCACATGTCACAATCTGAATATCGTCAATAGACAAAAAAAAATTTTACTGACAGTATACCAAATATTAATTCATAGTACAATCAATAATTAGAACTTCAAAATTTTAACTTGGCCCAATCAATGATAAGTATACAAAATCAATATTACAATTATAAATCCTAAAAGTGTGCCTCACAATCTGACATATACTTATATGTTCATTCACAACTTGCTCTATTTATCTATATTTACTAGAACAGATATATCTTATAATTTCAAACTTAATTACCTTCTATGTTGAATGTTCAATATCCCAACATTACGTAGCTTCTCGGCCTGACCTGAAACTGCCATGGCACCGAAAGCGGTGCCACTCAAATCAAAATGAACTTTCTGGGCAGAACCACACCCAGGACACTCATCAGTGATAACTACCCTCACCGTGTTGCCCGAGCAAGCCGAATTCTCTGTGCACTTCACCTGAAAATGGAACGAAATTAGCATGCAAAGCTCCATTAATTCCTAACTTTCTTCCGCACTTACATGGAGTCGTTATCGATCATTTATCAAAATTATAAAAAAAAAACTTAGCTAAATAATGTTCATCCTTTGCACCTCATAACAAGCACCACAGCCTTTGCCTGAGTCAAACAAAGGTGGACCTCCTGCTGATACCATTGCGGAAAATGGAGGTTGCTCAACAGCACTGCCATATCCACAAGCTCCCCCTACATAATTTGGGTATAGAGAATAAATAATTGTGTTTAAGCACACTGTAGCTAAATAATTATTTATGCATTTTTTTTCTTTCACAATTTTTGTGCCTACAATTATATATTTGTATTACCATCACTTCCGGCCCCGCTGGGGCTTCCATACCAAGTGGCCTCTGCTGGAGACCAATCTGAATCCGCTGAGTACGAGGCATCAAGAAGCTTTCTGGGATTGGAGCAAGAGGAAGGACTCACTAGGAAGAATACGAAGAAAGCGAGAGTGAGGAAATGAGAGAATACAAGTTGAAAAGTGATTAAAGCCATATTATCACAGTGCTTATGAGGAATATTTGTTAATAATGGTGACAATGATTTGAGGAATAAGCCATGAATCTATGTGATATTTATAGAGAAAATAGACAGCGCAGTGCATGGTTTTAAACTGCATAATAAGTAAAATATTCACATGTCAACGTAAGAGAATTTGATGAACCCAAGATAGAGATTTGATCTCATTTTCTTTGAGGAACAAGACAAAATAAAATGTTTGAATTGGAGATACGAGACATTTCCTTCACGTATTCTTCATCTGGTTCAGATATGGGGCATTTCTCTTATTGTAGATTGCATTCTCATAAACAATTCATGGATGATCATGTAGCTCTATGTATATAAAAATAAAATGTTTTGATAAAAAAAAAATATAATGAGAATAAATTAGCCCAATACTGTCCATGGCACTAGTTGCATAAATGAAATTTCTTTTCAGCACCACATCCACATTTGTCAAGTTCATGATACTTATATTTAGTACTTTGGCATAGAAATTAATGTAATAGTAAGACCTATCAAAGGGCACCAAACAAAAACTTATTTAGAAGATTACGCATCAAAGAATTTTTTTGGGGGGTTTCACCGTCAATATAAATTGGTCTCTAACTCCCTCCTAATAATTAATTTTGAACTATTGCTTTCATCGAAACGTCTTCTTTTTCCCTATTTGCAACTTGCAAGGCTTGTACCCGGAATTGCGGATGATTTTGAAAAGTTGAAGTTAGTGTTTATGTAAATATATTTAATTTGGGTGACGACATAGTAGTGTATTACCTTCCAAAGTCTTCTTTTAATTTGGTTGACAACGTAAACACATTAAAATCAACTACTCCAATGTATTTATTGCACTTCTATATCAGTACAAGATCGAACCACCCTGCATTTTTATCTTCATGCTGAGCTAGGTTTAGGGTTTGAACTTGTCACCTTGCTCTGAATTGGAATGTTAAGGTTAAACGCTTTTCACTAAATTAAAAATTGTAATTATTAATTACCAACTCACAATTTTATTTTCTAAATTCGTTATAGAGAAAATACCAAACGTCATGGTTTAAGCATAAAGAGAATTAATAGAGACAGCAATTCTTTTTGAAATCTGGCTTCCAATAATTGTAGATTTCTTTTATTTCATTTTTATACCAAGTTATACATGCAAAATTATGCACATAGCATACTTGACATGGTGTGGGTGATTCTCAATTTGGTCAATGAAAGGGAAAATATTTGTGTAGCAGGCGTTAAGTGCATATTTGAAATTAATTCCCACTAATAAACTCACCCAAAAGGTACATTATTAAGTGGAAGAGAATTTAGGATTTAGAAGGGCTAACAAATTTCATTATGTATAAACTTGGGTGAATTTTGGGTGAGTTTCTGAATTTGAAAAAAAAAAAATTCTGTACATGATGATTACATATCATCGTTAATAGATCAGGTCTCTTATTCAATCGATCTTGAGAGCCGAACATTAACATAGAGACCATATTGGGAGACGTCGATGCTATTTGGCGTGGATGACTAATTTAAGTTTCTTTTTTTTTTTCTTAAGAGAACCGAATTAAAAATGACTTGCGTGAAAGATTCAAATAAATTGTTAGTTATATATATAAACCTCACAAGTTCATCAATTTTTTTTCTTCTGCTGGCTTCTTTTATTATTTATCCTTTTTATATTTTTTATAAGTTCAATATAACCATATCCTTCCCATGGATAGACACTAATAATAATTTTATCATAATTGAAAGATAAAAAGATGTTATTTAAGTAAGCATGCAATAATTTGTATTTCCCTCTTCAAGACTATATTTTTTTAATCTCTATTTACGGGTGTTTATAGTGATACTCCGGCCGCGGGAGAAGTTGCTCAAACATATATAGGCTTGAAAGGTTAAATTAGGGTTTTGAAATCTAAAAATGTAAACATGGAGGAAATAGTCAAGAGTCCAACCTGAGGGTGAGGTTCGTCTTATTTGTAGGCAAACCCACCAAGGAAATGCATAGTAACCTTGGTCGGTTGACAATTAGTGCCACGTATTGATCGACCATTGGCTTCGCAATTCCTAGTATGTACAATGTTGGATATGCCTCGTTTTTCATTGCTGCCTTAGGCAATTTGTCTGTACATAGTCTCTCATTTGAGCAATTTTCTCTGCACTTGGTTCTGTTGAGTCGAGAAAACAACTTAAGCCTCCAGCATATTGGGTTGGTCTGCCCTAAGTGCGACGAGCTCAGAATGCCCTTCGTCGTTAATTATAATATATTTTTATAAAATCATTTTTCTTTTTGCAATACAAATTTATCTTTATTTGATATGATAAATCATGATATGCAATTAATTGAAAAAAAAAATCAACTAATTAATAACATACTTAATTGTTGATGTCTCGTCCAAACATTCTTAAATTGGAGAACCTTAAAATTATAATTAAAAGAATGAGAATTTTGAAAGGTTAGTTGAAAAATTCTTAATTGACAAAAATAGCTGATAAATTAACTGAAAATTTAAAAGTTAGTTGAAAATTAAAAAATTAATTTTTAACTTAAAACTATTAACTGAAAATTGAAAGTTGTTAAGCTAATTTATTGAATTAAAAGTGTTTGGTAAAATTAGCTATTGAATTAGTTGATAAATGTAAAATGACATAAAAAAATATACTTATATAAAATTTATCATTTTTTATTAGTAATTACGTTTCATTATATAATTCCAAAAAATATAAAATAAAAATATCATCTAGAGTTCCACAATAAATTAACAATATTATTGTGAATCTCTTTCATCTCAGTAGATGCCTCTAAATTTTTATTCCTTATGTCCACTATCGATAATATCTGAAAATTTGTCATGGGGTATATAATTTGAATGTTGTTCAAACATAGTAAAAATAATTTAATCTTGTGAATAAGATAGTGTTGGAATTTGAATAAAATAATAAAGATAAAAAAGAATAAAATTATAAAAGGTATCAGTTAAAAGTTATACGTTAAAATAGCGTATGATAAAAAAATTATAGAGTATGTTTGGCAAGTCAAATAAGCTAACTTATAGCTTATAGCTTATTTGACTAACTTATAAGTTTGTTTGACCAAATTAAAGATATTTGGTAAACAAACTTATTTGAATAGTTTATAACTTTTTATCATACGCTACTTTAAGTAGCGTATAGCTTTTAACTAATAGCTGATAGCTTTTATAATTTTTTTTTATCCTTATTATTTTATTCAAATTCCAACACTATGATATTCACAAAGATGACATTATTTTTACTATACTCAAACAACATCTAAATTATATACCCCATGATGAACTTCTAAATATTATTAATAGTGACACAAGAAATGAAAATTTAGAGACATCTACTGAGATGAAAGAGATTCACAATAATATTATTAATTTATTGTGGAACTCTAAATAATATGTTATTTTATATTTTTTGAGATTATATAATAAAATGTAATTACTAACAAAAAATGATAAATTTTATATAAATATATCTTTTTATGTCATTTTACATTTATCAGCTAATTCAATAGTTAATTTTACCAAATATTTTTAATTCAATAAATTAACTTAACAGCTTTCAGTTAAAAATTAGCTTTTCAGCTTTCAACTAATTTTTCAACTTTCAATTAACTTATCAGCTATTTTTATTAAATATAACCATAAACTACTCAAATAAATTTATTTATCAAACACCTCTAATTTAATCAAACAAATTTATAAATTAGTCAAATAAGTTATAAACTAACTTATTTGACTTGTCAAACATACTCTTTATAAAAAATTTTACAAACAAAAAAAATATTGAAATAAAACATTATCTTCTTTATCTTTCACCTCCATTATCTTTCAATCTAAACATACCTTTAAATTTTTTTGGTTAAAATAATTCCTAATAAATTAAATTTTGTAAATTTATAAAATTCAAAGTACAATATTGTACCAACTTCTAATTATTATTTATTTAATTTGCATTTGACTTTTTTTTTCATGAAATTACGTCCAGGACGTTTTTACGTTAACGTCTCTCAGGTAAGAAGGGCCTACCCACATGGTGTATGGGACCCACTTAAATCTTCCCAGCATAAAATCCACCAATAATACTTCGCTCTATACGGTCTTCGTCGTGGTCGTCGCTTTCGGAGGAAATACGAATCTGTGTACGAACCGGAAACCCGGGTCCGAAGTTATAGGGGGATGCCGTAATGTCATGGAAAAGCAGTTGAAAAGGACAAATGTTCGTTAATGAAGCCGTTAATGGGGGTTTAGAAGCCGTCGAAGGAACTAATTCCCCAGCTTCATCGCACGCTCCACTAACAGACCTCGTCTCTCTCGCGTGGGGGTCCACGTTATCGGCTATTCCCTAAACATGCTCCCGAATATTTGCCTACAATCGTGGTTTCCCTTCCTTTCTTACTTTTTGCGGGGCCTTCTTTTTCTTGTTATTTATTTTATTTTGGCCTTCTTCCTTAATTAATACATTAATAGTTTGTAATGTCAACTTTATAATGTAATATTTGTGTTTTAAATAATTCTATAGAAAAAAATTCAAATTCAAATTGTGATTTTGTTTTGCTTTCATTTTATTTTAATTGAAATTCGAATTCAATTTTAAAAATAATTTTAATATGATTAAGTCAATTGACTCATCTTTTGTTTTTTTTAATTACAAAAAAGATCTTAAATTGAAAGTGAAACAAATTACATAATTAAGGATTAAATTTTTTTTCAATTATAAAGATGGGGTGCCATGTAAACATTGTTAGAATTGTTGGTGATTTGGTTTTTTGAAGGGCTGGTATCTCAATTGCTTGAGGGCAATTGTCTCCTAAAAGAGCTGCAAAGATAGGGTTAGAATTATGGAGAGCGATAACTTTGACAAAAGTGTCGATGATTAAGTTAGCTCTAAATAATTAAAAGTCCTTAGAGAAGAAAAATTATTTGTTGACGAGCCCCAGGGACAAAATGGTAACTTTGATCGATTGGTACATGTCAAGGGGTGCCATGTGTCTGTCATCCATTGGCTCTGTGTTTCTTGGTACAAATCGTGCTTGAGGACGCGTTGTTATTATTGTCCCATGGCCATTGGCTCTGTTTTTCTTGGTACAAATCGTGCTTGATGACGCATTGTTATTCTTGTACCCATGATCCACGTGTACATGGTTCGACATAGTGGCATCCTACCTTGTGTACAACTTTGTGTGATCCTAGCATTTGCTTGTGTTAGCTAGATCCTCTGGGCCTTGTAATATGTTGTTTTAGCAAATTATTTCAGTAAAAAAAAGAGAGAGAGTAAATTATTTCTTCTTTTTTTAATTAATAAATTTTATTATAAAATTTTTATTTTATTATGAAAATATATAAAAAAAAAAATTAAAAAAATAAGAGTAAAATACTCCATCCTCCCCTTATCAGAGCAAAACCAAAGAGACATTTCTTTCACTTGCCTTTTCAAAACCAAAAAATATATATGATGGTCCTCTGATTTGGAAACTATACAAGGAAGATCGAGAGTTCTAAAGGAAATAGTTTGGAACCTGCTTAATCATCACCAGGTGAAATTTAATATTGACGGATCTGTCAACAGATTTGGATTCGTCAGTTGCAAAGGGACCCGAAGAATGTAGCGAGTGAATGGATTCTTGGCTTCATCAGAGGCATAGGAATTTTTCGAAGTCTTAAGGCTGAACTTGGGGAATATTGATAACGCTAGGAGTAGCTTGGGAGAACAATTTCAAGGGCATTATCTTAGAGTCCGGTGCTAAAGAAGTAATTGATATTTACAAGAAGGAGATTGATAGAAGTCACCTAAATGCTAGAATAATCTACCAGAACAAATAATTTCTAGTTAAGGATTGAAGAGTCACTATATCCTACGCCTTCAGAAAAGAGAATTCGGTGGCAGATTGGCTGACCCATAAAGCCCAAAGGATTGACGTGGGCCTTAAGATCCTAGTGGACCCGCCCAAGAATCTGGCTCTTTTTTTGCTTATTAACATGAGGGGAGATTCTACCCTCAGGATTGTTCTTTGTTAGCCTCTGGTCCTTTTGTATACCAAAAAAAAAAAATATTACGCTACTTTCTCTTCTATTAAAAAAGTATACATAATTCTTTCTTAAAATTAAGAATAAAATATTTTTTTCTCCCTTAAATAATGTCTTTATTACGCAATCTTTCTTTTTATAATGAAAATATATATAAATATCTTTTAAAAATAAAAAATATAACCTAAATTTCTTAAATTTCTTTTATAAAAAAGAAACAGAAAAAATAAATAAATAAAATATTACTCTCTTAAATTTTTCTTCTTCTTTTTCTTTTTCTCAAATTTTAAAATTTTTTTAAATTAATAAAATTAGTATTTTAATAACTCAAATCACTTCACAATTATTTTGAGAATGAATATTTGGCATTATAGGATGGTGTATTAGAAAAAAAATTGAGGGAGTGCTCTTTTATTTTATTCTATTATTTATTTTTCTTTCATAAAAGATATTTGAAACATTTGGATTAAGTGTAGCATATCTTTTATTTTTAAGAAAAATTTCCATATATATATATATATATATATATATATATTATAATAGAAAGGAGAGTAATGTAATAAGAACATTAATAAAGAAAGAAGAGTATTTTATTTAATATGTTTAATTTTAAAAATATTTGTGTATATTTTTAAAATAAAGAAAATGATGGTGTAATAAATATATTAGTAAGAAAAAATAGAGTAATAATTTATTTGGATTTGTGTTTTCCATTCCTTAATTTTATAAAAAATAGGTCTAGAAAAATTATTGACCATAATTTAAAAGATAAATGAAAAAATTTGAAAAAGTAAAAATTAAGGGACATAAACAAAAAAAGGAGTCTATGAATTATTTTCTAATTTATTAAAAGAAAGGAATATATTATCAATTATTTGGATTTAAAAAATAAAAACTAAAAAAGCTAGCTGCCACATGGTTCTAAGCCACCAATGTTAGTTTTAGTAATTTTGCTTAAAATTAATGTGCGACGGCTCAACAAGCAAAAGTTCGTATATCACCAAAATTAAATTCTTGTGAACTTCAATGACGGAGTCACATATGCACGCACGTTTCAATTATAATTAATTATTTTTCATAAAAAAATGTTTTTAATTTTTATTTCTTAAAATATAGTTTTAAATTTCTATTTTTACTTTTAAAAAAAATTATTTTCATTTTCATTTTTATTTATATCGATTCTGTTTTTTATGTTTTATTTTTTTAAGATTAATTGTAAAAATACTGCGGCTTAAAAATATTAAAAAATTTAGAACCTGTTAATTTTGTATGTTTTTAATTTTCACTAAAAATTAAAAATAGTTAAAATTTTAAAAATATTAAAAGGATGTTTTTAAAATTTTTAATATTATAGTACATTATAACAATGATATTTTTGTAATTATTTTAAACTATATACACAATATTTTATTATTTATATAATTAAAAAAATTAAAATATAAATATAAATCAAATGTATTTTAAAAAAATTTTAAAATAAAAAAAATTGTTTTGAGGAAATAAAAATAGAAAAAAAATCAAAAAATATTTTCATAAATTAAATGCACTCTTTTTGTTTTCAAAATTTAAAAAAAAATGTAAGCTTGATTTTTCTAAAAATAAAAACAACAAAAGTTATCTAAACATATTTTTTATTTATTTTTTATTTTCAGTAAAAATAAACGTACTGTTACTTTGTAATATGTATTAATATAGACAGTCTTTTTAATTAATGAATATGCAACATTAATAATGCTAATTGGTAGCCCCTGTTAAATAAAAAGTTACCATTTCTATTAAAAAAATCCTTGATTTTATTTTAGAGTACCTTAATAAATGCAACTGTCATACCAAAATACAGTCATTTCAGGGTCTTGCATCTTCATTTTTGGCAGATGCTGTAGCCTATTTATTCTGCAATCTTGTGGTAATTACATGGTTTTCCATTCACCGTTGTGTCAGATCGTGATCCGATATTATTAAGCAAATTTGACAGCAATTACTCAAGAACAGTGGCACCACCTTTGTAGCACAGCTCATCACCCTCAGATAGATGGACTATCTGAAGTCCTTAATCGGTGCCTTGAACAGTGCTTACGTGCTTTTGTCCATAATCGACCTAGTAAATGGCATTCTTACCTTTTTTGGGCTGAACTTTGGTATAATTCTTCCTTTCATCCCGCAATATAAATATTTCCTTACGACCCCTTTATGGGAGACCATTTTCTACCTTGCCAAATTACATACCTGGCACCAGTCAAGTTGTTGCAGTGGAAGAATTGCAGCAAGATCGGGAACCCCTTCTCTGCTATCTTCGAGAGCACCTGCACAAGGCTCAGCAAAGAACGATTAAATATACCATTCTAATCGCAAAGAGAAGTCTTTCTCCCCACGTAAGTGGGCACTGGTGAAATTACGCCCATATGGGCGGCAATCTGTGGCTCAACGTCTAAACAACAAACTGTTCAAAAGATATTTTGGCCCCTTTCAAATTGCAGCTCGCATAGGACAAGTTGCTTATCGTCTCGCATTGCCACCTAAAAGCAGGATCCACCCTGTCCTCCATGTTTCCTTACTCAAAAAAAAAAAAAAATCATGTCAATTAATCTCAGTTGGACCCTGCTTTCATTCTTCCAACTTCGACCCATGATCCATTTGCAGAACCTGCTGCTATAATTTACCAGCGTTCTTCTTCTGGCAAAATTCCTCAAGTTGCAGTGGAATGGCATGGTTTACCACGACAGGAAGCTACTTGGGAACCAATTGACGATTAGGTAACTAAATTTTCCCACATCAACCTTTAGGACAAGGTTGCTTCTGAAGAGTTGCAAATTGATATAAACACATCGGTAGAAGATGACACATCAGCAGCAGTTCAACCTCATAAGACTCTTAACTCAGCAACACCTCCAACTAGGATGTTTACGAGACCAAAGAAACCACCTGAGTGGTGGAAGCACTATGCCATGTGATGGATTGTTAAGTACCTGATAGACTTTGTCCAGTTCTGCACTGCAGCCATGTTTTTGGGTTATTAATCGCCAAGGGAAGTCCTCATTGTAATGCAGTCACGCAGTGGCGGATTTTGAATAAAATTACCGAGAAGACAAAATAAATGTTTAATAATTAATATAAAATAATTTATTTTTGAAGAGGTGATTATATATTTTTAATTAAAATTTTAAGAAATTCTTTTAAAAATTTATGAAATTTTTTTTTTTTTGGGTACCCCTTCCTTGTCTAAGGAAAGGTCCGCCCCTGCAGCCACGAAAGAAGAATTTGAGGCACTGCAGAAAAGCAAAACATGATCTTGGGTTTCATTACTCCAAAAGTGCCATAAGGTGTAAATGGGTCTTTCGCATCAAGAGAAATTCAGATGGCACTATTAGTAGGTACAAAGCTCAGTTGGTACCTAAAGATTTCAACAGAGAGAAGGTTTTGACTATAGTGAGATTTTTAGTCCAGTTGTAAAACCAACTACAATAAGAGTCATCCTCACCTTAGCTCTTGTCCAAGGCTGGAAGATTCAACAATTAGATATAAATAATGTATTTTTGAATGGCATTCTCGAGAAAGAGGTCTGTATGCAGCATCCTCTTGTTTTTTAAAATTCTGACAAGTCCTTGGTGTGCAAATTGCACAAACTGGTCTATGGTTTGAAGCAAGCACCTCCTGCTTGGTTTAAAAAACTCATTTATACTTACTTCGTCTCAGTTTTACTTCCAGCAGGTGCAATCAATCACTATGTGTTAGAACTACGAATCAAATAGTCACCTATCTCTGTTTAAGTAGATGATATCCTCATAACAAGTAGTTCTTCAATAAAAATCTTCTCATTAATTCTCCCTTTCATAAGGCCTTTCCTTTAAAACATCTTGGCTCTTTGAATTTCTTTTTGGGCATTGAGGTGCATAACATTGCAGGGACAGTTTGCTTTTATCTCAAACAAAATATATTCACGATCTTCTGTCCAAGGAAAAAATGATGGATGCTAAGCCCATAGCAACACCTATGCAGTCAGGTCTCAAGTTTCCTGCCATTGGAGAGTCTTCTCATCATTCTCAGTTGTATAGAACCATCACGGGAGCCTTACAGTGTCTTACAGTTCCTAGACCGTATCCTTCCTTCTATGTTAGCAAATTATGTCAGCGTATGCACAATCCTCTGGAGGTGCATTAGAAGGCTGTTAAAAGGGTTTTGCACTACCTTAAAAAATAGCAGAATTTGGTCTTCTCTTTCAATGATCAAATGCTGAGTTTGATGGGTTTTTGTGACTCCGATTGGGCTGCACATCTAGTTGGCACGTGTTCTATCTCTGCTTCGTGTGTGTATCTTGGATCCAATCTCTTCTCATTGTAATCAAAGAAACAAAACGTCTCACGGTCAAGCACAGTATATGAGTATAGAAGTCTTTGCCAATATAGTGTCAGAGATAACGTCGATCCAATCTGATTTGAAGGAACTCAATGTTAAATGGGCAACTACACCTACTTTGCACTGTGATAATCTATCTACAGTCTTAATGACTGCAAATTCCATCCTGCAGCAGCGTATTAAGCACATAGAGCTTGACTTATATTTTGCTAGAGATAAAGTTTTGCAAAAAGAGATTGTTATTTGTGTCCTCTGTTGATCAGATTGCACATGGTTGGACAAAACCGTTACCTCGAGCTCAATTTGGAAGTTTTAGAGAGAAACTCAGGATAGTGAAGTTACCCTAAAGGGGGTATTAGAGTGTTACACATACGCTATTAGTTTGTTAGTCTAGTTCTTATTCTGTTAAGACAAAACAGCTCACTCCCCCTGCTATAAATGTTGTCTAAATGTACAAATCATAGTTATCCATAATACAGTTGCTTTCTTCTTCATCTTTCTTATCTCTCTCACTTTTCTTGCTACTGAAACAGCTTCCTTCTGTTGTACAGGGATATGTGTAGGCATTTTCTGTATGACTTTCATTTATAAGAAGCACCTTGAGTAATTTAGTAGCTTAATGCACTTGGAGTTAACTCTGGACTCCAAAGAAATCATCATGACGTATTTTCTATCCTCTGTATCTTGATTCTGTTCTTGTTATCAATCCGAAGGTACCAACCTACCTGATGATAATTTAAGAAATTTGTGGATAGCTTTGTGGCTAAGGTAAATTCGCCACTGGTTGGAGTAGGCACACTGAAACTAGGGTGTTTTATAATGTGGCATTAATGGAAGGGAATCTTTAAATGCTTGCATTGGGGCCCTCCGCAACTTCTGCAGAAAGCTGTGTCTGGGAAAGCTATAATTTGTTTAATAATTTGTTATTTTACTCTAAGTCTTTCTCTATAGAAAGCTATTTATTTTCTTTAGCCAGTCATTTAGATTGATTGTGTGTACTTTGGATCTTTATGAAAGCTCTCATCTGATTGTATTCAGGAGGTTTTTCTCCTGTCTTTATTTCATTGTAATAAATCATCTATTAACTGGTAAAATTAAAAAAAAATGAAAACATTATTTGGATTTGCCTCTCATCTCATGTGGGCCTCTAGATGTTCATTCTTCAACAATGTTCAGCAGATGGGGTTGATTCTGTGTCACTCAAGAGAAAAACCCTAGCCTCCTTTCATAGAAACCGCCAGTTTGAAGTGTGCAACCATTGGCAGCACCCCTCCCACTTCTTGCTTTAGATTCCTGTCTGTAGTTTGATTTTTGTAGGACAGTATCTTCTTTCCTTTTACGAGGTGTCTCCCTTTTAGCGTTTTAAGGTTTGAAATTTTCACATTTAAATCTACAACTTATTTTCTCCTCATAAATTGGAAAGTGTGTAGTCTCTCCATGAAAATTTCTCTTATTTCTTCTTATTATGTTTTATTGATTGTTTTAATGTGATTATGAGTTGTAAATTTTGATTTAGTAATTTTTAGATTGATGCTTGAGAGATGTATTATCTTTATTTTCTCTTATACTAATATCGGTTATCTTCTATTTGCTCATACACTAGTGGCCATTGTACCTAATGTGATTATTATCATCATATCTTTCCGAATGAATGTGCGAAAAAAAAAGAACAAATTAGGTTGATTAAATCAAACCAATAAACTTGAATAATCGGTTGGAATTAGATTTATGATTTAGTTTGGTTTCTAGAATGGCGGAAAATAATACTACAATTTTGGATTTTAATTTTCTAACCAAAAAAATTCAACCCAAACAAGTGAACATGATCTGCACAATACAATAATTAGAACAAATTTATATATGTTATTTGAGCTTTATTTTTCTACATAAATGGTCTATAAAAATTTAAAAGCAAGGAGGAAAGAAAAAAATAGTAAAAATTGAACATGTTGTCATGGGAGAGATCAGTATATGCATAAAAGGTGAGAAAATCATATTCAATTACCCTTCTTCTAACTATTATGATCTATCTCCTTCAAACCCCAAAAAAAAAATACTAATTTATATATAATGGATTATAATAACTGAAACAAATTAACTAAAATTTAAGTCAATCCTTTTTTTAAAAAAATTATTACTAACTTTTTAAAATCTTGGAATCAACTCAAGAGGTTAGGCAAAATGGATATTTGAGAAGGCTTTGTTGGCATTATTTTGATTTTTTATTTATATATCCACTTAGCTTAGTCCTAAATTTTTTTTTAATACACAAGTTAATCTCTAAAAGTATCAAATTCAATGAGTTTAATATTTTTTTAAAACTATCAAACTAACTAATGTGTAACGAAATGTAATAACCGTAAAATTTAACGAAAAATTCCAATTAAAGGGAATGTAGAATAAAAAAGAGAATTTTGACAATAGAGATAAGAACCAGTGAAAATATGTATATTTATTACATGGATTAAAGAATTACAAAAGAAATATGAGAATTTATATTTTGGCGCGCTATTAGCAAAAATATTATTATTTATGTAGAAATAATTATGATTTGTTAAAAGTAAGTGGACTTTTAAGTAAAAGAAGTATTGTGTTGCTTAAAATAATTATATCGGCCTCTATTGAATTTTTATGGTATTTTTAGAAATATTCTTTCTTTTAATATGAATAAAGATATTTGTTTTGAAATTTGTTTTAATATGATTTTTATCAAGAAAAATCATGATTTAAGAGTTTAACTAAAGATTTATGAGAATGGAAATTTTTAAAAAATTTTGAGATATTTTATGGTAAAAAACGGAATTTATATGAATTTTATAAAAGAAAATTCATTTATTAATTATTTAATAATTATTATTATTTAAAAAAAAAAAAAAACAAACCTGCAGAATGATAAATGAAACCGGGGGCGGAGAAAACATATTCGGAAAAAAAAAACGGAAAGATGCATAGTAATGAATAGTGAGTAAATAGTGATATTCAATTTTATCTTTCGATTTGGAGTACCGATTAGCTTCCGATATCAAAACTGAACGTATTATTGGATTCAGGACGAAGAGTACTTCAGTTTTGACCGATCAGTTTTTGAAATCAACCGTTGAATCGCCGTAGATCTGAAGTAGAAAATCTCGGTAAAAGATAAGTTCTGAAAAACCTTACTTAGGGACTTCTAATTAGAAATCTGACTCCGTAGATGGATTCAGAAATTAGATAAATATTAGGATATGAAATTGTTTTATTGATTCGGTAAAATTTTTGTGACAGTGAATAGTGTTTTCCGGCGGTGAATAGTGGCGGTGAATAGTGTTTTCCGGCGGTGAACAGTAACCAAGCTCATTTAAGGTTTTTGGACCTTCCGGACTCGATTTTGGGGTCTATTTTACCGAATTCAGACCAGGAACTAGGATTTTAGGGCTGTCCAATCTGGAGCCCTTACCTGTGAGTGGGTTTTTCATACTATAGCGCATGTCTTATGAATTCGGTTTATAACTCTCTCTCTCATATGATTTTAACTAGTTGGAATGTATGTTAAATTGTTTTACTGCTTTGAAAACCAATATGTTCCAACCATGTTAGAAATTATAAATTTCAATCCTAGTTGAACCCTAGGTATGCAGGGCAAACATCTAGACTGATAATTCTCCATTTGAGCTAGATTTATAGAAATGCGAACTTAGTCATAGAAATGAACTAAGTTGGCCATGAAATGATTTGATGCATGATGAGCATTTATGCGACGTCTACGGACGATCTATGTTTAAAATGATTTGATGCATGATGAGCATATATACGACGTCTACGGACGATCTATGTTTAAAGGGAAAGTTTATGATGATAAAGGTCTCCATGGGAATACATGGATGAAACATATTTTAGAACGGAATTTTATGCATGAAAAGAGTTAGATGGAGAATTATAACTTTAGTATAATGTTATTGAAATGTTTTACTTTAAACGCTTTGAATAGCATATTTTCAAATGTTTTCTATTGGAGGAACCCTTTTAGATCACTGTTAGCTAGCCGCAGGTAGTGCTAGCCTTGGTGCACCATGATCATGTTAAGGCTTCGGCCTAGGATACTGTGACGGGCATATGACTGCCTAAGACACAAGGATTTAGGGTTGACTTATGTCTTCGCCTACAGTGATTGCCATACCCATTGCTATGTGCTTGGGGAAATTTAGGGTTGACTTATGTCTTCGCCTACAGTGATTACCCTACCCTTGCTATGTGCTTGGGGGAAATTTAGGGTGGACTTATGTCTACGCCTACAGTGATTACCCTACCCTTGCTGTGTGCTTGGGGGAGATGATAGATCTATCAGGAAAGACCTCCAATAAACTGATGCATTTTTCTTAAAGATTAAATATTTCTAAACAAGCTCATTCATCATTGTTATTGCATAAATATATTCATGTATTACTTACCATGCATAATTGATTTGCTTACGGTTATTGATTTAATCATGTTTTATCTTTTGAATTGTTTAGCATTCTTTCAATAAATTATGGTTAAATGCTTAATGTTTCTATTGTTATCTTTACATTTGGATTTCAATTATTAAACACATTGCGAAACACTCGCGCTTGGTTTGCCCTGTTTCTGTTATAGTGTGATTTACTCATTCACTGAGATGTGGTAATCTCACCCCTCTTTTATTTCCTCCCCACAGATAGTCAAAGAGACTTTGATCCAGCTACAGCTTCGTAGGAGGCTGAAGATAGTGTTGGTGAGCCCTAGTTTGGGCAAGGCTCTTTTGTATTGTTTATTTAGTTTAGTTATGTCTAGAGTATCTCCATGAACATACAGGCAGGATCCTCGCTTTCTTGCGTATTTTGATATGTTGTTTGGAAAATGGTTTTATGTTTACAACAAATGTTGGTATTATGAGGCCATGGGCCAAGTTGAATCAGAATGTTGGATTCATGAGATATCATAAGATATATATATATATATATATATATATATATATATATATATATATATATATATATATATATATATATATATATATATATATATATATATATATATATACATATATACAGTATTTTCTGATATTGGATGTGGCATATGTGGCCAGTTATATTTATTATGTACTCTGGATTGTGTGCTGGATGTTTGTGCATGCTATGTGTTAGGCTTGCGGCTAGGGGGAAACCCTTATGCCGTGCCGGTCATGTGTTCCATCATTTGGGGCCGTGACAGAGTGGTATCAGAGCCGAGGTTGAAAAGCCGAGTCCTGGGAACTCTCACGCGTGAACGATGTGGCGAAGCGTGGCTCTCCGCCCAGGAGCTGCAGTATGGGATGCAGTGCTTTGATAGGTACACCTGTTGCCACCAGAAGAAAGTGACAGAGTGGTATCAGAGCATTAGGTTTCCCTGTGTTCATGGAGTAACGGACCTTTAGGTAGGACTTTGAGTATGGGTATAAATCCGGACATGCTTATACTCACGGTGCTGCTAAAGGGGTTCGATAGGATGTTGTCCTTTTGTTTAAGTAAGTCAGTTTATAGTATGCTATGTTGGCATGGTTAAGTGACGGTTGGCTGTTTTATAGCGAGATGCCAGTTATATGAGATGTTATTTGCTTTCCCTTGCTGTGTGCTTGGGAAAAGACCCACAGAGTCTCTTCGCGTGTCCTCTTGAATGGTAGTAGGGCAAACCTCAGCAAAATGCTGAGTTTAGGCAAATCCTATACCACCAAGGTACGGAAGGGGTCAAACTCTGGTATGATGGTTTCTGAATGTGACATCCGTTATACCCGGTTGTCTAGATATGGTAGAGTGTGATGTGATATTGAGAATGAATTAGTTGGCATTATGTCATGTCATTTTGAAATGTCACTAGAAGGTGATTAAATTCAATATTCTTGGAGAATATTTTTCTCTTGATACAAAGAAATCTTAGTGAGATACCCAGTAACCTAATCTCGGCTTTAGCAGTCCATAAGTGATTACAAAAAGGTGCCAAGGATAGTTGGCAGTGGTGAGAGATGCTGATATAAGGTATACCTTTGTAAATCAAGTTCCAGTGATTAGAGAATTTTCTGATATAATTCCTGAGGAATTGTCAGGATTACCCCGAAATAATAAATAGAGTTTGGTATTGATTTATTTCCTGGCCAGCGTCTATATTTTCATATAGAATGGCACCCACTGAACTTAAAGAACTAAAAAAAAAAAGATAGTTACAAGACATGTTAGACAAGGGATTTAAAAGCCCTAGTAGTTTTATTTGGAGTGCTCCAGTATATGGATCACTATGACTATACATAGATTATAAACAGTTGAATAAAGTGAGAATGTGGAATAAATACTCATTACCTCGTATAGATCATCTATTTGATCAGTTAGAAAGTGCTCAACATTTTTTTTTGTAAAAAAAAAATTAAATTAATTTGATTTGATATTTAGATATCATCAATTAAGGATAAGAGAAAAGGATATTAAAAAAAAAAAATTCAGGATTTGGCATGGACACTATGATTTTATAGTTATGTCATTTGGATTGACAAATGCCTCAGCTACATTCATAGAGTTAATGAATAAGTAATTAAGCCATCCCTAAATCAAGTTGTTATTATATTTATTGATAATATACTAGAATATTTCAAGAGTTCAGAGGATTATAAGCAA
Organism: Gleditsia sinensis; assembly: GCA_037074535.1. Classification (NCBI taxonomy): domain Eukaryota; kingdom Viridiplantae; phylum Streptophyta; class Magnoliopsida; order Fabales; family Fabaceae; genus Gleditsia; species Gleditsia sinensis. The sequence goes on from CM073469.1 coordinate 21,286,728, forward strand.
TATTTAAAGCTAGTATTACAAACTCCAAGAGAGTATCAGCTATATGCTAAGTTCTAAAAATATGAATTTTGACTTAGTAATAGTACTTTCTTAAGGTATGTGGCTAGCAAGATGGTATCCAAGATAACCCTAAGAAAGTAAAAGCGGTATAGCAATGCCCACATCTTGCTACAGTTACAGATGCAGATCCAAATCCAATTTGCGCTTCCTGCGGTTGTCTGCCGTCCATTCTATTTGAGCAATAGTTGAATCAGGTACATGAACATATACTTGTAAGGCATCAATCAATTCCTCAGCATTTGAAGCTGAGATAAGAATTCGTCGTGCTGAGTGTGGAATAAACTTCTGTTCCACAGTTTGATCTAGAAAAGACAACAAACCATCAAAGAAATGATTAACATTTAACAAGCCTATCGGTTTGTGATGCATATTCAGTTGTGCCCAAGAGACTATTTGGAAAATCTCCTCTAAAGTACCAAAACCACCTGGTAAGGCAATGAAGGCGTCAGCATTGCTCATCATTCTAGCCATGCGTTCATGCATGGAAGCTACTCTATATTCTTCCCCAATTGTCTTCCCTATGTTGCTGGATGCAGCTAGAGCTGTAAGAATAATACCTAGAACTTGACATCCTCCTACATGTGCAGCTGTAGCCACACACCCCATTAACCCACAGTTACCTCCACCATAGACTAGATGAATTTTTCTTCTGGCCAGCACCATACCCAGATTTTGTGCTGCTTTAACATACTCCCCATCTTTTCCAGGACTGGAACCACAAAAGACACAGATATTTCGAAATTGACGAAATGCGGTTCCCTCCATAATTTCTATCACCTTAACTCTGAGTATGAAGATAAAGATACTAATGTAAGCATTTATAGAACTCAGAGAAGGGCATATTTATAATAGTTATGCGAATAGGCCGGATATTATTAGAATAGCTATGTGAGTGATTGGTGGATATCAGCTAAATTAAAGGTAAAAAAAAACGGCAAGCATGTATATGTACAGTAGTTATGACTGTGACCCATATTAAGCACATAAAGAGCATCAGATAAGATATCACTAGAAATCTGTCTTTTTCTTGTTGTCTTTGATGAAGCATTGATGTCTTGAAAGGTTGTAGGTGATAGCCGTCATTGTAAAAAAGAAGAAAAAGAAAAAGAGTGAAAATGCAAACCAATTAATTGTTGAAGAGGAACAATCAAATGGTTTATTTTGTTTTCTCAATGTTTTTACCAGTCGACTATTGGATTATAAGTTGACTAGCTATTTTGAGAAATTTTAATTTGGACTGGTTATTTACAGTTGATTGAGTATATATTTTGAAGCAACCAACTGCATCCTACCAGTTAACTATGTGCTCTTGTTATTCACAGACTTTATAGGCTCGAAAATATTTCTTTTCCATATGATATGCTTCCGCCGAATAACAATATCTTTGAATTAAATTTTGGCACATATATTCAAAATTTGCGGCCACCGATTGCGGCCACCGTTTTTCGTCGAAATAGCAGCTAGATTTTTGTTTACAGATTTTCAAGAATTACGGCCACCGATTTTAATGCTTTTCAATATTTGCCAAATTTTTGACTTTCTATTTTGGCACCATTCTCTATTGTGTTTTTCGTCTGTTTCACTGCATTCTCCCTCATTAACGGCTGGCATTAAATGCAAGGTTGTTTTCCCTCATTGCAAGGAAAGATAATTTCTAATCTTTGGAATTCAGTTATTATGGTGTTCAACTGATTAGTAGATTAAAGTAATAGAGATTTTGAAAAGAATAGATGGATGATGATGTAATGGTGCTTTGACGAATATAATTAAAGGAATTAACGGTGTTAAAGTTTTTGAAGAATAAAGTATGGAAAATAACATTTAAGTTAATCTTGAAATTTTTAATTTGAAAACATGGAAAATATTTTTAGAATCATCTATGAGAATAATGTAAGTAATTAAGATATTTGTGTTAAGAATTTATACTTTGCTAAATTGAGACTAGTATCTAGAATGTAAATCATGTTGAGATTTGAAAATTTACGTATAAATAATTGTTACGAAAAGAGATTTCAGAAGAAACCATAAATTGTAAATATGGATAAACCGAGATAATAAGGATATACTGAGATAAAAATGGTACTAGTATAATGGTAAAAAGAAGATACAAGTTAAATTTTTCATTGGCCGATATGTTGGCAAATACGAATTGAATATATTATCTCAAGAGAGTTATTCAGGAAGTCTAAGGATCTTTAGTAGATTATAATATGACTAATACTAAATTTAAATGATGTGTTTATACATTAGAAGTTATGCTTTAAGTATCTTTATATTATTGTGGTAAAAGTTGGAAGAAATTAATTGTCCTTAGTTGAACTTAATCATAGCAGTAATTATCATGCCAATATACAATGGCATCATTTAAAGTTTTACATGAACATCATAGGTTTCTTAATATGTGAGTGAATTGAGAAAAGTTAAACTTTGAAAATCTAGTTTGGAATAACATGCAATAGATAGAATATGACTTATCTAAATTGATGATGCTAGCTTGGAGAGCATGCTTCAAGCATATGTTTGTTTTTTAGATTGGTGAGAGATTCCTTAGCAGAATCTGTCTATAATAAAATGATATTAAAAGATTTAAGCCTTATGTAAGAGGTGTTACAAATGTTTTGTTAAATGACTCAGTGGAGTTAGATTTATTATAAGATGTTATTGAAAAAAAGTGAAAATTGATTAGAAAAAGAAATACAAGTAACTCAATAAAAGTCAAAAGTTTATAAGGACTATGAATGTTGAGCACTAGGAATTATCAATTGGTGATCACATATTCTTAAAGGACTCACCAATGAAAGAGGTAATGAGATTTGGAAAGAAAGGAAAGTTACACCCTCGGTATATAGAACCATTTGAAATTCTTGATAGGATCGGTCTACCACTTGCATTGGATAATGTTTATCCAGTTTTTTCATGTGTCTATACTACGGAAATATTTACCGGATTCTACACATGTTATACAGTGTCCATAGATTCAGTTACAGAAAAATTTAACCTAAGAGGAACAACCAGTAGCAATAGTGGACTGACAAGTAAAGAAGTTATGGTTAAAAGAAATACCTATAGTAAAGGTGATATGGAAAAAAAAAATTACTCTTTTGAGAAAGCTACTTGGGAAAGAGAGGAGGATATACGGGCCAAATATCCGCATTTATTTGAACAATAAAGTTAGTGTTTATCTGCAACTGTGGTGATGAAATTCGGGGACCGAATTTCTTTAAGGGGGGAAGAATGTAATAACCGTAAAATTTAACGAAAAATTCCAATTAAAGGGAATGTAGAATAAAAAAGAGAATTTTGACAATAGAGATAAGAACCAGTGAAAATATGTATATTTATTACATGGATTAAAGAATTACAAAAGAAATATGAGAATTTATATTTTGGCGCGCTATTAGCAAAAATATTATTATTTATGTAGAAATAATTATGATTTGTTAAAAGTAAGTGGACTTTTAAGTAAAAGAAGTATTGTGTTGCTTAAAATAATTATATCGGCCTCTATTGAATTTTTATGGTATTTTTAGAAATATTCTTTCTTTTAATATGAATAAAGATATTTGTTTTGAAATTTGTTTTAATATGATTTTTATCAAGAAAAATCATGATTTAAGAGTTTAACTAAAGATTTATGAGAATGGAAATTTTTAAAAAATTTTGAGATATTTTATGGTAAAAAACGGAATTTATATGAATTTTATAAAAGAAAATTCATTTATTAATTATTTAATAATTATTATTATTTAAAAAAAAAAAAAACAAACCTGCAGAATGATAAATGAAACCGGGGGCGGAGAAAACATATTCGGAAAAAAAAAACGGAAAGATGCATAGTAATGAATAATGAGTAAATAGTGATATTCAATTTTATCTTTCGATTTGGAGTACCGATTAGCTTCCGATATCAAAACTGAACGTATTATTGGATTCAGGACGAAGAGTACTTCAGTTTTGACCGATCAGTTTTTGAAATCAACCGTTGAATCGCCGTAGATCTGAAGTAGAAAATCTCGGTAAAAGATAAGTTCTGAAAAACCTTACTTAGGGACTTCTAATTAGAAATCTGACTCCGTAGATGGATTCAGAAATTAGATAAATATTAGGATATGAAATTGTTTTATTGATTCGGTAAAATTTTTGTGACAGTGAATAGTGTTTTCCGGCGGTGAATAGTGGCGGTGAATAGTGTTTTCCGGCGGTGAACAGTAACCAAGCTCATTTAAGGTTTTTGGACCTTCCGGACTCGATTTTGGGGTCTATTTTACCGAATTCAGACCAGGAACTAGGATTTTAGGGCTGTCCAATCTGGAGCCCTTACCTGTGAGTGGGTTTTTCATACTATAGCGCATGTCTTATGAATTCGGTTTATAACTCTCTCTCTCATATGATTTTAACTAGTTGGAATGTATGTTAAATTGTTTTACTGCTTTGAAAACCAATATGTTCCAACCATGTTAGAAATTATAAATTTCAATCCTAGTTGAACCCTAGGTATGCAGGGCAAACATCTAGACTGATAATTCTCCATTTGAGCTAGATTTATAGAAATGCGAACTTAGTCATAGAAATGAACTAAGTTGGCCATGAAATGATTTGATGCATGATGAGCATTTATGCGACGTCTACGGACGATCTATGTTTAAAATGATTTGATGCATGATGAGCATATATACGACGTCTACGGACGATCTATGTTTAAAGGGAAAGTTTATGATGATAAAGGTCTCCATGGGAATACATGGATGAAACATATTTTAGAACGGAATTTTATGCATGAAAAGAGTTAGATGGAGAATTATAACTTTAGTATAATGTTATTGAAATGTTTTACTTTAAACGCTTTGAATAGCATATTTTCAAATGTTTTCTATTGGAGGAACCCTTTTAGATCACTGTTAGCTAGCCGCAGGTAGTGCTAGCCTTGGTGCACCATGATCATGTTAAGGCTTCGGCCTAGGATACTGTGACGGGCATATGACTGCCTAAGACACAAGGATTTAGGGTTGACTTATGTCTTCGCCTACAGTGATTGCCATACCCATTGCTATGTGCTTGGGGAAATTTAGGGTTGACTTATGTCTTCGCCTACAGTGATTACCCTACCCTTGCTATGTGCTTGGGGGAAATTTAGGGTGGACTTATGTCTACGCCTACAGTGATTACCCTACCCTTGCTGTGTGCTTGGGGGAGATGATAGATCTATCAGGAAAGACCTCCAATAAACTGATGCATTTTTCTTAAAGATTAAATATTTCTAAACAAGCTCATTCATCATTGTTATTGCATAAATATATTCATGTATTACTTACCATGCATAATTGATTTGCTTACGGTTATTGATTTAATCATGTTTTATCTTTTGAATTGTTTAGCATTCTTTCAATAAATTATGGTTAAATGCTTAATGTTTCTATTGTTATCTTTACATTTGGATTTCAATTATTAAACACATTGCGAAACACTCGTGCTTGGTTTGCCCTGTTTCTGTTATAGTGTGATTTACTCATTCACTGAGATGTGGTAATCTCACCCCTCTTTTATTTCCTCCCCACAGATAGTCAAAGAGACTTTGATCCAGCTACAGCTTCGTAGGAGGCTGAAGATAGTGTTGGTGAGCCCTAGTTTGGGCAAGGCTCTTTTGTATTGTTTATTTAGTTTAGTTATGTCTAGAGTATCTCCATGAACATACAGGCAGGATCCTCGCTTTCTTGCGTATTTTGATATGTTGTTTGGAAAATGGTTTTATGTTTACAACAAATGTTGGTATTATGAGGCCATGGGCCAAGTTGAATCAGAATGTTGGATTCATGAGATATCATAAGATATATATATATATATATATATATATATATATATATATATACATATATACAGTATTTTCTGATATTGGATGTGGCATATGTGGCCAGTTATATTTATTATGTACTCTGGATTGTGTGCTGGATGTTTGTGCATGCTATGTGTTAGGCTTGCGGCTAGGGGGAAACCCTTATGCCGTGCCGGTCATGTGTTCCATCATTTGGGGCCGTGACACGAAAAGTCTTGTGAACATTTATTCCTTCACTTGCTATTATGCTAAGCTCTTGTTGAAAGGCTTAGTATTTGAAAGTTTGCTAGATTCTTGTAAAAAATCCTAGGGTGAATTAGGTTATTGTAAAGGCTTTAGTTTCTTCCTATTTAGAAAGTTCTATTGAGGTCTTTTTTATTTTTTGTGGACAGATCAAAGATCATGATATTTATCATACAAGCATCAAGTTTGAAATTTATAAAAAATTTAGTAAGATAAAATAAGATATAAATTAAAAATTAGTCTACACTTCTAAAGGATAGATAAAAATTTAGATTATAACACAACCCACCTTTTAACTATTATTATCAACATCATAGAAAAAATAACAAATTTTATTCACATACAACTAACTTTAAAACCGAAGGTAAGAAATCAGAGTTTTTCAAGAAAAAGCAATACACACCTTCCAATTTTCTCTGGAAATCATGACTCTTAATGTTAAAAATTATTTCAATTTTGAAATGTTATAGATCTAAAGCAAAACGATGTAGATCTTCTAAAGTTGGTAAGCACTGGATAATTTCTATCAAAAAGAAAAAAAAAATTTTTAGAAAAAAATACCTCCTTAAAAGAAGAAAAAGATTTTCTTAATAGAATAAGGTAACAAGATAATCATAAAAAAGAGAGTAGAGAAGTTAAAAAATGGGGAAGGAAGCTACCATTGGCAGCAACCTCCCCAAACAACTGTGGCGATAGTGCTTTGAGGGAAAGATGCGATGCTATTGAGGTTATATAATCTTGTGGAAAACTTAGTGTGCTAGAAGGCCTAGGTGTAAGTTTGAAAAGCCTTTTGAGTGCCTCCATTGTATTATGATTGTCCAAACGGCTTAAAAGAAGAATTCTCCTACTTTGTGCTTGAGAAAAGGATATAACATTCAATTTTTGAGTTCCAATCTCTATAAATTTGAGTGTGATCTATTTAATCTTTCTACTCTTTTGCTTGCAAAAATTTGCTGTGATAAATTGATCACTCAAATTGTGATTTCTTTTTACATACGTTTTTCTTCAGCATTGAGCTCCTTTGAGCAAGCTTACCCTCAAAAAGTAATTTCTACTTTCGCAGCTTACATATTCAACAAAGTTTTCGCTAAATTATTTTTTTGGGCTAAACCAACAAGCTCTTCATCTATTTTGTTAAAGATTTTTTGAACTTAAATTATCAAAGGATTTTGTCTTATTAGCTTGGGTATAAATCTTTCATTATTGCCAAAAGTTTACAAAACTAATTTCTTTTTCCTAATTCAACCCTTCTTCTTAGGTGCTAAATACTTGACTAACATTATTTAATAATAATATTTCTTAATCTTTTTTAAAAGTTCGATATTCTTATTATAAGGATCTAGTTTATAGTTGCATTAAATTATTATTTAATAAAACCATGAAAGTGTCCATAAAAAATTAATCATTATGTTGAACTTAAAATACCCTCCCCATTGAACAAAAGTATGAAAATGACTTTGGATCTCCATCTAATTATACCAAACTCTTTCTTAAACACCCTGCAACTTTCGTTGTTTAATTTTAAAATTCCTAGTTTATATGAGGAAATGAGGCAGGAGCCACTTCTGGCCAGGGCACTTTGTTCTCTACCAACCCACTTTCCTACTTAATTAATCGTCAAAGTTTGTGGTTCATGAACATAAAATCGTGCGCTCTTCATCATTTTTTTTATGTATTATTTATCAAATAGCACTAAATTAAAGAATCAAATGGTTAGGTGAATGCTGATGGACATGGCAGCAAACACAGGCCGGAAAGACACTGCATGCTTGTTTAACCAATGACAAGGAAATCTCTGCTCCTTATTGCTTTCATATCTTAGAAATTTTTTAAAATAATAATTTTGAGGAGAGTTCGATTTTATTAAAAAAAAATTCTTTTTTTGAGAAAAATAGTTTAGGGTAAAGAGAAACATAATTTCATCTTAAGAGTAAAACATATCACAAATATCAGCAAGAGCTTCGGGTAACACTTAATTACAGATTGTCTATCAAAAGAGATTGTTAACGGCAAGAACCAAATATAAGCCTTACAAATGAAGTATTTCTATCCTTATCAAGTGAACAACTCTTTTTGGCAAAAATGGAATTTAAGTTGTCCGAATTCTACCTTCTCGGTTTCTTTTACTTACCTACTTTTGTTACTTTTTTTTCCTTAGCCCTAGTTGGGATAGTGACATGAGTTTTTGGATGATAATATAAACATCAATAACTCAAAGATTATGATGTGGAATATACTATAAAGCTGCACGAACAAGTGTGTTTGTAACTAGTAGCAAACAAAAATGCATGATATATTATATTCTAAACAAAGTTCCATAAGTTAGATGAATTTGTCCCATTTGATCATGGCTCCTCCTGTCCACATTCATGTTCTCAACAGCCCCCAACCCAACTCCACAGAACTCTCCTCTTGACACATTTTTTCTACCTAAAGTATCACTCATATATATAGATATATACTTCATATATATTTCTCACCATTTCTTCTTACAAAACTTCGCAGCTACAAATTGTTGAGATTTTATTGCTCTCTCTATGTTAGACGACATAACATTACGCAACTCGTTGGTCTTCATAGACTTTAAAAGAATCAGTTTAATGTTGGTAGCGCAGCACAATTGGCTGTATAAAAGTAACTTAATGGCCTTTAGGGCCTTTTTACGCTTTGCAAAATCGTTGGCGTTTCTGTACCCATTTCAGTGGCCGTTTAAGGACTTTTCAGCATTTGGCCACTAAAAACATTTTTTGAAAAAATATTATTTTTATAATAATAACTCCAACATTTATCTTTTACAGTATCGGTTTAGAAAATATCTGTCGTTTTAATTGTAGTTATTTAGCAATTAGTCACCCTTAAAATTGTGGCAAAGATCTAAGTTTCAAAGCCGTAAATAAATTTAAACTTAATAGTTGAAAAACTTTAGTAATATCAAGAGTTTAAATTAAAAAAAAATAGTTATGAAAAAGAATAATATTAATATTCCAATTCATATTACTCCTTTATCCAAATAAAGTAAAGATACTTATGCCACCAAAAAAATTGTGACAAAGAATCAATGTATTATCGTTGTTGTCATAATTATGGGTTGCCATGGATCGTATAGAATCATAAACTCTATTAGATTAAATAATATTTAAATTAAAAATTAACACATGTCATTAATCAAAGTTTTGAATTATTTAAAATTTTTGAATTATATCAGGTCAGTTAAATTAAATTGAGTTAAAGAAAAATAAATGAATTTTGCAATGGTAGAGGAAAAAAAAAATTTCTACGTGGAATTGGCCAGACAAATTTTTAAAAATATGTGCAATTCTGTTCGTGTGAATTTACTTTTTTTTTAATAAAATATAATTTGTTTAAATTAATTAATCTAAATTGATCTCACTAATATATTTTTTCAACGTGTTCAATCAAATTTGAACAGATTGTCAACACCCTAATCATAACCATGACAAAAAACTGTCGCGAGAAAAGTGAATGAATTATGAGAAAATTTGCTATTGTTTATAGAAGCTTGAACAGAAGAAATTAGTTGTGATTAACTGCAGCTTTTTTTAGTGCTCTTTTTTATATTGTAAGAATGAGATTAAAAAATTTTAAAATAAAAATTTATTAAAAAATGATAAAAGTCAAACCCACAGCTGGATTTATGATGAATTCTACAGTAAACCCCAAGTGAAAAAATATGCTTCATATGTAGCCCTCACCGAACTCATAAACAAATTGCCATTGATGCTCTATATATTCTTTTCCCCTTCCACTCTCAAAGTAGGAAGGAAGAAAGCTTGATGATGCCCTTCCATCACTTTAAAAATGCAGATGCTCTGTCCTTCTCCCTCGCACTCATAGAGCCTGTCTTCGGTTGGCAGTACATCATAATCCAGAATCTCGATCTCATTCAACCACTTAAAGTCGCCATATTATTTAATTTACCATTTCGTCATGAGGATATGATATGAGTGGATGGTCAACCTCCAGAAAAGTTTATACTTTCTGCAGCCTTGCATGTACTTTTTTTATTATTATTAAATTACTTTCACTCTTTTTAAATTTATAACAAAAAATAAACTCATTTTTTATTTAATTTTAATTTATTAAAAAATTATCAAAAAATTATTAATAAAACTTATATTTTATATATTTTTAGTTTTAAAAAACTATAAATAATTTAATTCAATATAATAAAAAAATTAAATTAATGTTTATAAAAATTAAAATAAGATATAATAATATAGTTTTTTTAATTAAAGAGATTATAAATGTAGATTTTATAAATTTATATTAAATTTTTCGTTTTAATTTAAAATTAAAGAAAAATACAAGTATATTTTTTTTATAAATTTCAAAAAATATAAATATATTTTACTTTTTTTCTTTTTTATATAGTAATTAAGTGATGCTCGAATTAGTTTAATTGTATTTTAATTAATCTGACTCTTCATTAAAAACAGATTATTCATATCTAGATTAAAAAATTTATTAAAAAATGGTCCGAAAATTGAGTTAAGAAATAGACATAATTAAACATCTAATTTTGTATAAAGTATTCACCATTAACTAATCTTTTCTAATTTTCTATTTTCTATTTTCTTTTATCCCTTTTAGTTTCTATGATAAGGATTATAATTACTACCCCATGAAAGCAACACCGATCTTTAGGCGACGGAGGGCCATCATCTCTTTCATTTTCAAGAACCAACTTGTCCTTTCATACTGATAAATATTTATTAATCTATTTATGTTTAATTTATTAGAAATATTCATTAACTAATTACGCACAACGTTCCAAATCTTTAGTTCGCCTATCAATTATTTATCAATTTAAGTAAAACCTTTGTCCCTTGTTTACAAAACGAATCTTGCAGGATGATTTTGCGAACACAGCGAAAATGGCCTTAGAATGGAGGTTTTCATCAAATTATTTAAATACCGTGCGTCCTGCTTTTTCTTAATATTATTTATGGTTCTAAGGGATTCTTATTTTTGTTAGTCTGATTTGGAAATTATTTAATTATTTAATTTTAATGCGAAACATTGCAAACTAACTTTAATGATTTGCTATTGATATCCATAATGGCATTGCCAGATTTAAACATGTAATGGGTCCCCTTCCCGGGTGCAATCAATTAATAGTTTATTGAAATAATTAATGTTCAAACTAAACAAAATCACATATTACTATAAATGATATTTTTATTCATTGATTTAATTTGTTTTTACGGATATTTTTATATTATTTAAATATAACATTAATTTTATTTAAAATATTAAAAAAAATTACAAATAATTTTTATAAACTCGAAATTTTGATATTATAAAAAAGTTTCAACTACTAAACTATTGATAGACATTTCAAACTCTTAAAACACTTCAAGAATAATGTTTTCATATGACGGGAATATTTTTAAGTTTTTTGAATATATGACTAATTTTATTTAAAATATTCGAATTCTCTTTTTATACAAATATTTTTTTTATAAATTTGAACTCCTAACACTATAAAAGTCTATCAATTATGAGCTTTTGTTTACTTACCATTTAAATCATAATAAAACTTTAAATACATCAATTTGATGCAGGAGAATTCAGGTGCGCCGCTAATTAATATTGTCTATAAAAGAAATTTAATTTTAGATAATTCTAAAAAACACCCTTGATCATAATAAAATATATAAATAAATTATTAAATTTTTTATATATGATAACACAAAAAATTGGAAGTAAGTACATACTATTTGAACTTTTTATCACTAAACTATACCTAGTAACTTTATAAACTATGAACTTCTAAAATGTCTTGAAAATCACTCAAGTATATTCTAAAAATTGTCTAAACAAAATTTAGTCTTATACTCTCAATTGATATGCAAATTGACTTAAAAATGCTTTTATCGTCCAAATAATGTTGAACCAAACAATCATTGTTCCTCTAGTGTCAAGTTCTATAATTAATTAAAAATTAATATTTAATTTATTATTAGTGAATAATTTTTTTTAACAGTATTCAAATTATAATATGTGACAAAATTATTTAGATACTGTTAGTAAATAAAAAAATTATCTATTATCGAAGAATCAAATTATTTTTTATTAATTAATTAGTTGATTCTCCAAATCAAAACATTAGACAAGAGAGATTGCGAGAGGAATTTTCTCTTTGTTTCTTTTTTTTTTTCTTTTGAATCAATGCTCATGTAAAATAAAATCACCTGTTCTCATTAATTTAGCTCATGTGATCTTATAAATATCAATAATTCACGACAGCACACAAGCTTTTAGTGCTACTTTTTAATTATGACCTTCTTACTAAAATGCCCTACAACTCACAGAAAGGCATTTCAACCTTTTAGATTTGCTCATGGAATAAGCAAGCTTAGAACACTATAATGCTTTATCTCCTTTTCTATTTGTACGATACTCCTGAATTTTTTTTCTAATCATTTTCATAATAATGGTCAATATATAAATATAAATAATAGACAAGTGAATTATTATTTTAGTCTTTAAAATATATATTATTTTAATTTAGTCTTTCAAAATTTTATGTTTTCAATTTAATTCTTTAAAGACTATTTTCTCTTTAAAAATATTCTATGTTAATTCTATTAACCGAAGTTTAATGCTTCACTACTCAAACTCAAAATTTATTTAAATTATGTAAGTTTTTAATTAAATAAAAAAATGTTAAATATGCTATTAGGGTGAATGTAAAGATATTTTTTCAAGAGTAAATGGCCTTTGAAAGATTAAATTAAAAAATTAAAACTATAAAAGTCTAAATTAAAAATAAATATATCTTCTAAGAATCAAATCATCTGTTTACTGAAGAAATTGAATATCTTTTAACCTATCAAAAATTTTTTTTTTCAATTTGTTTTTAATTTTGATTTGCTTAATTTACTAGAGAACTTACTAATCATTTGTTTACTGAAGAGATTGAATATATTTTAATCTATCAATTTTTATTATATTTTTTCTGGAAAATGTTGGTTTAATTTTGATTTTCTTAATTCACTATAGAACTTACTAATCATCTGTTTATTGAAGAGATTGAATATCTTTTAACCTATTTTTATTATATTTTTTCTCGAAAATGTCAGTTTAATTTTAATTTTTTTAATTCACTATAGAAATTACTAATGAAATTAATTTTTTTTTATCTATAAACAATATCTACAAACTATATTTTAGTATTATAAAAATCAGACTAGACTAACTAGTCAAACTAGTAAAGGGATCGATTTGATTTAACCTTTTAAATAGTTCAATCAAATAACTATTCAAAGAGTCGGTAAACCAATTAATATTTGTAAAAATTAATCAAAACTGAACAAAAAGGGTATACTGAAGGAATTTGAATTGTAGTATTTTTACTAATTTTTAAAATTTTTTAACTCAAAATAATGTTATTATCGTTAATTTCTTAATGCTAGTGATAATTATATATACATTTTATTTTTTGTGATTAAAAATTGTATTATAATAACTATTATTGACTATTAAGTATAATATCATTTATAAGTATGAATTTTTTATATATATAATATAAATATTAATATAATTGCACATAAAATAATATGTAATATTTGATTATTTCGATATTAAATGACTTAATTAATTAATTTTATATAATTAAATTTTAATATATTATATTTTATAATATTATAAATTAAAATAATTTATTGTGCATTTTACTATCTGCTAGTTGAACTGTAATTCAACTACAGTTAAATCGATAAATTATAAATTGCTCTTTTTAAAACATTTCTGTATTTTCAAAGTTACAGCCTATAACCTGACTTTGATGCCAATTATTAAGATCAAGAGTTTAAATTAGGCTTAAAGCTATGACATGCAATCACTTAAGGTACAACTTTGTTACATTAACTCATCTTAAAGCAAACACTAAGCACCAGGGTTAAAACACAAAGAAAGTTACTAGACTCAATTTGCAAACTGATATATTATACTTTTGATTTCTTTTTATTTTTAATTAAAAATTTAACATTTTTAATTTTGGTTTAAATAATGTTAATCTTTTCACATATGATAATTATTTTTTTCACTTCTGTTTCAATGCAGCATATAAATTTGAATTTAAGACCTATAAATTTAGGAAATATGGCAGCATGGACAAAAACACAACATAAAATGTTTCTATAATTTGAAAAGTTTTTTTAATCAGTTAATATTTATAATTTCTATCAATTTTTAAATAAATTTTTATAATTAAAAATTTTAAAATTAAATCTCTATAATTTTATTTGTTTTTAATTAGATCTCTTCTTTTAAACTATCATAAGGAGTTTATGAATCAATGTTGAGTTAATTAATAAAATAAGTGCAAGTTATATTTAGTCTCTGTGACTGAAATTTAAACACATATGTATATATAATATTAGATATGCTAAACGACAGACTAAAAATAAAAACTTAAAAAAATTAAAATTATGGGATCTTAATTTATTATTTTTAAATTATAAAGATCTATTTAAAAATAAAATGAAATTATAAGACCAACTAAGTAATTAAATCTATAAAATATCACATTGTATTAAATACAAGTATATGAGAGGAACTCTGCTCTTTTTTCAAGTTTCCTTTTTATCACTTGTATTAACGCACGAATCTGGAGGCATTCAATGAATTGAAGCATATATAATTGGAATTAAAATAAAGAGAATAAATTTAAGAGGCAGAGAAATTTGTATTAAGACATTAAAAATTATTTTGGCTAAAATTCACTGTCCTTCCATTTCCCTTATGAAGCAACGAAACAAATTTGTACATGGCTCTCATTTTGCATAACTTCTTATATCTATAATCTCAATCCCCTAACAAACTTGAATATACAACAGATCTGTACATACAAACTACCTTTCTTCATTTGCAGGCAAAAAAAGTAACCTAAAACAGTAAAATTCCCTGACTTTTCAATCTACAGACTCACACGAGGAATCTGAGTGTAGGCCCTTTCTTCTCTTTGCCTTGCTTTGATTTCTTCTGCACATCTTAGAGCCCTTTCAATGTGGTACCCTCCCCCAGTGCTAACTTCCCTCTCTAAATGGCGGCAATAGCTCTCAAAAACACTCACATTTACGTGCAACTTGAAACCCATCAAGAATAGAAATTCAAGCTCCAAGTTGTTCAGTTCATTCGTTGTCAACCCACCAACTCTTGCAAAGTATGAATTTCTGTAATTCCTGTGAAACAAAGGAAGTATTTTTATGAGTTCATTTTGCCCTGTTTTCAAATACCAAGTTTTACATAAACATCATCCACCAAAGTTCTTGGTGGCCTAACAAATTGAGTGATTGGGACTGAAAGGTATAAACTTTGTCTCAATTTAACGAACCCCTTTACCAAATATTTGGCTGGAAAAGTTTTTACACTCTGAATTAATGTAGAAATCAGACCCAAGTTAACGCATCTTAGATGTTTGTAAAAATTCCCAAGACAAAAAGATCCTAGAAAGTGGAAATTGGAAGAAAACTCACATGTCTTCCGCGTATTTAGAAGCCACCATTATAGTTGTAATGAGAAGCCTGTGAACATTTCTGGCATTGATGCGAAACCCAGGATTGTTCTGACAGAACCGATCAATATACACATAGGCCACAACATAAACAGATGGCCCTGCGCGAGTGTACCGGAAGATTCTCTCTAGATAGGATAGGATGGTCATATCTGGTATCTCCCTGCAATCGAAGATGTTTGTGCTCATGGCTTTGGTCAGTGCCCAAGAACAGTTCTTGACAATTCTCTCTGTTCTAGCCATGTTCCTCTCAATCAGGGAAGCAAGAACGTTTATCACTAATGGGGTGCTTGAATCTTCCTGGTATGTGTAGGAATACAAATCTGAGCGAAGTTTTCTGGGGGAAATTGTCAGAGAAGAAGAAGAAGAAGAAGAAGAAGAAGCCATGTAGAAATAGAAAGGGAAAGATGGTTGATTTTTCCCCTGTAGAAGAAGGAGGTTTGAAAGGGATTGATCCAATGGAAATTTGTAGCTGTGCACAAGTGATGGTGGGTTTTTTTTTCTAGTGTAGGTTTTGGAGAATTGCTGATATATATATATATATATATATATATAAGGGGCGAACAGAGGCAGTAAGGGACACAACTTCTTAATTAGACCCAATTTATAAAAATAATTAGATTAAATTAATTAGCAAAAAATATGAAAGAATATGAAAAGTCACAGTTAATATAAAAAATTCTCAGTAGACCCACTTTTGTTAAAATACATTTACCAATAAATTTGAATTTATAAAAAACTATGCCGAAAAAATACTTATAAAAAAGAATAATTTTAATATTTTAAATAAAATTAATATTATATTCAAAAAATATAAAATTATTTGTCTTAAGATTTATATATAAATAAATATATAAATTACTCATAAAATTTATTAATAATTGTGCTAAATATATTTATATATTTATTTATGATTAATTTAATTTACTTATTTTTAACCAACTGGATTTGACAAAAAAAATATTTTAAATGTACTATATAGTTTTTATAATTAATTTTTTTTATAAAATAAATTTATCTTAAAAATCTAGGAAGGGACTTGGAGAGGGGTGAATAAAGAAAGAGCAAAATGACATGGGTTTTCGGCCATATGGAAGGTGGATGGAAGCTGGAAGATAAAATCAAACCCATAAGATATGAGTGCCTCCTCTTTGTGAAGGCAAAGTACAAACAACACCAGCTAAGCTCTATTAATTTTATAATACAGTTAACCAAAAGAAAGAAGAAGAAGATTTAGTCTTTCTCTCTCCTCTGTTTCCATGTAATTAAGGTCTCGCCGACAGTCGCTGTGAAGGGTAAGACTGGGAAAAAAGGACAGAAAATTCATAGCCGGTGGGTCATCGGGTGGTTGTTTGGACCCACAAAATTAGAGGAGGGCATTTAAAGATTGACCCTTGCCGTCGAGATTTGTGCAGCTAATTTGCCAGTCCCAATTCCTGAATAGGACTCTTCAGGTACCAGTACAGCTCTACACTAAGTACTAGCAGTCTACCACACGTGCAACTAGGCTTGACTGATCTAGATCCTATAATCTTGGTTTTGCAACTTGCTTCCCTGCCACGTGCCCTTCTTCTTCCTCGTTATTTCTTGCTCTACTTGTCTTTGAGGAGAAATGTATAAATACGTTACATTGTTTTTAATTTGAGATTTTTGATTAATTAATCAATTTCATAAAATTGTTCACACGACTTGGCTGTGTGGAATTTGATGGGTAAACAAAATATTATGCGACCCAAAGCCCTTCTTGTGGAGAAATATTAACCGTGAAAATAGCAAGAACTATAATTTTTTTTTTAAAGCCAAAGCTAGAAGTTCAGGCATTTGACTGCAGATTTTTGAACTGAGAATATAATGTTATAATTTATTATCTAAAGGCAACGCCGAAAGGTCTCCCTACTATATGAAACAGTGAGTAGTGGGGACCTTCCCAGTACAATAATTGAGACTTGATTTCTTTGTCTCCTGCATATCTATTCGTATATCAAGTACAAAATTAGGAACCGACACACATTAATTCATTTTTCACAAATTAATTAAAAATTAATATAATCCCAAATGAAAAAAAAAAAAACAAAGTTAGAATCTCCATTGAAAATATAAGAGGGTGTTTGATAGAAGAATTTTTTTTAAATTTTTAAAAAATTGAGCTTAAAAAAAATTTTATATTTAATTTTTAAATTTTAAAATAAAATTTTCAAAAAATATAAATTTATAAAAGTAATATTTTAGAACGATTGTCATGTTAAAAGGTATAAATTTAAGTTTTTCATGATATGTGAATATTTTTTAAATGTAAAAATATAATAATGTTATCCATTTTTTTATTTTTTTATTTTTTTTATTTTTCTCTCTCGTAATTTTTTTCTGATCCCCCTCTCTTTTATTTTTTTCTCATCCCTCTCTCTTTTATTTTTTTTATTATCTTTCTTTCTTTCCTATCATTATCTCTCTTATTTCTGCACACATTTTTTCTCTTTCACCTAAACATAAATAATAACATTTAAAGAAAAATATTAAAATTCTTAAGAAAATTTTATTATAACCAAACATAATAATAATAAAAATTCATATAAATATTTAAAATCAACTAAATATATTTTATACATTTTCAGTAATTATCATTTAAAAAAAATTTCTAAAAAATATAATTCTTGAGAATAAAAAATCTTACTGCCTAAGTTTTATATGAATTTAGAATTCTTCAATGTTAGCGGGATGGAAGTAACAATTACTCCATTTCAAAAATTTATATATAAGATTAAGTTATAGTCAAATTGTAATATTCAAGTCTATATAATTAAGTAAAAAGAGTTATACTTTGATTAATTGTTATAATTTTTTTGTCTAATAGTAAACACTTGATTTAACTGTAAATATAATAGTCAAGTTGGTATGTTCAATTTTGAGTATGAATAATTGCTTAACAAGAGATTGTTGACTAGATTATAGTAACTAATTTATTATAACAAAAATTAAGTGGGCAGCGAGTTATAGTTGAAACATAACTCTTAAACCAATAAAATTAAATAAACAAAATTATACTCTTTTATTAATAGTTATAATTCTTAGCATATGGCTCACCATGGGATGCAACAGTCAACTTTAGGCTAGAGTGTCCTTTTAAACCTTAAACTCTTAAAAATTACCACAAAATCTGGCGAGTTCCGGAGCAGTGTGGAATATTTTGATAGCAATTGAAAGATATGAACTTTGATGTCATGGGAGGAATTTTGTGGCCAGAAGATCCCGGGCATAAGAAAGGTACTACCACGTCCTGAAGTTTTTCCAAGGCGACATAACCTGGGCGAGGCGCAGAAATCTAGGTTTGGAAGTGTTGCTTTGGATCTTGCAAGGACCTGCGTGAACCAGACCTACGCACTTATTATCTTGTCTAATATTATTTGCAATTATGCAGGAAGCAAACAACCATGTCAGAACAAAGTGTACTCCTATGGAATTGCTCAGAAGCACTTCAATCTGTAACTTTGCCATTTCGAATATCTCCTCCTACCACAATTAATGTGAACGATGTTGATCTAACTTGAAAGTCTAATGAATTCAGTCCATCAGAAAAATTTTAGTCGCCTCCATATAAAGTGCAAGGGACTGTTAGGGATGGGCAAAATATTTATAGTCA
Organism: Gleditsia sinensis; assembly: GCA_037074535.1. Classification (NCBI taxonomy): domain Eukaryota; kingdom Viridiplantae; phylum Streptophyta; class Magnoliopsida; order Fabales; family Fabaceae; genus Gleditsia; species Gleditsia sinensis. The sequence continues at coordinate 21,306,039 of CM073469.1, forward strand.
ATTGGTATTCAAAAATTTTAAAAATTCACTTGTTCGGAATTGGATATAAAAATTATAAAATAAGTATAAGTTCAGATATAGAAATTTTTTCAAAGTATTTTTATAAAATATTTTTAAAAGTTTGAATTTAGGGGGTGTTTGGTATATAATTTTTTTTAGTTTCTTAGGAAATTTCAATTTTAAAAAATAAAATTCTTATGTTTCGTAAAAGTTTTGAAAATTTTATTTTTAAAAAATTATAATTCTAAGAAATTATTTTTTTTATCAAGTTTCTTACAAAAATATTCTACTAGAGGGGGTGAAATTCTTAATTTTTTGTAGATATAAAAAACTTCTTATAATATTAAAAGATAAATATATTTTTTATTTAGAGCATAATTGTAATAATAACAAAAAAAAATTTACTCTCTTTCTTCTATCTTACTCTTTCTCATCTATTTCTCTTTCTTTTCTTTTCTTTACTCTTTCTCATTTTTTTTCATAAAAATAAATGATATTTTTAGAAAATGTACAAAAATTTCACATAAATAAATATAACCAAACATAGAAATAGAAAATTTTTTAAAAAATATTATTTAAAAATTTATAATAATTTTAAAAATTAACCAAACATATTTTATACCTTCTTAAAAATTATTATTTTCATCGATTCTTGAGAAGAAATTTTTTTTACTGTTGGTATTAGAAATTTGAAAAAAAAAGTCGATTTATACCATGAATTTTTGTTGTTTGAAAATATCACCGACACTGACTCCGTCAATATTTTTACATGCCGAGTGGCAATCCATTGTGCCATATGTGGTACCTAGTCGTCACTTTTTTACTCTTCTTTCTTACTTTTTATCTCTTCCTCCACCTCCTCCTTTTCAATAAAGCATAAGGAGAGTAACCGAGAAACATAGGCATCGAAAGCTCAAGAGAGAGAGAGAGCAAAACAAACTGTGATTAGTTAAGGGTTTTTTTTTATGAGGCATGGTCTGGTGGCTAAGACATTTCTAATTTGGGTTTAAGGGTTAAGTCTATGTTTAATTCTAGTCAGATTCAAGTTAAGGATTTGGTCTAATTCTGATTAGGAGTTGAGGATTGTGTTCAATTTGATTTATCGCGAGTTCGTCTAGTATAAGAAAATTGAAAGAAGAATCAATAAATTTTACCTAAAAGTAAAGTATTTGAATTTTTTTTATTTTTGACAAAACAATTATATTATTAAATAACTTGAAATTACCAAAAAAAAAGTGCTTAAGTTTCTTAAAAGCACCCAAGTTCATGCTTATCTGAATAATATGATTTTGCTGAAAGGAAGGAGCTAATATGAGCAGAGAAAGCACACTAATTGCAGGTAAGGAAAACTTTACGATACATACATTTGGCACTTTCCAAGAAGATGACAATGAGGTCCATTTGGCACTTTCACATCAGAGTCAGTGAGGATTGCAAGAGGCTTTGGAGGATATTGCTCAAGCGCCCCGTGAGTAAATAGAAGGATACATTCTTTAATCAATAGAGAAAGGATGACAGAATCTTAAATTCAAATTTTGTTGTTTGTTGTGTTCGGTGTTTGTATCAATGTTTCTATTTCTTAAAGTATAATAGATGTTTGTCTTGAGATACTTTATTTTACTAATTTAGCGATCCACTCTCTAATAGAGAGAATTTTTTTCCTTTTTTCTCTTAGTATGAATATTTTTACACTCTTCTCTTTAAATATAAAATTTATTTCCTTTGTAGTATTTAAATTGTTCTTCCTGACAATTTTTTTTTTATAGGTTCAAACTTCTTACATTACAAAAATCTGTCAATTATTCAATTTAAATTTATTTATCACTTAAAGTACAAACTCACAAATGCAGAAATAACAAAACGACAATATTTTCATTGAAAAGCTTAGTAACTTGATGTATTTACCCTTCTTGACAATTTTTTCCTTTTTTATAGGTTCAATTTTCTTACATTGCAAAAATATGTCAATTATTGAATTTAAACTTATTTATCATTTAAAATACAAACTTACAAATGTAGAAAGAACATAAAAGACAATATTTTCATTGAAAAGATTAGTAACCTAATGTATTTACCCTATAATGAATGTCATAAAATGAGAGGCTTGATAAAGCAGCCGTTGCTTAGGCTTTTTTTAATACTTGTGAAGAAGTGAAGGTAAAGTTTATGAATTTTAAAGTGTACTTTTAGCAACAAATGATAGATTTAATAGGAGTGAATACCGATTTAATTTGATCGAGTTAAACTATAAAATCAATTTAACTGAATAATATTTGAGTTGAAAATTAATACTTGTGATTGATTTAAATTTTAAATCACCTAAAAATTTAAATTATGTTAGATTAGTTGGATCATTCAGATTGTAATTATATGAATAAAGAAGAATATGTGTCTAACTTCACATTTTTATTTTTATTTTTGATCAAGTTAGATCTAATCGGGTTGTGATTTTAAAAGTTGCAGTCGATCTGCTCATGTAAACCTTTTTTTTAATAAAATATGATCTATTTAAACTTGTTAATTCAAACCTATTTGATTGATGTAATTTTTTTTTAATAAAGTACCATTAAGTTTGAACAAATTGCGAGATTACACACCTCTTTAAATTTTGGTATCATGCAATTTATTACTTAATTATTATGGCCATTTTGACTCTGATTACTCCGTCGTTCACGGGTTAAAATTTTGCTGATTTGAAATTTACTCCACGACCATTATGATTTCAACTTTAATTTTGTCCAATTGAATGGTTCAAAGAAAGAGGCTTATGATGGACTGCTTGATACTTTACCAGCTTGCCTTTGTTCCTAAATGGAGGACCTCTTGTGGTGCCATCATTGCAAGGAGCTGATTCCCACATAACAAACTGTTTTTTTTTTTTCCACATCTAAATAAGGCATATATTCTCTGTCAACGACTGATCTCAATTAGTATGATGAATAAACTACATTCATTTTTTTAATTTATAAAAATTATATTTATATTTTTTAAATTTTAAAATTAAATTAAATTTTTTAAAATTTATAAAACGTACACTCGGATTGTCTCAAAATTTTAAAAAATTATATTAATATATCTTATTTTAAATTTTTTATAAATATTAATTTAAAATTTTTTTTTGACAATTTATATTACAATGAATTAAATTATTTATGAATTTTTAAAAGAAAATTGCAAAAAAATAAAAAAATGGAAAGGTATATATATATATATGCCCATATTGAAGAGGCTTCTAACTTAAAGATGTTGTTCATCTTTTAAGCAAAATTTTCAATGTATTCAAACTTTGTTGCTCTAATGAAATAAGATGGTTAAGGGGGTGTGGCTGGATAAGTTACCATTAACCTAAAACTAATTAGGTTTTTAAAATAAAATAAGTAACGGAAGGGTTATTGATAAACTTGAATCAAGCAGGTGTCTTTCGGCCACACTTGATGCAAAGTGGATTTTCCTTTGTGCTACTAATTAGTATTTATTATTTATGATCAAGAAACTAATTTTTTTTCTCTTTTTTATTGAAATGATCGAAATATTTTCGTTTTTAGAGTCACCAAAACAAAATGGGATTATCGAAATAAAACATAGTGTTTGTTAATAAATTACTCCATTTCAATTAAAATTACTATGTTGCAGAATGTTTCGGTGAAAATACTCTTATTTCGATAAAAAAATATAAAATCAATTTAAAAAATAAAAAAAATGACAATATGAAAGTAACATCACATCATATTTAATATTAAGTTGTTAAGATATACTTTATTCATTACTCAAATTTTTTTCCACAATATTTTCATCAATTTTCTACTCTCCCCCCTTATATTTATAACATTGTTTCTTTTCATTGTCTTTATTTTAAAGAAGGAATTGTAAAAACGATGAAGAGAAAGGAAGGTGACTGAAAGATATATTTGAATATGAAAATAGAGTTATAGCCACATGGAGGCAAAGAGAGAGACCTAAAAATAAAAGCTATGATAGAATTAAAAAGACGGAGAGATTGATAAAAGAGAGATATTGTTGATTGTTGTTAAGATTTAAACTGAAATATCTACTATAATAGCTTAAAATTAAAATTAAAAAAAATATTGTTTGAAATTATTTGAAATATTTCTTAAAAAAAATTTATTTTCAAAATTTTTTTAAAATATTTTCATTTTTGGATTCACTAAAACAGTATCTCAAAAGTTTTGTCATATTAAAATATAATTTGTTGTGCAAAATTGATTTAAAAAAAAACTATTTTCTAATGGTTTTGCAGTGTAATAAGCTTCGCCTACCGACAAAAGTAAGGGATGTTCCTACTAAATGCGCGAGGGCTGTCCTTCCAAAAGTTAGACCTAATCCACCAAATGCAATTTTTTTTCCTGTAGCTATATTTGCTATGTGGGAAATTAATTTTATTTTTTTTGGAAATTTATTAAAGAAAGGCATCAATAAATAAAAAAAATATTTTTATTATTTGTTTTATTAGATAACTTTTTCATAGAATCTTTTTTGGATTATAGAAAAAAAAGGCAAATAGTGGACAAAGATGGTGAAGTGGAAGTTAAATAATGCAACAATTTTTTTTTTTGACATAAAAATAATGCAACAAAAAATGGTTGCGGCAGTGTGGCTTTGTGTTTGTTTGTTTTTTTAAGGATTGGCGAGTGGCTGTTATTTGTGCCCTGGCTCGACCATAAAAATGTTTTCCTAAATTTGGGCTCAACTCCACTTCACTATCAAAATTTTTATTTGGACTCAAATAGAGATGTCCAAGTCCAATCAGGAGCCCAATTCTGGTTTGATTTAAAAAAAGGAGTTGGACCTAAACTTGTTTAAAGATTTCTGTTTAGGCTAAAGCTTAACCTAAATAGAAATATGAGTTCATGTGTATTTTCAAAATTCGTTTTTGGTCTAAATAGAAATGTTTATACCTAAGTTTGCCAGTGTCCAAAAAGAAAGTATCTAAGTTTTTAAAAATAATAATAATAATAATTTTTGTCCTAAGAAAAATGTCTGGATCCGATCCTAAGTGGAGGCCCAATTTGTTTTAAAATGTCTTATTTGGGCCTGGGCCAATCCATGTTGAGCAACAATGCTGGTGACAGCCAGTCCAAAAAAAAAAAATTAAAAACAATGCTGGTGATAGCCCACGATTAGTGATAATGATAGTGGTAAAGTGGTTGTAGTGAATTAAAATAAAAATTATTGAAAATTATTTCCTTACTTGTCTTTGAAGAAAACTTTTCCTTGAAAAATGGAATTTAAACGTCAAAGAAAAAATTTTCTTTTCTTGTAAAACAAACACAAGAAAATATTTTAGGTCGAATTTTTTTTACTTAGTCTCCATGTATTCATAGAAAAATATTTCTAACATACAAAAATTTGCTTGTCTTTTTTTGTGAGAAAAGAAAATGTTTCCACTAATTTAATTTTTTCTTCAATTTTTTAGGGAAAATTTTCTAAAAATAAGTAAGAAAATCATTTTCAGTTTTTAACTTTCACACACTCCTACCAACTAATCACTACCATCGATACAAGCAAGAATTTTAAGAAACAAGTCGTGCCTTGGCTCAAACTTGAATCCAAAAATTTTTATTAGAGTAAATACATTTTTTTTTTAAATGATAGGGCTTGAGCCTCGACTCAAGCTTAAACAATTCTATGCTAGCCAAAATAAGAATTTTGAAAATTAAAGTGGATCCATACATTTCTATATAGGATGAACTTGAGTCCAAATAAGAATTTTAAAAACAGGTCAATCTTAGGTTTAATAGGCCCTAACATTTTTATTCAGGTCAAAAAAAGAATTTTCTTCCTCATCGAAATAGAAGGCTATCATTTGTGAGTAGTGTAGCCAAGCGTCACAGCTCCTCGTTCTGTAGCTGTGACAAAATTGGCGTAGGTTAGAGGGAGAGAAGAGAGATGCTTTCGGAGAAGGGAGGAGAGGGGGCTGCCATGGTTGCCCCCTCCTCCATTTCTTGTTAATTTTTTTTTTTTATGTTTTATGTGTTGTTTTTTTTTCTTTCTTTAAGGAAGTTATTTTTTTTTCTTTAGGAGAGTTCTTTGGTTTTATTAGAGAAGAGTAGTTGTGGAATTTCAAATTTTTATATCTCACACATCCAAATTTGTAACTTTGAGTTTAGATCTATATCTCTGTACTCAAATATTAAAAAAAATTAAATATACAATTATGTGTTTATTTGAATAAAAAGATTGAAGAGAGTTAACTAATATTGGGAAGTGTGTTGCATCTTCTAAGATATGTATTTATTTTTCTTTTTTTTTTTTTACATTTTTATAAGTTGAGTGTTTGTGATGTTTGAGTTGTAATTTGATATACTAATATTTTAGAACTACATTATCTTTAGTATTTCTGGTCATAGTATCTATTTTTTTTCAAGTATCTTCTACATAATATTTTAGATATGTTGTCTCTTCTTCCTCCTTTTTTCTACTTCTTTCAGTTTACTTGCATATTTTCTTTTTTTTAGGAAATATTTATTACTCTCTTTAGGAGAATCTTTTCTTTCTTTACGAAAGTTTTTTCCTCTTATTGTAGAAGAGGTATCAGAGTTTCAAGGTATACATCTCATTTGTTTAAATCTTTAGGTTGAGCTTAAATTTAAGTGAAAAAAATCAAATTTACAACACTGAACTTATAATTTTGTAGAAGATACTTGAAGAGAGTTAAACTTTAGAAAAAGTTGGAGATGTGTAGCCTTCGTGTCTTTTTCATATTTATTTTATTGTTATATCAGCTGTATTTCTTATTTTTGAGATATAATATTTGATAGATTAAAATTTGAAAGGTGTGTTATCTCTTTATTTTCTAGTCATAATACTAGTTTTCTACTTTGTAATTTCAGAAGTTGTAAGATTTATCTATCCTACCTTTATCTTCTATTTTGCTGGCCTTAGTGCCTAATTTTGTATGAATGTGATTTTTCCATTAATAAAAAAAAACACATATTCTCCATCCTTCATACCTAAGGTCGAGGAGCTAATGGTCGCTCAACACGGAGCCCCTAATGATTTGGATTGATTGACCATAATTACTTTCTTACCCTTAGGGTGCTCGTGTATACATAGGTTATCTCAAATTTAGGCTATTTTCTGACTTTCATTTCCACAATTCTAATAGTATCTTATAGGTGTTTACTTGCTTTGGGGTCTTCTAGAAGATTCTGGTCAAGAAATCAAACCCCAAATCCCATAATAGATTGCATGATCAACCTTATATTATAATATTCCAATAGTACTTCGGTTAAAAACTTTCATTAAATTGAATTGTTTAAGAAAATCAACCAAAAAATATTAAATAAGAAAAGAAAAAAATGGCGAACATGGAGAACGTGGGGAATAGAGAAACACCAACAATACAGGAGGCGGACACCTTTCGTCAAAATAAGAAGAAAACCAGAAAGGACGATTGGGTCTTTCGGGGTCTGTGTCCATGAAAGAAAGGTGGGAGGAATGGATGGAAGCGACAAATGAAGAGGATGTAGATAGAAACCCAAAGCTATCTTACAAAGAACTTTTGATGTGGGACTAAGTTTTTTTAGAAGATGAAGAATCTGAGAATGAAAGGGATGAATCTGTACGAAGCATACAAGATATAGATACTGCCTTTAACTCCATCTTTGATGTACAAAGCAGAATTATGATAGAAAACAAAGGGAGTCCCTGCCTTAATTATGTATTCACAGAAAAGGAGGAGGAACGTTTGAGTAAACCTTTTAGGAAGACACCCACCATAAAACTTCTTAGAAAGAATGTGGAGTACAACTACTTACACAAAAAGCTAACACAGTTGTGGGCTAGAACTGAGAATCTCAAGTTAATAGACGTGAGGAATAATTATTTTCTAGTCAAGTTTCAAACCTACTCAGACTACAAATTTGCATTGATGGAAGGTTTGTGGATAATCCTAGAGCATTATCTGTCTGTAAGCACCTGGCACCCAGATTTTAATCCCAAGTTGGCTCAAATTGAAAAAATCTCAACATGGGTAAGACCACCAAATCTATCCATTGAGTATTATGATAAGAAATTCCTCTTCAATCTGGGTAACTTAATTGGGACAATTTTGAAGGTGGATATAGCTATGGCTACACAGTCCAGAGGAAATTATGCTCGTATATGTGTAGAATTAGACCTTATAAAACCTCTTTTGGCTCAATATAGTATTCACGGTGTAAAGAAAATATGTGAGTATGAAGGTATACACTTTGTCTATTTTTCCTGTGGAAGCTATGGGCATGATAAAGATAAATGTCCAAAAAAATTAGACACTGTCAAAAGTAAGCCCCAGGAGAAAGAAGGAGAAGAGGGAGGTTCGAACATGTATAATACAGGGAAGGAGATAGTCTAGAATAGCATATCAGGGAACAGAACGGGAGCTACAATAACTGAACAAGCTCTGACAACCATAGACTATGGACCGTGGATGTTGGTGCAGCGAATCCGACGGCCTAGGAAAGGCAAACCAAATCAGGAAAAAGATAGCAAGAATTATACGCAGAGAGGATCTACAAAAATCCAGCAATAGAAAAACCAGATAGCTACGAGATACAAAATTTTAGGAGGAGACGATGAAGGGGAGTCAGATGAGGAAGTAAGAGGATTAACTGTAACATCCTGAGTCTCTAATAATATTAGATAAATATAACAAAAAGTAAAAGATACATATGACCTAAAATTAAAATACTTAGTTATGGAACAATAAGGTATTAAAAAAATAGGTGACATAATTAATCATGAATCATACAAATAAAATTCTTAGGATCATAATGGATGGGGGAAGGATACAAATACATTTTTAGGACATCACTAATATAGGATTAGCAGTAAATTAAGGCAAGATAAAATAAATAAGGAGCTGCCAAGTAGTACCACCAAAGGATGCTACCTTGCAACCACCATGAACGTTTCTCATTTTGTTTTTACAAACCATGACAAGAGGGAGAGAAACCATGCACCTTCCTTATTTTGTTTCTACAAATCATGACAAGAGGGAGAAAAACCATGAACCTTCCTCATTTTGTTTTTACAAACCATGACAAGAGGGAGAGAAACCATGCACCATTTCTACAAACCATTTTGTTTCTACAAATCATGACAAGAGGGAGAGAAACTATGAACTTTCCTCATTTTATTTTTACAAACCATGACAAGAGGAAGAGAAACCACGAACCTTCCTTATTTTGTTTTTACAAACTATGACAAGAGGGAGAAAAACCATGCACCTTTCTGATTTTGTTTCTACAAATCATGACAAGAGGGAGAGAAACCATGCACCTTTCTCATTTTTTTTCTACAAACCATGACAAGAGGGAAATAAACATCTTCCTCATTTTGTTTCTACAAACCATGACAAGAGGGAAAAAAATCATGCACCTTCCTAATTTTGTTTTAATTGTTTCTTTGCTCTATAAATACTATTGACAAGAAGGAGTCTAAGATAGAAAGAGAGGAAGAGAGAAAGAGGGAGAGAGAGAAAGCAACTAGAAATGGTGAGAGTTCCTTCTTCTTTCTTCCCTCACCATAAGGCAGTGAGAGTGAGAGTGAGTGCTGAGATTTAAAACTTTGCTCACCCCATATTTTGTGCAAAAAAATGTGGCTAAGTTGTAAGGGAAACCAAGAGGAGAAGCAAGCTGCAAATTGAGAGCTATAGGAATAGGTTTGCACAAGGTTAGTGTGACTTCTTATAAAAATCTGGTTTAGAGTTTATTAGGCTAAATTTAGGATTTGCATGGATGAATTTCTATCTAAAATATGAAAACATGTTCAACATAGAAGTTGTAGCTCTATGTCTTAGATTTTCATAGCATTTTGAATCACATTCAATCGGACTAAAAATGAGAGAGTTATACTCCAGTGAGAATATCTTCAGTTTTTGAATTTCTGGGACTAATTTATAAGGAATATAAAGAAATGGTTAATTTACAAAATGTAGATATATGTTTCACGGTTAAATGGCCACTAGAAACACCCAATTTGGAGTCCATATGAGTGAGTTATGTTCTGATTAGTAGGTAAATGTCATAGAGCATAGAAGGGTTAGGTTTGAGAACACATAATCTTTTTTGTATTTGAACACTTGGCTTAGTAAATTGAGTAAATGGCATTTAATTTTTTAATTTTTGGTGAGAAAAGTATTGAAATATTGATAATAAATTCTGAAAATTTTTGTGATTTTTGAGAATCTACAAATAGGCCATTTGCAATCAAAACTGTAGAGAGAAAAATCCGCTGGACAGCTTAGGCTATTGATGGAAATACTAAACAATGAAGGGGTTAGATATTGAATTTTCATATAAAAAGTTTAGTAAAAGTTAAAGGAATACTAATTAAGGTACTCACCAAATTTGAGGAAATTATAGGTAGTTTAAGGCATATAATAAAATATAGAAGTTCTGTGGGACAGGAAGTGAGTCAGAACAGACCAGAACTGAGGGTAGCTATAAAAATTAGGTTATTTGAGAGGTCAAATGAATTATAATTTACTTGAAATTTTTATGGTGATTATATAACATATCTAGAATACTATATAGAAAATATCACAAATTTTAAGGAAGTTTTACCCATCTAAAGGTATGGAAAACAAAATAGAAATGGAACCAAAACCAATAAGCACTGTTCTAGGTTAAGGAGGTACTTCTTGGGGTGAATGAACGATTTAAGGGTTGATAGATCCATGACATCAAATAGACATGTAAAGGAACGTCCATGCAAAATTTTAGAAGTTTTGGAGAACTTTTATTATATTTAATAATAATTTCAAAACTGAACAGAATCACAGGTCTTTTAGGGGAACAAGAACTCTTAAACTAGAGACTTAAGATTTTAGGTGCTCACATGCATGCCTTAACCAAAGGCTTTTATATTTTTTAGTTTGAGTAGTTGGTTGTAACCTTGGCAGCCTTGGAAAGGAAGTAATTGTGCTGGAATTGAGGTAATTAACTTTTCCTTAAAACACTCTTTATGTTAATAATCTTGAATTTATCAATTTCACTGGTTGCCTGACTTTTATGCTATGATGAATGATGGTCTAAAGATATGTTATGTATTCATTCTCGAGAATTAAGGGGTGGCTAAAGTGTATCAAGTAAGCCCCATTTCCCCCATGTATTGGCCAATAATAGGAGATGCATAACCCTTTGCAGGTATGGGATTGCATTGGGTAAGTAGACCAACATGTTATGGGTCCCTAGTGTGACTAAGATGATATATGTATATATGGTCAGTGCTTATATTTCAGTGAAATAAATTGAGATGTTTTAAGGAATGGAATGTGTACTGTTTTTCTTAAAATTTTCTAACTATTAAGATTGTCATCTCATCTTTTTATATCTATATAATCACATTTCAGGTACTTCAGCAAGAAGTGAGCAACAAGATTCTTAAAGTTGACTCCTCTGAATATAGATATGGATTATATATTTTCTGGGAATGCAATATATGAGAGATGGCTTAGTAAAATACCAAGTCCCTTTTAGATAGCACATAATTTGATGTAAGTTAAGTGATGAACTGCATACTTTTCTTTTATAGCGTGAGAGCCTTTGTGTGCATGTAATGCGTATCATGCCTAGTTAGTTTGATTCTCCTATCTTTAAGAAAATGAAATTTGAAAATATTTGGAATAACCTGAAACTCATGTATGCTCATAAAAAAGTTATTATATATAATAGAAATAAAGATAAGTAACAATATAAGTAAATAAGTAAATTTATGGATTAGGTGGTCATTGACAGAAATTTATAAATAATAAGGAACATTTTATGATATAGATATATGAAAAATGACGCTAGTAAGTAGGTGTTACATTAACTGATATAATAAATATGGTATCAGCTAAGGAAGTTAATTCAAAAGGCTAAAAGGTAAATACGACAAATTCTATGGGGATTGTAAGTTATAGAAAAAGAAAAAGGAAAAGCCTAATGTATGAGAATTCTCTGGCCCTTGTCAAAGTCCAATGAATCAAAACTTCGACATAAATTAGAGAAAAAATAACCAGGATACTGAAGTAAGACAGCCATGAGCATCTAAGGATACGATTGGAAATATAAGGAGTAACTCCTGGCCCATGCAGATAAATAGAAATTTTAACGTACCTCATGTAGAATTCAGGCCCCTGCTAGCTGAGGTATCAAGGTGCACCAGGGCTATCATCACCTGCTGTTAGCAAACAGTGCTTTTAAAATAATTCCTTCATATAAATCATATTTGCACATATGTCATATTGTTCAAAACAGATATTTCAGTATAAATTCAGAATTTTCAGTCTTAGTACAATTTCTCTGTCAGAAATTATAAATCAAGGTAATCACATATACATGCCCATTTCTAAGGCAATCTTATAGCTTTACATATCAATACCACATGCACAATATATTTTCTTTACCATATAATAAGAAATATATTTAAAATCACATATTCAATGAGTTCAAAAATTTATTTTCAAAACTATACTCTTCTTGAATTATATACCAGATTGTAAATAATTTAATCCATTTTAGAAACTTATAAAAGTATAAATAACTTGTAAATATAACCAATTATACATATAAATACTATTTTTCATCCTAAAATTTCTAAAAATTTATATTCTTGCAAAATTTTAGTTGAACTCTTAAATCATGACTTTTCTTGAAAAAATTTTAATAAAAAAAATCACAATATAAAATATCTTCTTGCATATTAAAAAAAAGATTTATAAAAATAAAAAATAAAATTTATTTAAAGTCAAATATAATTTTTTTAAGTAAAACAAAAATCATTTTAATTAAAAGCATATTTACTTTTAGTAAAACATAATCATTTACAATAAAAATATATTTCTTTATAGCAAAAAAATATTATTTAAAAATTACGGGATACTACATTATTCTCTCCTTAAGAAATTCGGTACCCGAATTTTATCTCTATATTTACAATAAAAACTAATCTCATAATTCAAAAAGTTGTGGGTATTTGGAGTACATGTCATCCTCTCTTTCTCAAGTAGCCTCCTCAAAAGAGTGATTTTGCCATATAACTTTCACTGTAGGTATTTTTTTTGAACGCAATTTCTTTACTTGTTTGTCCACTATCGCTACTGGTTGTTCCTCATAAGTTAAGTCTTCCCGTAATTGAATCTGTGGGCACTGTATAACATGTGTAGGATCTGGTAAGTACTTTCAAAGCATAGACACATGAAAGACTAGATGGACATTACCCAATTCAGGTAGCAAAGTCAAACGATAAACTACTGGGCTGATCCTATCAAGAATTTCAAATGGTCCTATGTATCGTGGACTTAATTTCCCTTTCTTCCCAAATCTTACTACTCCTTTTATAGGAGATATCTTCAAGAAGACATGTTTGCCTATGACAAATTTCAATGATCGACGTCTATTATCAATATAACCTTTCTGTCTACTCTGAGCTGCTAATAACATTTCCTTAATTAACTTTACCTTGAAAAGTGAATTTTGTACTAAATTAGGCCCTAAGATCTTAACTTCGCCCATCTCAAACCATTCAATTGGAGAACGGCAATGTCTACCATATAATGCCTCAAAAAGGGTCATTTGTATACTGTCTTGGTAGTTATTGTTATAAGTAAATTCAGCTAGGGGCAAGAATTTTTCCCAACTACCTTAAAAATTTAGTATATATGCCCGATGCATGTCTTCCAATATTTGGATGATTTGCCCAGACTATCCATTTGTTTGAGGATGAAAAGCAATATTGAGATTTAACTTCATGCCTAAAACTTCTTGGAAGGCTCTACAAAAATGAGCGTGAACAGTGATCTTCGATTAAAAATAATCGATATTAGCACTCCATGTAGCCTCACTATCTCATTCAAATACAAATTTGCATATTGAGCTACGTTGTATATGGTTTTCATTGGTAGAAAATATACTGATTTAGTTAACCTATCAATGATCACCTATATTAAATCAAACCCTTTTGGTGTCCATGGCAGCCCTGTAACAAAATCCATAGTTATTTTTTTCATTTTCATTCAGGTATCTCTATCTGCTGATGTAATCCTACAAGTCTTTGATGTTCTCCTTTTACCTGTTGGCAAGTTAAGCATTGAGAGACATAATCAACTATATATTTCTTCATACCATCCCACCAATAAATTTCTTCTAAATCTGTATACATTTTTGTTACCCCAGAATGAATGGTATATATGGATTTATGAGCTTCCTTTAAAATCTCTTTCTTCAGTTCTTATTTATTAGGTATACACAATCGCTTACCCAATTTCAGAATTCCTTCAGAGTCTACAGTAAATTCAACATCATTGTCATTTTTCACCTCTTCAATTTTCTTGCATAAATGGCATAATTTTCTTGTGCCTTTTTCACCTGCTCAATCAAAAACGATTGAAACTGTATATGGCTCAATAGTACCCCAAGCTCTTTTACTTCCAATACTACCCTATGATTTTTCAACTTATGCATTTCTTTAACCAATGGCCTCCTTACCACTGTGATACGAGCCAAACTATTCATAGACTTCCTACTTAATGCATCAACCACTACATTGGCTTTACCTGAATGATATAATATTATGTAGTCATAATCTTTAAGTAATTCCATCCATTGTCTTTGTCTCAAATTAAGATCTTTTTGTTGAAAAATATATTTGAGTCTTTTATGATCTATATATATTTCGCATGTCTCACCATACAGATAATGCCTCCAAATTTTAAGAGCAAAAACTACTACTGCTGCCATTTTTAAGTCACGAGTCAGATAATTTTACTCATGTGACTTAAGCTGTTTGGAAGCATATGCAATGACTCAACCATGTTGCATCAATACATACCTTAATCCAATTCTTGATGCATTACAATATACCGTGTATCCTTCGGTACTTGAAGGAATAGACAGTACTGGTGCCATAGTTAAACATTCCTTGAGTGTTTGGAAACTTCTTTCTCATTCATCTAACCGGTCAAACTTTATTTATTTCCTCTTCAACTTCGTGAAAGAAGCAGCTATTCTTGAAAAATATTTAATGAATCTACGGTAATAGCCTTCTGAACCAAAAAAACTATGAATCTTTATAATTGTGGTAGAGCGTGGCCCTTTGCTGCACTGCATCTACCTTTTTAGGATCAACTTGAATACCATCTTTAGTAACCACATACCCTAAGAAAGTAACACTACTAAGTCAAAATCCTGTTGACTAGTGGATCTCATATCTCTTTGAATCATTCTTTATTTATTGATATTGATTGATGTCTAAGCAGAGCTACTAGATCCTGCTTGAGTTAAACATTGTGGATTTTGAAATCTTGGTCCTCTGACATTAGGATTATAACTAGTATGGATATTACTATCTTGATCTCTTTTTCTTCTCTTTAGACTTTCTATGTCTACTAACTCTCGTGTTTTCATCATTCTAACACAATCTACAACCGTTGAATAAGTTGAAAAATGGCTCATCTAAGGATCCATCGATTTAAACAATTGATGTATCAATCTTGAAACAAATCTCTTAATTCTATCTTTTTCAATAGGAACCAGATATGGTGTATATATAAAAAAATTGGGTAAAACGGATGTCATATTTAGAAACTGTCATGTTCGGTGTTTGTCTTAATTTTTTAAATTCTCTAGCCTTCTTGTCCCTTTCACTCATTAGTAGGAAATAATTCATAAATGCTTCTTTAAATTCATCTCACTCCATTGGTGGTAAGGTAATTTCTCTTCCTTGTACCAGAGTCTCAAACCAAACCTGGACCACATCTGATAGTTGAAAGGACACTAGTTTAACAGATCTTCTAGTGGAACACTCCAAAGCTCTGAGAACTCATTCCACAGCATCAATGAATATTTGACTAAAAAAAAGTCAAGGGCTTCAGCTTTAGGAATTGTGGTAATGTCACCTCAATCCCTGTAATTTTGTTCCCTTGTTCAGCTGGTCTTTCCAGTTCTTGCATTTCAGGAGCATTTTCTGGTGGCTGGCCATCCCTTCTACCTTGTTCTACTATAAATCCAGCCAATGTCTTTAAACTCCTATATATACTAGTAATCATATCAACTATTCTATCATGTATCTCCTGAGAGAGTTCTATTCTCTCCTCAGGAACTCTATTAGATTCATTGACCTATTCATCATGTTTTGGGGTTCTCGTACCTCGTGCACGCCCTCTATCTCTGTCTTTGCCTCTTTCTCTAGGTCTGTCTCTACCACGACCTCTTTGTACTGAAATTGTAGATTGTGTAGACTCTTCTGTAGAGGGTGCACAATCTATAACTTCTCTAGAAACCACTTTAGTTCTTGGCGGCATCATAAGCTATAGAAAATAAAATAAATTTTTTAAAATACCATAATATTCAGTCTACCTTATACTTGGAACTTTAACAAACTTGGAATGGAAAGAAAATTGAAACCCTATAGAATCCCTTAGTAACACCTGAAGTATAAATATGTCCGACTCATATCCATACTAAAGGTCCCATTAAAGAATCTTTTACTTTGATAGCCATAGGGAAACCTAATTCTCTAATACCAACTTGTCATGCCCCCAATTTAAGAGAACACGATTGTTACGAGTAGCAGATAACTTTAATGTTATTCTATTGCATACTTGCTTCAAGTATATCATATATCAGGATTAATAACATACGTTTACAAGTTCTTCAATATAACCAAATATACAAGCCAAGTCTTTATACACATGTTATAACAGAAACAGAGATCCTGCGTGTGGCGTTCAGAGTATACTCTAGAATACAAGTACAAAATAATTTAAAACACTGTGAGTCTTGCAAGCAACATAGGCTCACCTAAAGCGTATGACACCTAGTTAATCATGTAGCTGCATGACCAAACTCTGTATCCTTATCTGAAAAATAATGTAAGTATCGTGTAGTGAATTTGACAACTCAATGAGCAGATAATACCTCCTATGACCTCTTAGGTCAACATATGGATGTACTCATATTTTAAAATTTGTCACATAGAAAATATAGTTGGAAGTACATTCATATGGGACTCGCATTTTAGATATTCTGAAACAAAGGATATTCAGATATTCAAAACCATATACTGTACTGTATGATCATTTAACAAATGTTCTTATGCATTAAAATATTTCACATGAAAACATTAGGAGGATCTCATATTAGAACCACCATATCAGAGTTCAAGCCCTTCTGTATTTTGGTGGTATAAGATTTGCCTATACTTAGCATCCTAACTAAGATTTGCCCTACCACCATTCAAGAGGACATATAAAGGGACTCTAATATGAAAAAAATTCTCAAGCACACAGCAAGAGAGGGTAAATCACATATCATCTAGTCAGCATATCGCCCAGATAGGAGGCTAGTCACATATCATATCCTGTGTGTAGACCGTCACACGAGGCTAGTACCATTTCTGCTAGCTGAAGTATCAAAGTGCATTAGGGCTAACATCGCCTGTTGTTAGCAAATAGTATTTCCAAAAGGATTCCTCCATATAAATCATATTTGCACATATGTTATATCGTTCAAAACAGAGGTTTTAGTATAAATTCAGAATTTTTAGTCTTAGTACAATTTCTCTGTCAGAAACTTTTCAATCAAGGTAATCACATATACATGCCCGTTTCTAAGGCAATTTTATAGTTTTACATATTAATGTCACATGCACAATATATTTCTTTTATCATATAATGAGAAATACATTTAAAATTAC
This sequence comes from Gleditsia sinensis, assembly GCA_037074535.1. Taxonomy (NCBI): domain Eukaryota; kingdom Viridiplantae; phylum Streptophyta; class Magnoliopsida; order Fabales; family Fabaceae; genus Gleditsia; species Gleditsia sinensis. Next base: position 21,323,721 of record CM073469.1, read on the forward strand.
ATATTCAATGAGTTCAAAAATTTATTTTCAAAACCATACTTTTCTTGAACTATATATTAGATTGTAAACAATTCAAATAATTTAATCTATTTCAAAAACATAAAAAGTATAAATAAATTGTAAATATTTATACATATAAATACTATTTTTATCCTAAAATATCCCAAAATTTTCTAAAAATTTATATTCTTGCAAAAATTTAGTTGAACTCTTAAATCATGATTTGTTTTATAAAATTTTAATAAAACAAATCAAAATATAAAATATCTTCATGCATATTAAAAGAAAAAAATTTATAAAAATAAAAATAAAATTTATTTAAAGCCAAATATAATTATTTTAAGCAAAACAAAAATCATTTTAATTAAAAGTGTATTTACTTTTAGTAAAACATAATCATTTAAAATAAAAATATATTTGTTTATAGTAAAATATTATTATTTAAAAATTACGGGATACTACAAGATGGAACACTATAATAAGATTAAAGAATATCCCTCGGATAAAAGTGGAAGGTTAGTGAAAGCTTCACAAATGGAAGAAGACACTGACATTGTTAAAGAAAAAGAAGGAAATAAGAATGGAGGACAATATCTATTGGACCCCATGCAAGAGTCGTAGGACTCTATGAAACGTCCATGTTTTCTTTAGGATCTCTGAATTTATCCAAGTGTTTCTTATAAAGAGCCTTGTATGGAACTGTAGAGGTGTTGTTGGAAGAGACTTTGGGAATGGATTCCGTGAACTAATGCATCAATATAGATCGGATGTAATGGCATTAATTGAACCTAGAATAAGTGGTAACAAAGCGAGAAGAACTATCCATAAGCTGGGATTTAGACACTTTGATTTGGTGGATGCTAAAGGCTTCGCAGGAGGAATATGGGTAATGTGGAGAAATGATCTAAAGGGCATATATATTATGAACAAGACTAACCAATTCATCACTTTTAAAGTTTAGGAACAAGAGGAAATACCTTGTGCTTTTACGGTTGTTTATGGGTGCCCTCAAGAACAATGCAGAAGAGAGTTGTGGGTTAACCATTCAAACTTAGCATTGATTCTTCATGGTCCATGGCTGATAGCAGGAGACTTCAATGAGATAGCTAGCCCAAACAAATAAAAAGGAGGAGCAGGAGTAAGCATCACTAAATGTAGAACCTTCTCTAGTTGGATACATCAAAATGGTCTTATCAACATGGGTGCAGATGGCCACTTCTATACCTGGAGAACTATGTTTGCTGATGCTATAGTAAGATTACTTACCCGAGTCCATTCCGACCATCATCCAATCCTTATATCTACAGCACATGCACAAAACGAAGGTAGATTAAGGCCTTTCAGATTTGAATCAATGTGGCAATCTCATGGAGAGTTCATAAAACTAGTGCAATCAATATGGAATAATAATGGAGAACCTCATAAGATGCTGAAAAAACTACAAAACACACTTTCGCAATGGAACAAAGCCAGATTTAGCAACATTCATCAAAAGAAACGAAATCTCCTTAGAAGGATAGGTAGGATTCAGAAAGCAAGGAGTTATGGTAGGAACCCTTTTTTAGATAATCTTGAAAGTAACCTTAGGAATGATCTTGATGAAGTACTAACACAAGAAGAAATGCTATGGCATCAAAAATCTAGAGGTGAATGGATTAAGGGTGGCGACAGAAAAACAAAATATTACCATACTAAAACAATCATCCGTAGAAGGAAAAATAGAATTACTATGATCAGAGATGAAAATGGCTCATGGGTGGAAGATAATAACCAGATAATAACCAGATTATAAAGATGGTCACCTCCTTCTTCAAGAAATTATTTTCTGAAGATATAAACCAAAGGCAATGGCATTTTACTCGTTGCAGCTGGGGATAGATTGATAGAGACCAGCTTGAAAGGTTAGAAGCTCCTTTTGATGCAAAAAAGATAAAAAAAGACAATATTTAATATCAAAGGTCTTAAAGCACCTAGAGTGGATGGCTTTCTTGCGATGTTTTATCATAAAAATTGGAGCATTGTGGATCATAGTGTTTGTAAATTTATTCAAGAAGTTTGGCATAATCCCAGCTTAGTGAAAAAAATAAACAATACTCTCTTAGTTTTAATTCCAAAAATTGAAAAACCAGAGTTTATTAATCATTTGAGGCCAATCTCTCTCTGCAATGTGATCTACAAAGGAGTCACTAAAGTTCTGGTAAATCATCTTAAACCTATTTAAAGAAGGTGGTATCTCCATACCAAGAAAGCTTTGTTCCAGAAAGGAATATTCAAGATAATATAATAATTGCTAGAGAGCTAACTCACTCAATGAATCATATGAGAGGAAAGAAGGGCTTTATGGCTATTAAAATTGATTTAGAGAAAACTTATGATAGATTAAGCTGGACTTTTGTGGAAAGAGTCCTACAAGTAATATGCTGTGGTGATGCCTTTATAAGAATGGTAATGGAATGCATCTCCTCCACTTCTACTACGGTTTTATGGAATGGTGCCCAAACAAAAACTTTTCAGCCCTCTAGAGGTCTAAGACGGGGTATCTTTTATCTCCTTACCTATTTGTCTTATGTATGGATAAATTATCACATATAATTGCGGATGCAGTCAATGATAGAAAGTGGCGACCGATTAAAGCAGGGAGAAATGCCCTCTTATTTCACCCTTAATGTTTGCAGATGACCTCTTATTATTTATGTAAGCAAGTAAAGAACAGCTTGACTATATATTGCAATGTCTGAACATTTTTGCTGAAGCATTAGGGCAGAAAATAAGCATAGAAAAGGCATGCATTTATTTTTCCAAAAATACGAGCATGGGGAAGAAAGAAGTGATTATCAATAGAAGTGGGTTTAAAAAAGCAGACAATTTGGGAAGATACTTAGGATCATTTATTGAGAATGGTAGGAGGCCCACACAAGCTTTCAAATATATTACAGAGAAAGTACAACAATGGTTAAATGGATGGAAAAAACAATGGCTGTCTTTAGCTGGGAGGATGACATTAGTTGAATCAGTGACATCTACCGTGCCTATTTTCCATATGCAACACAGCAATATCCTGAAGAAGACCTTTCAGGAAATAGAAAGAATGCCACAGAATTTTATATGGGGTACAACTAAAAATAGAAGGAAATGGCACCCAGTGGCTTCGAAAAACATATGCCTTCCACGAAAGTTAGGGGGATTGGGAATAAAAAAGCTTGAGGAAATGAATGATGCACTTTTGTGTAAAACTGGATGGGGAATTATTACACAAGAAGATAAACTCTGAGCAAAAGTGCTTATTGAAAAATATGGAAGAAGCATGAATCTTTTACAAAGGAGTAGTGTAAAAAATTCAGACTCTCCACTATGGAACAATATGGTGCGACTGTGGCCTTCACTTTTACGAAACTATAGATGGAGCTTAGGTGATGGAAAATCAGTATACTTTTGGCACGATACATGGCTAGAAGGCAGAAACGGCCTAATAGCGAATGCTCAGCATAGATTTCAGAGATGGAAAGTAGAAAAATAACCTTCAAATATGTAAATGCTAGAGGTGAATAGGATTTTGAGAAACTAAACCAGTGTTTGAACCAAAACACACTACCTCTACTTCATACCGTTTTACCACCTCAGGAGTAGGATAGAAAAGACGTAATCACCGAGAACCTAGATCCGAAAGGGAATTTCACGGTGAAACGCATGTACAACTACTTGTGTAACTTTGACGCAAACCTAAAGGACGATGTCTGGGATCTCATATGGAGATGGAAAGGGCCACATAGAATGTAGGTTTTCCTTTGGCAGATTACTAGGGATAGAATCCTCACGAAAAAAAGGTGTTGTCGATCGAACCACACAAAGGAATACTGCCATTGGTGTCCTTTGTCTACCGAAGATACCATGCATGTCATGAGGGATTGTTAGTGGGCCTCAAGAATATGGCAAGCCTTCCTAAATTCAGTTAACACCATGACCTTCTACTCTTTACAGCAGAGAGAGTGGATCAAGAGATATCTCACGAAAGATTTTGGCTATAACAGGCAACATAGATGGAGCATTACATTTGGTGTAATTTTCTGGTGGCTATGGTGCTGGAGCAACACGTATTTATTTGAAGAAGGATCACAATCACCACAACAACTTGAGTTGATAATCCAAAAAGCAGTGGAGGAAATTTCTAAAGTTCACAACAATGAGTCGCACAGTGGCTTGAGAATGCCCACAATAGATGTAAGCTGGCAGTTTCCACCAAACGGGTGGGTGAAACTAAATAATGACGATACGGTGAAAGGAAGATCCGACATAGCTGGCTACGGTGGTCTTATACGTCGTAATAATGGCACTTGGATCATAGGTTTTACACAGAAGATTGGGGAATGCAATTCCATGAATGTAGAGTTATGGGCAATTCTCACAGGTCTTGAGATAGTTTGGGAGATGGGTTGCAGACAAGTGGTAGTCGAAAGCGATTCCTAAGCTTCGGTATGGCTAGTTAATAACATGTCCACAGAACTCGAAGCCCGATCAAAACTTCTTCAGAGGATTGCTAAAAAATTAAAGAAAAGATGGGTAAAAAATTCCTCCATACATACAGGGAGGGGAACAAATGCAGAGACTGGTTAGCCAATTATAGCTTGCAATTTGATTACGGTGTGCGTATAGTGATGGAGGCACCTAGTGACTTAAGAGTCTTGCTACTTGGAGATAGGGTAGGTTTCTACCCCTAGAGTAGTTTCTTAGTTTTTTTTTGTTTGGGCTTTGTCCCATGATAGTACCCAAAGAAAAGAGAATTTTTTTTATTGTTTTATGTGTGTGCCTATATATATATATATATTATTAAATAAGAAAAGAAAAAAGAGGAAATTTTTTTATTTTATTTTATGTGTCTATATATATATATATATATATATTGGATTAAATTTTTTCACTAAACTAAACTATTTAATGGATTGGCTCTTGCCTCTATATAGGTGTGTTTTCAAGTTAGTAATATTAGCTGCACATTTTGGTTCTTCTCATAATTCTCACAATTGAAATGTGGCTATATATATATATATATATATATATATATATATATATATATATATATATATATATATATATATATATATATATATCTCTCTCTCTCTCTCTCTCTCTCTCTCTCTCTCTCTCTCTCTCTAAATTTAGGTTTTTTTTACTGTAGATATATGAAATTGGGATAGTGAAGAATTGAACCTATAGCCACTGATACTTTAATGTCAAAAAAGTACCGTTTGAGTCAAAACTCATTGATTGACCCACCCAAAAAAGGCTTAAAATATGAAATAAATTAAAAAAAAAACCAGTTACTTATTATAATTGTGAGGGCTGTGAGAAATTTATTTTTTTAAAATATTTATTTGATTCTTATAGAAATTTAAACTCAATATCATCAATTCTAGAGTTGTAATACTATTTGTTGTGTAAGTAACAATTTTCCTTCTCTCTTTTTTTGGACAACTAAAAGTAAAACGGAAAATTCTTCCATTATTATTTATTTTGGCAACATCCATCTTTTTTTTTCAAGATTCTATCTTGCCAAAGAGGCCACAGTGAAGACCAGTATCAACTGACCCTCATTGGGCCTAAAGCCTAGTCTAAGACATAATGTTGCCTCCAAAGCCTATATAATGTTGTCCCGCTCCTCAAACTTTGCAGCCCAAAAGAAACAATATTCTTTTTTTTTAAATACTTTTTCATCAAATTTGAATACCCATGAAATATTGTACTCTAAACAAGTGTTCCAGGAGAATTCTACAAGGTTATACGATTCTCATTGTAAAATACCATACACTCCAGAGAGGAGGGATAAATTTGAATAAGGCATTTTATATAAATTTCAAATAACAATTTTTTTTTTACTTTTATTTGCTAATTTGTCATAATATTATCACCATATAATCCTTATTGTTACTACTATTATTATCATCACGTCTGTTCCCACACCACTTCTATAGTTGCACAATTATTATCGTCACTATTACTAATACACTACTATTGTCATTGCCTTGCCACCACCACAATTATTATATTAGTATTATTATTATTGTTGCTGTTGTTACCACCACAATCACTATCACTAATATACGTTGTAATCCAAACACTTAAGAATACAAAAATTTATATAATGGATAACTTTTACAATACAACCCAATGTTACTTATATTATAAAGCTTTATCCTATATGGTGTACTAAAGGGGCGTAAGCCAATTCACACCATGAATGTACATAAAAAAGGGAAAAATGCACTTTGTCACCCTGATGTATTGGTGTAATTGTAGTTTACCCCATTTTCTTTTAATTGGAGCAATGTCCCCCCCATCATTTGTTTGTGTGGCAATTCCCCCCTACCGTCTATTTTTGCCATTAAATCTAACCCTTAGGGATGTGAAATGTCCAAACTACACCTCATTTAAAAAAATCTTGTTTTCTTATTTTCAGAAATTCTTTGTTTTAACAAAAAAAAAAATCCCCTTTTTCCCTAAAATAAAACACCATCTCCATTCTCTGTATTTCGCAAACCTTAACCTTCCCTGCATACCTTAGCCTTCTTCAGCAACGTGCCATTGGAAGGGAGGCCAGAGTCAGAAGGAGACATGACAACCATTGCACCTTGACCTTGGCCACCGCAAGGAGTCAACACGATGATGCGAAGCTTCTCCCCCACCTTAATTAGAATTTTCATAGCGGATCACTGCCATCTAGGTAATGTCAAAGCCCTTTGTTTGTTTTTCAATTGCCAAGATTGATGGCTTTATTCTATTATGTTGATGGCTTTATTATGTTATGTTTCTACAATTTTGGTGGTTATGTTCTGGTTTATTTGATTTAAGTTGGATATTAGCAGCTGAAAATTATGGTGGCTGTGTTCTTGTTTACTTTGTGAGGTTTACAAGAGAGATTCCACCATTCTCTCCTCTACCATCAATAACACAAGCACCCTACATTGATAGTCCACTAATTTTGTAGAAAACCAACCATTGTATTTTACTACTATTTCTTGGCCATGAATCAGGCCCATCTGATGAGACTACACTTCTATCAATCTTTTCTCATCCAATAAGAAAAACCTCTAAGAAAGAAACATCAATTCAGAAACATGCATTTTTTGCTTTCGTGACAAATCCAAACTGAAAATTACTTGAAAAACGAGGGAAGATTTACAAGGCCCAGTAAATATAGTAGACTGTATCATGAAGACATAATCATTGGAAACAAGAAAGAAACATCAATTCGCAAACATGCATTTTCTGCTTTCATGAATTCTAGTTTTTTGCTAGCATATGGAGTATTGTTTATAGCCTGGGGATCATTCTAATCTGCTTGGTTTATCCATTTAATGTTACTGTGTCATGCTATTATTGTCCAATAAGCATAAACCACACTATTTGGAAAATCTCTTCTTGGCATTGTCTCTGTGCTTGCATAATTAGCATTGGTTTTGAAAGAAATTACAATTTTAATTACTAGCAGGTTCATTTTAAATCCTTAATCAACTAATTTTCCTAGAATAGGTTTCTTCAGTTGTTTAGAGATCATTTAGTACACATGATTATGCTTGCTTCATCATAACTGATTTTTTTTTCTATTAAAAGTTGAATGACCTTTCTTTGTATAATGGTTGACTCATTTTGAGTTCTTATTTAAAGCCATTGCTTTTTCAAGAACTCATCATAGGCTACTTAAATTTTGGTAATGAGTTTGAAAACAAGCCCCATATATTTTGTTTACTTTACCTGTGTATACAAGTTTAATATGTTTAATGCATGTACTTTGAAAATTGGATAGTTAAAAATTGTCTTATTTTTAATATGTGATGACCCAATCAAACACCTCACTCATATATTAAAGTTTAAGAGTAATGTTACATTTCTTCCCAAATTGTTGATGTGGCTACAAGAGTCTTACAGAGAAAAAAAAATAAGTCAGGCCATTTGACTTAGATGCAGCGACATCAGTAGTTTGTGAAAAAAGATTGTTGTAGCATTAACTCGATCTAAAGGATCTAACATAGCACTAGATGCAAGTTTTTCTGGCGGGCATTAATAATTGATTGAAGTTACCACTGAACCCAAATTGGCTCCTGAGTGTATACACAAAATAGATGTGTGAATAGACATTATATTGGCACTTGATAAAACAATCCAATCAACATACATATTAGTTTTTATTAGTTTATATAGAATATGTTAGCATTTGAATTTAATATATGTCATCATGCACTTCATTCATATGATTAGTTCTAATTTGTTGTAAGCTTTTTTTTTTTGCAAGATCAAACTACTAAATCATGTCACAAGATTCAAACCACCAGAGTTTCAGGAGTTTCCAGAGAAGACCACCATGTGTGACTGTGGACAACGAGTTCGTCAACTTACTTCCTTCACATATAAAAACTTTGGAAGGAGATTTTTAACATGTTTGAATTACCGGTCTACTAGAAGATGTGATTTTTTCAAATGGATAGATCCATTTATGTGTGAGCATGGAAAGTGTTATTTGTTTAAACTAAGATGACTACGAGATTTATCTACACCTAGTAGGTAAAGGGTGAATAGAAATACTCGCAATGGAGAGAGCTCATGAAAATTAATTTGTCTTATATTATGGTGTATTTTATTGGGTGTTATCATTGGTTTTTGGATGAACGACATAGTAAAATTCTGAATGTAGTTATATTCTGTAAACATTTGGCAAACTGTAATAAAAATATTGTATTTCTTAGTTGTTATGAATGTAGTTGTTACAAATGATGGGCTTATCAATTATATTGTATTTCTTCATTATTCACTTTCCATTAAATAAAGGAGCTAATATAATGGAGTTAAATACCATATATTAAATACAAAAACTAATACAAGATAGTTATTCACTTTTTATTAAATACATGAGTTAATATAATAGAGTTAAATACTATCAATTAAACACAAAAACTAATACAAGATAGTTATTCACTTTCCATTAAATACAGGAGCTAATATAATGGAGTTAAATACCATCAATTAAACAAAAAAAATAATACAAGATAGTTATTCACTTTTCATTAAATAGAGGAGCTAATATGATGGACATAAATATTATCAATTAGACATAAACACTAATACAAGAGAGTAATTCACTTTCCATTAAATACAAGAGCTAATATAATGGGTTTAAATACCATCTGTTAAACATAAAAACTAATACAATAAACTTAAATACTATCCACTAAACACAAAAGGTAATACAGGAGAGTTATATGAAATCCATTAAAAGTAATGGACACTAAACACAACATTTAAAACTATTTCCAAGACTTCTTTGTTTTCGCATTCTTTTGGGGACCATCCTTCATCAAAATTCTTTTTATAGCTATTTGAATAGTGGGCATAACCATATGTTTCAGTTGTTGGTTATGCTGTACATCACTTCCACTGGTAGAAGATGGAGGAATTTGTTAACTAGACAACGGAAGCAATGCATGAAGCTTTCCATCTAAAGCCTTTTCCCTCTTTAGCGTAGGCTTTACCGATAGGGTATCTTGAATATTTTTCCCTATATGAATGGATGATGCCTAAAAAACCCAAAAAGATTAAGTATATAGATGACAAAAAATTTTCAAGCTCTTGATCATGCATCAAATATTGGATAAATGATTGGTTCATATGACTTGATATTTGTTTCTTTTGTGTATATAGATGACACAATCTTTGGGCTCTTGACCATGCATCCAAATAGCAGACCATGCATGTGACATGATATCCTATTCAAGTCCCATTTTTGACAATTGCACGATCACTGATTCAAGTTTACAATAAATTGTTTTCTCTTGTAAGACACTTGGAAGTGGCAATCCCCAATGTAAGTAGTTTGACACTCAAAAGAATCATACTTAGCTATCTACAGCTTGGCCCTAATGTTTTCGCATATATCATACTCATACATCTTTATGCCATCTCTCTTCAACTGAAATATTTTCATCAATTTCATCATAATCATCTCCATCACCGTTATTAGTGGTTTATCTCTTGTATCTCAGATGTAATTGTTGAAGCTTTCATTAAGATTATTCACCAATAAATCACATTTGAATCTCGTACTTAAGAATGCCTTACACTATTTTTGTTAGGTCCATGGTTGCCAAATAACTATAGCCACTAGCATCCAATACCTTAATCCTCTCTAAGGTGTTGTTGAATTCCCTTGGAGTTAAACATGTTGTAGCTTCCCATAATAAATTTTCCAGCCCCTGACCCTTATCTCTCCGATCTATAAAGTTAGCATAGAGATGCATAACACATATTCTATGATCTGTATTTGATGTAAGCAGCTAAAATTTGTTGAGTTAGACCTTGTAAAGATCGAAAGAAGATACAACATATAAGAAGAAAATTCAATTGAACAATTCATGTGGAATATATATACAAAACCACAAAAAATTGCATTACCTTATGCCTATCAGATATAAATGTCTAGTCAAGTTTTGCAACTCCTCCAATATCATGTAACAACAGTTTTAGAAACCATACCCACGTATCCTTGTTCTCTATCTCATCAACGGCATATGCTATTAGAAATATGTTTTTATTTCCATCCCTCCCAATAGCTGATAGTAATTGTCCTCTAAAAAAAGATTTTAAATGACAGTCATCTAGTCCCACAAACCTTCTACAACTAGCCAAAAACCCTGACTTCATGGCTCCTAATGAGACATACATCCTTTTGAATACACGATTTCCTAATGCACCATGGTCAGTAATATGTTCCTTCACTGTAATTCCTAGATAGTGGTCAATAAAGGTTTGAGCATAATCACACACTCTTGTATTGATGACTCCATTACCCATGAATGGCCTTCCTTTTGGCTCTATAAACTTGGTGTAGTAGCATCTCTGTCATCATATTAGCAACCTTCCAATTCGAATTTCTTTTAAATTTATCTAGATATTTTTCTGCCAAATATGTTGAGGTGATCTGTCTATTCTTGTAAGTTTTAAGACAAGAATGTTTCAGATACAAGGTTCTAATATGAAATGTACTTTTACCTTTTAATTTGATTCCATATATTCTAAACCCATAATTCTTTGCACATTTAACTATAAATTCATCAGGATTATTCTTCTTCCATTACAAGTCCTTCCTTTGTTGGATGTTCCATTCATATACTGCAGTTCTAAAAATAGCCACACTAGGAAATTTCTAACCTACACTAAAGATAATATTGTCCATGTCCGTATCAGGCCTAATGTAATAGCCATAAATTTAACGAAAATTTCAAATAAAGAAAATTTGAAATTTAAAGAGAGGATTTCGAAAATGGAGTTAGGACCCATGTGAAAATAAGTTATTATTTACATGGATTAAAAAATTATAAAAGAAATGTTAGAAATTTACGTTTCGGGGCAAAAATGTAATTTCTTAAAAGTTTTGGGGTTAAAATGTAAATAAGAAAATTTTGCAAGGACCTCCCTCAAAAAGTAAAATTTTGCAGAAAGGTCCCCCAGGATATTTTAAGGGCCTCAACCACTCCGGAAGTGGGTCATTTGCAGATTTTTCCATCTCTTTTCAGAAAATTCTCCCCAAAAACCCTCTAACTTCTCTCTAAGATTTCTCCGCCTATGGACCTCGGATTTTGACACCACCACCACCAACGGACTCACGACGAAGAGTTCTTCAAATTCATCCGATTGGTTTCTGGAGAATTGGCCGGAAATTGGCTGAAAAATTAAATGAAAAATCGGCCAAAAAGGTAACCCCCGAAACTCCTATTTTTAGTTCTCAAACACAAACACTAACACCGTAGATCGATCCAGAAGGCACCAAAACCTTTGGATCTAAAATTTTAGCCAGATCCACCACTACACGCGCCCCCACGCGCCGTATCTCTCTCGGCGAGTGAAACCCACGCGCAGCTCCTTGGGCAGCGCGTGTAGCGCGTGACAGCCGGATCTCCTTGCGTTGACCGAGCTCCCGGAGGCCAAATTTCGCAAATCTAGAGTCGTTTTTAAGGTTTTCGAACATTTTGAACTCGATTTTGGAGTTTATTTTGCTGAAGTCAGATGAGAAACTAGGATTTTAAGGGTGTCCAACTTTGTACTTCAAAGTGGTGAGTAGATAATTCTTCCTATAGCTTGTTTTTACTCTTCTTGAACTTTTCATTGATAAATGAGTATGATTACATGTTATTTATATGTTCATATGTTTCTGAAATGGTTTGGAATATTTGAAATGATTGAGAAATGATTTCTAGTTCAAGAAGAGTATGATTTTTGAAATAGATTTTGAAATGGTTTGAATACGTTATTTCCAAATGCATTTCGCATTACATGGCAAAGAAAATATGATATGCATGTGACATTGATTTTTTTTTACAGTGTTATGTTTGCCTCGAATATGGGCATGATTATATGATTCCTCTGATTGGAAAATTTATGATAAAGGATTTTGTACTGAGACTGAAAGCTCTGCTTTGAATGATATGTAAAGTGATAAGTTGCCAAATATGATTGTATGGCGAGTTGTTTGATAATTATGCACTTTTATACATGTTTATGTATATATATATATATATATATGTAGTGATGAGTAATGACGGGATTATATGGATTGAGACAGTATTGTGAAGGTGGTATTAGTGGTAATGTGAGGAGGCAGTAGGGTGATGAACTCACATTCCCTAATTACATATTATGATGATGACAGTGGTAATGTGAGGAGGTAGAAGGGTGATGAATTCACATTCCCTGTTGATCTATTGAAGTTGTAGTCAGTGGTAATGTGAGGAGGCAGTAGGGTGATGAACTCACATTCCCTGATTACCTATTGTGGTTGTGACTATGGTAATGTGAGGAGGCAGAAGGGTGATGAACTCATATTCCATGTTTATCTATTGAGATTATTGATAGTTGTAACATACTTGAGCATTATAAAAAGAATTGATTCTTAATGCATATCAAATTTGATTTAAGATCAATTTGTATCATATGTGGTTATAGATATTTGAATGTAATTGGAACTGAGAATATTTTGAAAATGCGGATCCCATAAGGATGTACTTCTGAACGGTAAATTTTAATATGATAAATTTTTAAAATAAGAGTACATCCTTATGTTGATCTGAGAGGTTATTAGAGGTATTAACTGCTCACTGAGTTGTAAAACTCACTACACGTGGTTGATATATTTTTCAGATAAAGACCTAGAATTTGGTCTTACGGCTACTTGATCGATTGTGTGTCATATTTAAGTGGTGAGCCTAAATTGTTTCTAGGCTCTCAGTATGTAAACTTGTAATATATTTGTACTCTAGAGTTGCTCTGAACGTCACCGGCAGGATCCTTATTTCCGCTGTAAAATTGATAAGTGTAGACCTGGTATGTATAATTAACTATATTAAAAATGTGTAAATGTATGATATTATCCTGTTATGACATATTATGTGGTCGATTGTAATTAGTATTGCAAATTTGTAAACCTATGGTAATACTCGGATATGTTATATTGTGAAATTATTTACAAGTACATAATAGTAAAGTTTATCGGATATGAGAGATTTTTGCGTCCCTAAAGTAGGGATGTGACACCTAAACTCATCATATTTTGATGTGCAAAATCTTCGTCATTGCTTACTATTAGAGACATCAACTCATTAGAGGGTGCATATTTTGATTGGACATCAATATCTATATAATTAGTAGGTATGGTTTCTGTCATTGTTAATTGCTATGATGCCAAACCTACAATCTTCTGAGAATTTTCTTGGATTTGCTCTTCACTTATAAAATACACATAAAGTATTATTTATGTACAACCATAAATATATATCAGTATTATATAGAATTTATAAACATACTCAAAATTATGTCATTGTAGCTAGATAAGCAATTTATCTGAAAAGTCATAAATCTCTTCATCACTAGTTACCACATCTTTTCAATAAGGGCCATCTTTAGTACTACTGCTATATTTATCACTTACATAGTCATTATCTTTCTCTGTACTTAGTTCCTCAAGTTTGTCATCTCCTTTTATTGACACATCATATAGATAACTTATTGTGTCTATCAAATATATTGAAACTTCCATATCCGGCTTATAAATTTCATATAGCTCTAGTATGCTTTCAATCTCAGCATTTGACACAATATGTACAAGCCCTATATCTAAAGTTTGATTCGAGACAAGGTAATGTACAGAAACACTTACTTTCAAAATGAATTTTTGTAACTCATGCATAAGTTCAAAGTATGACACCACATCTCTATCCATAAGGTCTATAGTTGTCACACTACCTCCAATATAATTGGTTTCTTCTAGCCCCTGATGTAGTCTGCCACCATATTGCACAATAAAATTTACATGTGATTTCTTTGATCCTGCGTAAAAAAAAGTTGTAAATTTGCAAGTATATATGGCATTAATAAACAAAATGAGTCCATTATTCAACTATGACTATTTTCTGTCACAAACTAAATAGAGTCGGTCAATAGGCATGTAAGGTATGATTGAAATGCATAACAATTTTTTGCTATAGTATAATCATGGTGAAATCTTTATAAATTACGCTTTACATTCCATCAAGAAGTTCTAAATTACATCAGTAGATTTTAAATTACATTAATACACTTTAAATTACATGGGCATCTCTATGACAAAAAAAAAAATTTAGCATCACTTTGGGACCACAAAAGGAATCTTCCATGTCTGTAGTTAGAGAGACAACATCAATGTTTCATCACATGCTTTACAATTTTTTATATAACTAGCGGCCATATGCTATATATTTGTAAAATCCATGGTACATATGCATTTTAAGTTTTGATACCTAAAGCTTTGCCGTCCATATGTAGAATGAAGCATGGTCACATAATTAAAGAGTGGGAGGTGCTCACAGTGTGATTACTTTGGACTTTCAAGAAATAGTTGCTCGCAGTGGCTGTTGAAGCACGTTGGTGAAGCATAGTCATAGAACTAGTGGTGCTTGTAGTGGTTGTTGAAACTCGTGGTGGCTGGGTTATGGTTCGGTGGTTGTGTTTCCTTCTCCCTTGGGTGGCTGGTGCTACCATCACGAATTATGTGTGCGCGACATTGATTTTGGGGGAACAAGTGTGTTTTTGACATTGAAAAATAAAAGTTGCATTCCTGAAGATTGAAGATGGTGCTTTTAAAAAAAATGAATTTCTTTTGTTAAAAAAAAGAATTTTTCAAAATAAGAAAAATGAATTTTTTAAAAACAATTTAGGGGTAATTGGGACATTTCACATTCGTAAATGTTAGATTTAATAGCAAAAATAGACGGTAGGGGGGAATTGCCACAAAAACAAACAAGGGGGGGGAGACATTGCTCCAATTAAAAGAAAGGGAGCAAATTGAAATTGCACAAATACATTAGGGTGACAAAATGTATTTTTTCCTAAAAAAAATTTTAAAAAAATTCATTTGGTGTATAAAAAAAATGAAATATTCATAAGTTGTAAAGAAATTCTGATGGAAAATTCATTTACTTCCCCAACAAAAATAAAGTCATTTTGTAAATAATATGAAACTTAAAGCATTGTCTCACATCAAATTTGTTATTAGTATGTTTCATTTGAATTTAAAATCATAAAATTGTATATAAGTATAAATTAATTTAAATATATAGTATAAGTACAATGAATACTTTCAAAAGTTTTTCATATATATATATATATATAGACACACACACACACCCACATATTCAGTAACTCAAATTGGTGCGTTTGGTTTACAAAAACAAATTTTTATTTTTTTTACATTTTTGAAAAATAAATTTGGTTTATGTTTTTTATTTTCACTATTTTTTAGTTATATGATTGTATTTTCATTTTATTTTTATTTTTACTACTTTCTAATGATATAAACAATAAAATATTGTGTATATAGTTTAAAATAATTGCAAAAATGCCACTATTACAATGTGTTACAGTATTGAAAATTCTAAAAACGTCTTTTTGACTTTTTAGAATTTTCAAAAATTTAAGAAATATTTTATGAAAATAAAAACAAAAAATAATAAACAAATGTATTTTTATCACTATTTTAATTTTCAATAAAAATAAAAATTGAATGAAGCATGGCCACATAATCGAAGAGTGGGAGGTGCTCACAGTGTGATTACTTTGGACTTTCAAGAAATGGTTGTTCACGGTGGCTGTTGAAGCACGCTGGTGAAGCATAGTCATAGAACCAGTGGTGTTTGTAGTGGTTGTTGAAATTTGTGGTGGCTGGGTTACAATTCGGTGGTTGTGTTTCCTTCTCCCTTGGGTGGCCGGTGCTACCGTCACGAATAATGTGTGCGTGACATTGATTTTGGGGGGAACAAGTTGTTTTTGACATTGAAAAATAAAAGTTGCATTCCTGAAGATTGAAGATGGTGCTTTTTTTTTTTTTTTAAAAAAAGGAAGATATTGAATTTCTTTTGTTAAAATAAAGAATTTTTCAAAATAAGAAAAATGATTTTTTAAAAAAACAATTTAGGGGTAATTGGGACATTTCACGTCTGTAAATGTTAGATTTAACAGCAAAAATAGACGGTACGGGGGGAATTGCCACAAAAACAAAAAAGTGGGGGGGGGGGAGACATTGCTCTAATTAAAGAAAAGAGAGAAAATTGTAATTGCACAAATACGTTAAGGTGGCAAAATGTATTGTTTCCTAAAAAATAAAAAAAATCATTTGCTGTATAAAAAAAATGAAATATTCATAAGTTGTAAAGAAATTCTGATGGAAAATTCATTTACTTCCCCAACAAAAATAAAGTCATGTTGTAAATAATATGAAACTTAAAGCATTGTTTCACATCAAATTCGTCATTAGTATGTTTCATTTGAATTAAAAATCATAAAATTGTATATAAGTATAAATTAATTTAAATATATAGTATAAGTACAATGAATACTTTCAAAAGTTTTTCATACATATATATATATATATATATATATATATATATATATATATTTAGAAACACAAATTGGTGCGTTTAGTTTATGAAAACATTTTTTTATCTTTATTTTTTATTTTTATTTCTTTTTATTTTTACATTTCTGAAAAATACGTTTGATTTATATTTTTATTTTCACTATCTTTTAGTTATATAATTGTGTTTTCATTTTATTTTTATTTTTACCACTTTTTAATAATAAAAATAATAAAATATTGTGTATATAATTTGAAATAATTGCAAAAATGCCACTATCACTACAACAAAACCGCGTCATTACGGCGGTTTTTTAGTAGGTTTAACGACGGTTCCGACCGTCGTTAAACCCATTAACGACGGTTTGTAAACCGTGGTGGAACTGTAGGTCTAACGACGGTTTTATCAACCGTGGGAATAACCGTCGCTATGTCTGGTTTAACGACGGTTGTTATAACCGTCGTTAAACCAGACATAGCGACGGTTCTAAACCGCCGTTAATAACTATTTTTAATTAATAAAATTAAATATAACGCCGTTACTAATGCTGTTTTGATTATTAAATTTTTATGTAAAATAAAAATTAATTTATATTTTTAATATTTTCTAAATTAATTTTTATATATTTTATTATATAATAATTAAATGTTTGAATTATTAACTAAATACTAAAGATGCATAAATTATTGAATTATAATGAATCTTCATATACAAAAAAATTTATATACAGAAAATTAATAGTAACAAAAGTGACGAAATTACATATACAAATATAATAACTAAATCAAGTTTCTGGACCCTACGGATGTTGATCACGCTGATGTCCACTACCACGATCGCTGGGGTCCTGAAAAATCAATTTTGTTTGTTAAAATTTTGAATGTTATTAAAATAAACAAAATTATACCAACAATTTTTATGTATTAAAATGTTACCTTGGGTGCGGGACTATGAAGTCCTGAAATTTCAGGTGGCAGCTGACCCTGAAATTTTTGTAACAGGAACGTCATAGCAGCCTCCATCTGTGCTTGGCGTGCTGCGAGCTCAGCATCTCGTCGCTGGAGGTCAGCGTCTCGCTCCTGCATAGCTGTCTTCAGGCGCTGCTGCTCGACGTCCCGCTCCTGCATAGCTGTCTTCAGGCGCTCCACCTCACTCTGTAAGTCGTGGTATGACGGCCCAGACTGTGAGCTCGACCCAGACGAACTACGGCCGAAGACTTGAGTTGGGCAAACACCCAACCCAAATCCTCGAACGCGGCCGGAGTGCTCCTTAGTGCCAAGAGCTCTCGCAAGTGAATCGGCCGTCGAGAGCTCTTGGGACGAGCTGTCCTCCTGCTGGATCGAAGCAATTTTCTCCTAACATTCAATAACAGGAAATTAATAATATTAAACATTATTAAAAATTAAATAATTATCCACTTAAGGTTGATAAGATTTTATTACTCACCGCAACAGCCCGAGCTTCGTCGTTGATGTACGATCCGTCAGCTCTTTTATGAGCTGCCGTCCATACATCACCACGAGTCACTGGACCCTGAAGCTCAATCTCCTGAATATTAAAATGATTAATCAATCAATTTATGATTATAGTCTTATAAACATTTTAAAAAACAAAATATTTATATCAGATTTAAACTTACCATCTCCGCCTTTTTGCGTGCAAGGCTCTTCGATCCAGTAGTGTGTAGCATTGTCAACTGTCTTCTGTTCCGTTTATTCTTCGCAGCCACATCCTAATTAATCACATAGGAAAAATAATTAGTGACAATATTTAAAAGTTAAATTTTAAAAATATATATATTAACAACTTACCCTAGACTTCGCGTCTAGGCGATAGTCTACGAAAGTAGCCCACTGATCAGGTGGGATGCCTGTCGGGACTTCACTCCGCAACTGATCTCTGGTCTTCGTACCATCGTACACTAGGCGAAATATATTGTATCGTGCTGCTCTCCATTTCGCTCCTAGCGACTGCATGATCAGTTTCTTGTGTTGATCCGTCACAATAAAATGTGTCTGCAAACGAAATTAAAAAATTAGTTACACATAAATAATATATAAATTACGAATATCTATAATTAATTGCAAAAGATATATGTTTTCATACCTGAATATTATTTACGAAGACATTCGTCTTCGACTGCTGAGGAATGCTCCTCCAATCCCTGTAAGAGATCGGGAATAATCGAAAGTTATCCCCGATGGTGCCGAGGAAGACACCGAGCAAACCGCCACTGTCTCCGATAGGCTGGTGGTTGTCGTTGAACTGGACAACCACCTTTGACTGCTCAGGCAGGGCCCATACGTCGTGGACAGTCAACTGTCTGGACGTCGTGTGCCCGGTCCCGTCTATCAAAATAATTAGTGACAATTATATATTTATATTACTAAGACAAAATTATTAAGCGCATAAAGTGTACATGATTACAATACTCACCGACTACATCAACTGTCCAACTCCTCCTGCGTCTGCGCTCCTGCTCACCGGGCTGATGCTCCGCCTCTACACCGCCAAAGATCGTCTCAAAATCGAACGAATAATCGTCATCCGGTGCCTGAGCGTCGGGTGGGGGGAGTGTGCAGGGGACGGCCTGCGAATCCAGTGGCTGGGAGTCGCTAAGAGGGACTGATGATGCGGCAGCCTCCGACTCCATAATGGGCTCTCCGCCCTCACTGATCGCCCCACGGGGCGTGGGAGTCTGAGAACTGGACGCCCCTGCCATGTCTGATCTAGCCTTCTTCATCGTCACTACTACTGGCAAAATGAATGTAATAAAACAATTATAAAATAAATTTTGCCTAATAAAAGTGATGGAAATAAATAAAATAGTATAGTAATTATAAGTAGTCTAAAATATATATAAATAGGCGGCAACAACAAAACTAATACCGTAACAAGCATAAATTAACTTCTTCTTCTGGAAACAATCTTTCTAAATTTTGCGTGTGTAACGGATCGCTCTCGTATATAAGATTTTCATCTTCATCACCCATCTCGTATAAGTCACGGGGTTTTAAATGCATCACTATACTCCAGTTCTTGTCCAACTCATCTTGTACATAGTATACTTGATGAGCCTCAGATGCCTGGATGTATGGTTCGTCATCATCATTTTCACCAGTGTGAATCAACCGAGAAAAATCAACCGATGTCACCCCGAAGTCATCAATTGCAATTCCTCTCGTTGTAGTTGTGTTGGCCCACATACACTTAAATAATACGACTGTAAAATGGCCATGGTAGTTTAACTCGACAATGTCCAACAGTTTTCCATAATACGGGACGCCACCAAATTGCATATTCGTATCACTAGTACTTGCATAACTCCTCGTCCCGAAAGTACCGTAAACTCCACTATTTTGAGATGTCATCCCTTGGTCTCGCTCTAAAGTTCGAAATTTGAATCCATTGACATTGTAAGCACTGTATCGACGTGCTCTATCTAGTGGACCAAGTGCGAGATATTTTAAATCAGCACACTGCGATCCATCAGCATCATTTGCGATCTGGAAAACGAATACAGGATGAGTTGTACTCATATTTGACATATGAATTAAATGTGACCATGTTGAAATACTTACACGACGCGAAAACCAAGTGGCAAATTCTCTGTGGACTTTTTTGTCTATCTCGGTAGATGATCGCGTACGACTTCTTAAACTATGCCGTACATAGTCTCTAAATTCCCTGTTGAGAAAACATTGTCTAAACACTTAATGCTACACAGGAAGAAAACTTGTATAATCATGTAGCTAAGTGTGAGTTAACTTACTGTAAGTAAGGATCAACTTCTTTGCAGTTTGTTAAGACATGCCGATGAGCCTGCAATTTTTCCCGGGGAGAAATGGTGAAATAATCAAATCCACCAACTGGTCTTCCTATTGGTGGGAACAAACTCCTGTCAGACGTCTCAACATCGGGTCGATCATCCACACGAGGAGGACGATTGAAGACAGTGTCAACACCATCTATGTATCTGGAACAGAATAACAAAACTTCTCCTGCAATATACGACTCTGCTATTGAGCCTTCTGGCCTTGCTCTATTCCGCACGAAAGATTTAAGTTTACCCAAGTATCTAGAGAACATAGATTAAATGAATAAAATTGGATTAACAATAATGCAAGAAATTGGACAGACTGTGTTTTTAATGTTTTACCTTTCGACGGGATACATCCAACGATATTGGACTGGTCCTCCTAACTTCGCTTCCATGACCAAATGTACAGTCAAGTGCACCATGACTGTAAAGAAAGACGGCGAAAATAACATTTCAAGATGGCACAGCGTCATAATGATTCGATTTTGAAGTTGATCAAGTTCATTAACATTCAAAAATCTGGAGCACAGTTGCCGGAAGAATGAACAAAACTCGATCAGAACTGCAGATACCGGCTTCGGCAGTGTCTTTCTTATGGCTAATGGTAACACTTGTTCCATAAGGATATGACAGTCATGACTTTTTAGTCCTCCGATCTTACGTTGTCTTACATCAATACATCTGGAGATATTACTGCAATAACCGTCAGGCACAGATACATTCTTAAGTGTTTTCAGAAATACTTCCTTGCCTGCATTTGTCAACGTGAACAAAGCAGGTGGATATTTACCGCCATCATCAGGCCACAACTCAGGCCTCACACCAAACTCCTTTAAGTCTTTCCGCGCGTTTACGTGATCCTTTGAACGGCCGGAATCATTAAGTAAAGTGTAAATGATGTTATCGCAGACATTTTTCTCAATATGCATTACGTTAAGATTATGACGCAACATATTATTTATCCAATACGGAAGTTTGAAAAATATACTTTTCTTACACCATTGTTGAGTTCCAGCATCAACCGAACCCTGACTTCGAGAACGCCGTTGTTGAGTCCCAACATCAGTTTTCACATTTTTTCCAAAGACAACTTCAATATCATTGACTTGTCGGAAAATGTCTACACCACTCAGTTGCGGAGGAGGGTTTCTTCTTTCCTCTTTTCCGTCAAACCTATTGCGGGCCAGCCTGAATTTGTGACCCGGAGATAAGAAGCGGCGATGTCCCGTAAAACACCACTTCCGACTGTGAGGGAGACGGACTGGAGTAGAGTCAAAGTTACAGTACGGACAGGCTAATCCAGTATGAGTATTCCAGCCTGATAAACATCCAAGGCCAGGAAAATCACTGATTGTCCACAAAAGAGCTACATGCATATTGAACATTTCTTTACCAAATGCATCGTACGTCTTAACACCTTCAACCCACAACTCCTTCAGCTCTTCAATTAGTGGCTGTAAAAACACATCTATATCATTCCCCGGTGCTTTTTTCCCTGGAATTATCATTGACAACATGAATGAACTCTGTTTCATAGACATCCAAGGAGGAAGATTGTACGGAATCAGCAGAACTGGCCATATACTGTAACTTGTAGATAGGTTTCCAAATGGATTGAAACCATCTGTTGCAAGGCCCAAACGAACATTTCTCGGATCTGATGCAAATTGAGGATTCAGAAGATCAAATCTCTTCCATGCCTCAGAATCCTTTGGATGCCTCATGATGCCGTCAGAAATTTTGGCTTCAGAATGCCATCTCATAAATTCAGCAGTTTTAGAAGACATGAACAACCTCTGCAATCTTGGCTTAACTGGAAAGTATCTAAGAATTTTATTAGGCACCTTTTTTCGCTTCTCCCCCTTTTGTTTCGGTTTCCACCTTGGTGCTGAGCACTTACAACAAGTTTCTCTACTTTCATGCTCACCCCAGTATAACATACAATCATTCTGACATGCGTGAATTTTTTTGTAGTTCAACCCCAACTTATTAATGATTTTTTTAGCCTCGTAAAATGAAGGCGGAATCTTGGCATCTGGGAATACATCGACAAGCAACTCAAGTACCATCGACATTGCTTTGTCGCTTAGGCCGCACAAACACTTGATGTGATACAACTTCACCAAGAAAGACAGTTTTGAATACTTTTCACACCCTTCATAGAGCGGTTGTTCACCATCTTTCAGTAACTCATAAAAATATTTGACACTATCATCCATCCTTTCTGCTGACTGCGGATCTGGCATATCCACAGAAGCGATGCTCTCATTTTCGGGGTGAATCCCGAATGCATCACGGACTATGTTCTGGACATGGTCATCTCGAACTATGGGTTCTGAGACCTCAATTGGCATTATAGCATGTCCTACAGCAGGTTCTTCTGTAATCATTTCTCCGTGCAAACTCCAAAAAGTGTATCCCTCCGGAAATGGTTTGACGATCAAATGTTGGCGCACGACCTCGATGAGTTGCCATTTTTTGAATCTACACTTTGGGCATGGGCATATTATTCTACCTTCGACCCCAGAGTTAGCATTTGCGAATTCCAAAAATCCGTCTAAACCATTTAGGTACTCTATTGAATGTCGAGGTTTATTGATCCAAGATTTATCCATTTCTGAAATATTTATAAATTTAGATATCAATTAACTTAAATAACTCTTAATCTGAACTAAAAGAAAACATGACTATTTTACATGAGAAGGGATTTGCAATTGATTGTGCATAAAACACAACACATTTTGAAGAGGTGTAAAATGTTTTACATGTAAAACATTTTTGACAAATTTTATGATAATAGACATTTAATGAAGCACTAAATAAAAAATCTTCGTTATTGTCATTAATTAAAAGGATGAGTTTCATGATCAAATCTCTACGAATCTGAATTTTTTGGAAAAGACAGCTACTAGCAGGAAAGAAATTGAATTATGATTTTACATCTGCCGTAACAATTTTTATTATAGTATTTACATGGTAAAATTTCTAACGAACTCTTAAAGGGAATTGAAATTTCCAATTCCCTATCTGAAAAAGTAAAATCAGTGGCCCACACAAGGGCCATATATTGAAGAATAATTCTACTCAATTACATTTAAGATATTGTTTGTTCCTTAATAGAGAATCTAGTGTAATTAATTAAAATAATGAGTTTCATGATCGAATTTCTACGAATGTAAATTTTTTGCAAAGGAAAAACCACTAGCAGCAAAAAATTAAAATATTATTTTACAGCTGCCGCAAAAATTTCAATTATAGTATTTACATGGTAAACATTCTAACTAATTCAGATAAGGAATTGAAATTTCAATTCCCTATTTAAAAAATTAAAATCTGTGGCCCATATAAGGGCCATATATTCAAGAATAATTCTACTCAATTACATATAAAATCTTGTTAGTTCTTTAATAGAGAATCTAGTGTAACAACAAAGTGCATTCAAAATTATTACACTACTAGCATACATATTAAAATTATGTTATTATAAATTTATTTCCATTTTTTAAAAATTATGTGTTTTTTTAAATGAGTTTTATTTTTTTAAAACTAATTCATAATACTAATTTTGTCTATTTATTAACATTTATTATTTTATCTCATCACCTGAATAAATATTTTAATATTTTATTAACAACTGTAATATAATTTGACTATTATTAATTTATGAATATTAATTAAATACGTTTATCAATATAATAACTACTTTCAATTTATGTTATTATTAATTCATTAAAAATTATTACACTACTAGCATACATATTAAAATTATGTTATTGTAAATTTGTTTTCATGTTTTAAAAATTATGTGTATTTTTAAATGAGTTTTATTTTTTTAAAACTAATTCCTAATACTAATTTTGTCTATTTATTAATATTTATTATTTTATCTCATCACCTAAATAAATATTTTACTATTTTATTAACAACTGTAATATAATTTGACTATTTTTAATTGATGTATATTATTTAAATACGTTTATCAATATAATAACTACTTTCAATTTATTTACATTAATTTTAATAATATTTGAAAAACAGTAAATAACTTGTATTTAAAACAAAATTTACTATCATTTTATACTAAATTAATAATATTATATATATTTCTTAAATTTTTATTAAAATATACGTATATTATAATATTAAACATCATAAATATCACAAAAATAACACAAAATTTAAAATTGATTCATACAATAATGTACATCACAATGACAAATATATTTATAACAAAAGTAGTAAGTAAATAAAATATCTAATATTATCTCAATCTAACATATAATAATTTGAAATAAATTCATTCAAAATCTAATTAATTAAATTACATACATTCAAAATGATTCTAAATAAATAACGCACAAAAATCAAAATTAAAGTGTCGTCCCAACGTCACAATATCTTTACAAAATAAAATAAAATAAATATAAGAAAATATTTTGAACATACAATATAAAAAGAAATTAATCAAATACAATTAAAAAATTAAATGACATACCTTGAGAGTAAATAAAACACGCCGGAGATAACACTACAGTCAAAAAACTTCACCAGCACAATAAATAAATTCAGAGACTATATTATAGAAAAATAATCTATCAAGAAACTGTTGTAAGAAAAATAAAGGAGACCATCCAATTTATAGACGAATGCGCGGTTTAACGACGGTTATTAACCGTCGTTAAACCGACCAAAAACCGTCGCTAAATGGGTTTAGCGACGGTTTCCAAAAAAACTGTCGTAACGTGTAACTTTAACGACGGTTTTTACTAGAACCGTCGTTAAACTACACGAACATCGAGTAACGGTCTGAATTCCGAACGTTATAACTTCACGACGGTTTTATGTTTAACCGTCGTTAAATCACAACGGTTTTACAATAACCGTCGTAATGTCCGCCAAATATTTCCCTTCGCCCCAGATGACCACGGTTGGATCTTACCCGTCCGTATTTCACGACGGTTTTTTTGAAAACCGTCGTTAGGTGTCGAACTTTAACGACGGTTCATAAACCGTCGTTAAACTTGGCTTTAGAGACGGTTTTTTATGACCGTCGTTAAACACCCGTCGCCATTCCCCGCTTTTCTTGTAGTGTATTACAATGTATTACAGTATTAAAATTTTTGAAAATGTCTTTTGACTTTTTAAAATTTTCAAAAATTTAAAAAATAATTCATGAAAATAAAAACAAAAAAAGAATAAACAAATGTGTTTTAATCACTATTTTTAATTTTCAATAAAAATAAAAATTGAAAACTAACAAAACAAACATATTTAAGCCTTCAAAAGGGAAATAAAAAATATGGGTTTCGAAAGAAGTGGCTACACATTGGGCAAATCTTAGAGGAGATCAATTTTATTGGAAGGTATATATCCTTGTGTAGACTTAATTTATATTGGCTAATTATCATTCAATGTTGACTATACATAATTCAAGAAATTTCACTATATTGAGCGATTAGTCTTTAACCGAACGATTGGTTGAGCACAGTGACATAGCAATTGAGCAACTATCTCTGTGAATCTAGTAAAAGTCACCATTATATCATAATAATTTTTTTATTGTAGACTGTGATAGTCAAATTAGACAAATAAGGTATAAGACAAATGTCAAATAAAGAAAAGACTATACAAAAAGTCTCAACAGTTAGAAGTTAGTCTCAAAGAAGTTGAAAATGTCTATTTATATGATAGATAGGTCGGTAAATTCCCTAGAAACATTTAAATCTTTTCTTTGGACAACTGGAAGTTAGAATTACTGTTTTAAGTATCACATCAAAAATATCAAAATTGAATTATGGTTCGTGTCTCTTTTCAATTATGTTTGTTGTGAATGGATTGAGCTTATTGAACTTAGTTTTCAGGATTGACCAACTTAATTATTGTGTTATGACATTTAAAATATTAATTTTTTCTATTGAATTTAACCGATTTATGAGTTCCATAAATGACTTAAGAAAATGATAGCGGGAAGGTCTAAATTTTGTGTGGTGATCTTATATTCCAAGCGTTCGCTTCTTTCTCCAGTCATTTACACTTTCCTCTCTCCTAACTTACGTGTTATTAGTTAATGTCCAAACAAAGCCGTGTCAAATCAAAATAAGATACCCGACAATCACGTGGCCTTATACCCACATTGATGGGTCCTCCAGCTACTCGTGGGATTTTTGCTGGGGTCCAATTTGGAAAGGGTCCGCAATTTCAACTAAATCCTAAATAGGAATTTAAGGACGTAGAAAGATAAAAACTCCATGAAAATACAAAGGAAGGTACGTAACATCCGGTAAATAATCATTCTGAGAAAAGCCTCTCTCTCTCTCTCTCTGCGCAACGAAATACAGAGTAAAAAAGTTTTCTCTTTAGAGCGGTTGCTATCAGCCCGTGTGGGTGACAACCTCTCTTTTTATTTTTATTAACAAATAAATCTATAAAATTTATCTTTTATGATATATTTTAAAAATAATTTTGATATAGTTTTTAAATAGTTCTAAGAGTTTTTAATTTTTTATCTCACTTTAATTGGAGTCGATGCTTTTACCCTCTGATTAGGATTTTATTAGTTTTTTTTGTATTTTAGTTAAATTATATTATAATATTTTAGAAAATTTTAAATTTGATTCAATAAGTATATAAAAGTAATTATTTAACTGCAGTATTGATGATGGTGAAAATTTTTTATTTCAAACATCAGAAGATCTTTGGAATAAAAAAATTTAAATTTGATTCAATAAATAAATAAAAGTGATTATCTCATTGTAATATTAACGACAGTGACAAATTTTTATTTCAAAGATAAGAAGATTAGTAAAATTTTTATGTGATTTTTAGTTCAACAAAAAAAGTATAGACATTTATTTGATATTAAATTTAAATTTTTTATAATTATTATAAATATTGTTAAATTTTATTTTGAATAAAAATATTGTCATTTTTTTCAAAATATTAATCATTCCAATTTGTTAAATATTTAATTATACAATATATTAAAAATTAATTATCTTTATATTAGTAATTACACATTAAATGACAGAATTTTAAAATTTTTATATATTAATATGTCCAAATATTTTATCAAAGAAGGACTTAGAAAATGTAGATCAATAACTAAATACGACTTAGGATATTTAAATGGAACATGCGTGGATCCGGTCTACTTCGTTTGGTAAGTTCATTTAATAATGATATCTTCCAAATTTAATAAATAGGCCAAAAGGCCAGTTAGGATACACGCGTGTTCCAATCGTCCACCGAATAATCGAAGGGAACACGCTTTGGCTTGTGGATTGAGATCATCGAAGGGACTTCTACGTGATATTCATTAAGTCGAAATTCTCACGGAGTTAATATTTACTTTCAATAAAGGTGTTTATAGTTTGATTAAATTCAGTTTTGGAGGTTGAACTAAATTAAATTGATTACATTTTTTTTTAAATTAATTTAATTTAATTTAAATCGTAAAATTAAATCAATAAAAAAGTCAGTTTAATTTAGTTCGATGTAATCACTGCAACCCTTGATCTGTCTCCCGCCCCACGATTTTAAAAATTTTTGAATGAAAATAGGCGGGTCAGAAGGGCCCATTAGAAAGAAAAGCTGTAAAAAAAAAAAAGTTATGAGACTTGTCTTAAAAGCCGTAACGCGTGGCTTAAGAATACAGCACTATGCAAAGAAGCATGGCTTAATAGTACTATGATGAACCGGCTAAAGGCAGGTGAAGCAATCTAACCCTAATATTTTAATAATTTAAATCATATATAATAATAATATATTATTTTAATAAATTGATTTGATTTGATTTAATTTAAATTTTTATGAATTAAAAATTTGTAATAATTTTAAAAATTAAGAGAATTATAAATTTAAAAAATTTAAATAACAGACAGAATTTAAAAAATAGAGGTAAGAACTATTAAAAATATATTTATTTATTATATAAGTTAAAGAATTACAAGAAAAATATGAAAATTTACGTTTTAAGATTAAAATATAATTTTTTAAAAGTTTAGGGGTCAAAATGTAAATAAAGAAAATTTGCAAGGACTTCTCTCTAAAATTAAATTTTTGCATAAAGATCTCTCGGAATATTTTAAGAATCTCAACTACCCAAAAAACATAAATTTTGAATTTTCTCTCTCTCTCTCTTT
Source organism: Gleditsia sinensis (assembly GCA_037074535.1). Lineage (NCBI taxonomy): Eukaryota > Viridiplantae > Streptophyta > Magnoliopsida > Fabales > Fabaceae > Gleditsia > Gleditsia sinensis. Next base: position 21,352,607 of record CM073469.1, read on the forward strand.
CAAATTTTTTCTTTCAAAACTTTAAAATTTCTCTCTAAAATTTCACCGTTTTTGGACCTTAGATTTCGACACCACCACCACCAATGGACTCTGGACGAAAAGTTTTGCAGATCCATCCAATTGGTTTCTGAAAAATTGGGCGGAGATTGGCCAAAAAATAGAGAAAAAAATCACCTAAAAAGATAATATCCGAAACTCTTATCTGTAGTTCTCAAATACAAAAACTAACACTGTAGTTTGATTCAGAAGGTGCCAAAACCTTAGAATCTCAAATTTTAAGATCATCCTCTCTTGCACGTACCGCATCTCTCTCGGTGAGTGACGCCCATGCGAAGTTCTTCAGGTGGCGCGTGCAGCGTGTGAATTTAGTCCTTGTTGCGTTGATCGAGTTTTCGAAGGCCAAATTTTACAAATTCAGAGTCATTTTTAAGGTTTTTAGACTCTCCGAACTCATTTTTAGAGTCTATTTTGCCAAATTTGACCGGAAACGTAGATTTTGGTGTTGTCCAACTTGGTATCCTAACTTTGTGAGTAGATAATTCTTTCTATGACATGCCCTATACTCTTCTTCATTTTTAAATGTGAAATTGATTATGTTTATAAGTTATTTACACTTTTATATGTTTATCAAATAGATTAAATTATCTGAATTGTTTACAATTTGTAATATAGTTCAAGAAGAGTATAGATTTAAAAATGAATTTCTGAACTTATGGTACATTTGATACATGTATTTCTCATTAAATGAATATATATGCACGTAGCATTGATTTATAAAGTTATATGATTATTTTGAGAAAGTGCATGTATATGTGATAAACCCTGAATGGATAATTTATGACAGATGAGTTGTATTGAGAACGAGATTCTGTAATATACTGAAAGCTCTATTTTGAATGATATAGAATATGTGCATATGATAATTTTGTGTAAGAATCTTATTAAAAATACTATTTGCTAACAACCGGTGATGTTAGCCCTGATGCACCTTGATACCTCAGCTAGTAGGAGTGGTGCTAGTTTCGTGTGAGGGCCAACATATGGGATATGTTATGTGATGGAGAGCAGGATGGATCCTATTTGGGCGAGATGCCAGTTATATAATATGTGATTTACCTTTCCTTGCTTTGTACTTGAAAAATTGCCTATATTAGAGTCCCTTCGCGTGTCCTATTGAATGGTGGTAGGACAAACTTTGATTGAGATGTTAAGTATAGACAAATCCTACACTAACAAAGTACACAAGTGATTGAACTCTAATATGGTGGTTCTAATATAGGATCTTCCTAATATTTTTATAAGAAATGTTTTTAATGCATATCAATGTTTGATTAATGATCATATTGTATCATATATGGTTACAAATATCTGAATATGATTTAAACTGATGATATTTGAAAATGCGGATCCCATATGGATGTACTTCTGAACTGTAATTTTCGATGTGATAAATTTTAATATATGAGTATATCCATATGTTGATCTAAGAGGTCATAGGAGGTATCTGCTCACAAAGTTGTTAAACTCACTACACAATACTTACATTTCTTTTTTCAAATAAAGATTCAGAGTTTGGTCCTGCAGCTATGTGATCATCTAGGTGTCGTATTCTCTGGGTGAGCCTATGTTGTTTCCAAGGCTCGAAATGTTTAAAATATTATGTCATTGTAATCTAGAATGTACTCTGAACGCCACAAGCATGATCCCTACTTCTGCTGTAATAATGTTAAGTGTAGTTTTGGCTTGTATAATTAGTTATATTAAAAATTTGTAAACGTATGATATTTTTCTGATATGTGATACTGTGAAGCCGTATGTAAATAAATAAAGGTAAAATTATCTGTTAGTTGTGTTATTCGCATTCCATTAAATTGGGGCGTAACAAAATTAAACTAAATTAATCGATTTTTTTTTAAAAAATCAATTTAAACTAATTTTAATTGATTTTTTTTCAGCTTGATTGATTTTGTACACCCCTAAACTTTAACATTAGTTGAAATAGTTATATTATTTAATCTCATCGGACAATATTTGAATTGAATAATTGACACTAACGCTAATTGAGATTTTGGTTTATCTAAAAATTTTAGTTCATATGTCCAGTTGGTCTAATTAGTCAAGTCATGTCAAAGTAGAGTGACAATTTTTTTTTATAAAAAATAAAAAAATTTAGACAATTAAGTCAATCGAGTTGGTTAAGTCAAATTTGAATTTATATTAAAAGTTAGATCTTACCCACTCATTAAAATTCTATTTTTTAATAAAATAAAATCCATTTAACATGTTAATATGAGTTAATCTAATCGTTACAATTTGTTTTTAATGAATTCAGTCAAATTTAAACGAATTGTTAAATTTTACACACTCTTTGTTAATATGGTCACAAGGGTAAGTATGTGATATGCAATTAAATATAAATAATCAATATTTCAGAATACTTTCGTTCAATTATTATTATCATGATTGATTGAGCAATTCGCTGATATTTTATTAATTATATATTTGCTTTTCTTTAAATAACAGTTTTTTAAGGAGTTAAGTTGAGTACATAAACATGAGTTTTAATTATTTTGCTTTATAGTGTTAATAATTATTGCATATACATCTTAAACGAAATTTTAAAATTAATTAATGTAAGATAAATACTATCACTGGTTAATAACAAGATAATCTGTAATTATTCTCTTGATTAAACTAATAGAAATTATTGGCACAAAAATTTTCAGTAAAAATATCTAAACAGGAATGTTTTGAGGGGAAAAGAGAAAAACCATAAGTTGATCCCCGATAGAAAAGATGATTTTTCATCTTGTTTTTCACCTATTAATTTTATCAATTTTGTCTCTTACATGTCAATGTGCTTTCTATGTCATCCTCTAATTGACATTTTGTGCAAAATTAATCTCGAAATTAAATAATTGCTACAAGTGATAATTATCTATCTAGTCAACTACACGTGATAGATAACTATAAAGTAAGCAGTTATCTAATTTTAGGGTTAACATTTTTATAGAATGTTGACCGGAGGAAGACATTAGAGTAGTTAGTGTGATTAGCAGAAAAAGTAAATACTATTAGTTAGGGGTGAGTATCGGTTGGATTTAATCATGTTGAATCATAAACTCAATTGACCAAATAACATTCGGATTGAAAGACAAATATCCATCATCAACTGAAATTTCGGATTATTAAAAAAATACGGGTTATATTAGATTTGGTTGAGTCAATTAAATTGAAAGATATTGTGATTTTATAAAAAGAAAAATAAATACATGAGAATTCAAAACTTATTTTTTTTTAATTGAATCAGATTGAGTCAAATTCAGTCAATTTGAATAAAAAAAATGGCATTGACCGACCCATCCATGAGAACTCCATTTTGTAATAAAATATAATTCGTTTAAACTTGTTAATCCAAATTAATCCGATCGATTAATTTTTTTCAGTAAGTTTGATCAAATTGTCCAGTTATATTCATTCCTAATTTTATTCACACTATTGTTCTAAGAATACTACTACTTGTACTCTTGTATCTTTCACCATCTGAAAAAGATTCTATTTATTTCTAGTTTCTTTTTCTAAGCTTTTCTATCAAGGACTGTTTTTGCCTATATAAAAGGATAGGGTTCTTTATACCAAAAAAAAAAAAAAGGATAGGGTTCTTTTGTACTACAAGAATCTTAATATAAGAAAGAAAAAGTGGGATTCAACATGAGGCGTTCTTTCTTTTCTTTTTTTCATACTTCGAAGAGTATCGAACTTGCGACCCTATCCCTTAACCCCATCCCACCCAAAACATTAGATAGTGGATAAGGGTTATGAAGAGAAAGCAAAACAAGGGAAAAGCCGAAAAGGATTACGAATTAAATGAAGTCCAGTTACTAAATAAAAATTCAAACACATTATATATAATTATCCAAGCTGCAATTTGCATGAATGTAAAATGACTTAAAAGTATGAAACAACTTTTCAAGTTATTTCAGATAAAAGGCAGAAAACTCTTGTAAAAACAATTTAACAAATTTCAGTCAGAACACAAAAGAGAGAAGAAAAAGAGAAAATGAAAACCAAACAGCTCAACTCTTGGAGAATGCGGGAGCTTGTTGCAGCTGCTGATACATGGCAGCTATCCTACTGTATGCATCCATAGTCATGGGCTGCAATTATGTCAATAAATAATGATTTTTAATTAATTTCCATTTAATAATAATATAAGTAAATAAATAATTACTTTATAAATATCTTAAATTATGAAATCAAAAGTTAAATAAAAAATTATTTTAGAATTCATTTCAAGGAAAAACAACACCAGATTTTAATAATATGTGCAAAAAATTGACATAATAAAAATTCTCACTAAACATTTTAAAAAACAATAAAACAAAGACAAAACCAAAGAAGCGCTATAATATACCATTTTCTAACCTGTGACTGGCATGCTAGAAATGTGGACAAGGGGTCAGGCATTATGGTTGCCGGAGGCCCTTGCAGTCGATTACCACTACCTGAGGCATCCCACGAGGCCATAGGCATGAAGGCAGTAATAGGGTGGAGGATGGGAGGGATGGTTGGGATGTTAGGGCGAGCCATGTTGTTCATATCCACACCCATACCCAGACCCATGCCCATGCCCATGCCCATACCCAATCCCATTCCCATTGGAGCCATCATGGACATTTGAAGTTGTTGTTGCATGGTCATTGGCAGCATCATGGAGGGCATGCTCATTCTACTCATCATTTGCACTTGCGCTTGCAGCTGCTTCAGATATTCTATCACCTCATCCAGAATTGAAGCTTTATCAGTCTGTAATAAACAAGATGAAGAAAGTTCATATATTCTAACCATAGCATAAATGTGCTATTTCTAATTTCAATAATAGTTCTAATTCACTCAACCTGAGTGGGATTGAAAGTCTTAATAAAATTTGCTTATTTTATGTGAAATTGAGTATTAAAAATCTGTCACATGTCCACTTAAATAATTTTAAAAAATTTCATTGAATTAAATACACAATAAATTTTTAATGTTCTGTCTATATAAAATTTAATTTACCGTGAATAAATCAAATACTTTATCATTAAATATATATAATTAGACCATGTTCAACTTGCAAGAAATTATTGAAATATTTTTTTGCTCGATTAAATTGAGATATTTTTGTGTAAGCATAACCAACGTAGACTCATGAATCAATGTCTACATTTACAGGATTTCACCGTACTATAATAGTAATTTTTATTGTTGATTTTTACTCATCTAGATATAATTAGGATTTTTAAATAATGTGATAGGCTAAACCTTCTCAAAGAATATTCTAAGTGAAATTGGCCTTTTCCTTTTTTTATTTTGGGTGGACGAGGCTATAACTTGTTGAATGACCCAAGAGCTAAGGCAATAAATGAGCGAAGGGCCTACAAATAGAGAGGGCATATCTGGGGGCAGTTGGCTGTCTCCTCACCGAACAACCTTCTGTCAAGGTGTCACTAGCTCACAATAAGTAATACACGAGTTTGTGTGGACTAAGATGGTTGCAGTTTACAATACATGGTCCCTAAGATTCTTATGGCCATCTTATCGGAAAGGATTTTTGGACCACATTTACTCCTTCCACACCAGAATCTCCTTATCTGAGTTTTTGGTCTTTTGACATAGACCTCTGAAGCAGAAGAAGGTCTACATATATTTATGAGAGAGAGAGAGAGAGAGTCCATGATTCCATGATTCATGCAACGCCCAAGTGACAACTAAGTTAATGCTGTCATCTATGAAGACATGAGTTGGAGGAGACGAAATTGTAAGTAAGGGTCCACATCGGCCAATTTTAGTTAGGTTAAATAATAAATTAAATTAAATTTAATAGTATTTAAATTTAAAAATTAATATTTATCAATGATTGAAATTTTAAATTATTTAAAAAATTTGAATTATATTACTGAATTGATTGAGTTGATTTGAGTTTTTTAAAAAAATTGGATTTGCTAGAGTCAAGTGGCAGAGGGAAGCTCCACGAATAAATAATAAAAAACATAAAAAAAAGCTATCTTTCTTTGATTGCAAAAAGCAAAAGAAGAGATTAAAAGATATTGTAATTCTATATATAAAAAAAAGCATTAGAATTTAGTAACTTATTATTATTATTATTTTTGATCGGATGGAGTTTGAGCGGATTCTAAAAATTGCACCCAACCTGTCCAAGCGAACTTTATTTTTTTTAATAAAATACAATCTTAAATCCGTTAATAAAAAAAATCAATTTGATTAATGCAATGTTTTGTCAATGGATTTAATCAGGTTTGAACGGATTATCAGTGTATATATATACACTTTTAATGATAAATAATGTATCTCTATCATGATTCACGACTCTTAAAACAATTAGACCTTCTTTTACTACAGTAAAATTTATGGTGAAGAAAGCTATTCTATTTTAAGGATAGATATATCACAAGCTTCAAAAAAGAATTTACAGTTTATTTTTAAAAAACTACTAACATAAAAAATCAAACCTAAAATTTACAAACAAAATGTTTCAATTTTTACCAACTAAATTAATTCTCATTAGCTTAAAGCAATCAGTTTAATAGCAATTGTTTTTTTGGCAACTATGTGTAAATGATAATTGCTGTAAGAATATTCAATTTCATTTTAGATCATTAATAAGATATATTATTAGGTGAATCTGAGTTAAAGATTACAACTGCTGGAAGCAATGGTGAGTTGAGGAAATCATGTTAAAGTGAGATCAAAATATATTTGTATTGAATTATATATGTTGAAGGTTAATTAGAAAAAAAATTAATAATATTTCTTTAATGTCTCATTAAATTAATGTTGCCTTTTGGAAAGCTTACAAGGATTAAACAAAAAAAGAGTAATGCACAGTATAAATTATTTATCAATTTAATTAACATAGAAAAGCCATAAATATTCACAACTAGTTATATACCTTACTGGAATTGGGGACCAGCTTTTGCAGTGTCTTCATTCTTTGGTTTATCTTGTCTCTCCTTTTCTGAAGAAAACAAACACAAATATTGAATCCATAAACATCAAACCCTGATTTTCATGAAAAAAGAGAGACTACGATCAATTTCAACTAAATACATTAAATTAAGTAAAGTGCATTTATCTTGACCTATAGTTCTAATTATAGTTTTTCTCCTAATGTGAATAACATTATATTGATCAATACTGTTCTGTTTAAATCAGATATTAAATTTGATGTTTTTAAAATTGTTTATTTTGTACATAATTTTTATGTAATTTATCTAATTTAAAAAGTCTACTATAATTAATAGAGAAGGATGAACTCAACACTATAATTAGGGAACATGTATAAGCAGGTAAAGAGAAGAGTACATTAGAAATTTTCAAATTAATTAAATAGTACAAAAGTTATATAGAATATACATTATTTTAAAACGTCAGAGTTTGATTTGGATGGAGAGTACTTATTGTAATGCGATATATAAATTAAGGATACATTGTAATATTTTTTTTATATTAATGAAAAAAATTATAATTAAGAGTATAAATTAAGATAAATAAATATTATTTTCCTTAAATTCAGTAAAAGATATCTCACCCTTTCAGATTGATTATGTACAGCAGCAGTTCTACTCCCTTTGGTGGACATTGACGATTTCACTGTTCTTCTCTTCTTGTTCTTCTTGTCACTTGCCTCTCCCTATAATTTTTTTTAAAAATTTAAATAAATTGAAAAAACACGAAGAGTTATAAAACTAAGAGAGAAGCTAATCACAAACACAACTGCAAATAAGCGATCATGTAAAATGAATCTGAATTTTTTTTTTTGTTTAAGGATAACAATTTGATTCATTCATTTATATTCTTTTATTATTAAATAATTAAATAGTTGTTAAAATACAATTAAAAAACTTTGCCTGTGATATACTATAGCAAACAGAATCATGGTCCTCCGAGGCGGTGGCGGTGGTCTCTGCAAACTGCTTGGCGGAGCTGGTGTTTTCCGGCGAACCCATTGAGGTAGAAATATAACCCCCATCATCCAATTCCCTATCGCGCGTGTCGAGGGTCACGTGATGGCTACCTCTCCCACTCTCACCACTATGATCCCTGCTACTCCAGTCATGTGTTACAGGCACACGCGCCACCTCGGTGCGTTTCAAAGCGTGGAGGGCTTCCCCGTCTTGGGCGGCCCCATCACAAGATCCCACACGTGTCGAGCAACCCAACTTGCACGTGCCGATCCCTCCAGCCATACAGTCCACAACCTGCGTACCCTGCTCTTCCGTACGATTCGAGCAAGGCACTAAGGCGTCCATAGTCATTGTGTTTGAAGGGGCGACTGCTGCAGCTCGGTGAGGTTCAAACCATGGCACTAAATCGTCTCCGTCACCACCGTCGGATATGGATTTGTTCCGGTGGGGCAAGCAATTGACTTGGTTGACTATGGACTCTAAGGTGCCACTTGCACGAGGAAGCTTCTCACATGTGTACATGGAGGGGACGGGCCTGGTGTTTGTGGCGGCGGCGATGATGGGTTTTTCCGGAAATCGCGGCAGACCAAAGCCGTTCATGGATATCTGCCCATTCTGCCATGTAAGCTCCGCAACTTCAGAGTCTAACCTGCATGGAGTACCAGCCATTACATAAGCTCACAAAAGCATAAGCGCAAACAGATAGAGTGCAAGAGAGAGACAGTACATGGGGACATCAGGGGCAGCGGAATTGGAGTTAGAACGAAGAGAGACTCTGGGGCCTGTTTGATTGTCATCCACATCCCAGCTCGGAACACACTGGCTCATTTGGTGGAAGAAGATATATGTAGTCTCAGACACTGTTGTATACGCTCAGTTCAAATGTTGGAGAAGAAACAGAGTGTGGAAGACGGAGGAAAATGCTAAGATGATGTGGTGATGTAGTTGTGAATGGGAAGCCAATGTTAGATGAGAGAAGGTCGTTCTTGTGGATTCTATTTCATGAGGGAAAAGGGAGAATCTGGTCCACATGCAGGAATGGAAAAGGGGTTTCTTATTTGAAATATCAAAGAGTATTGGTGCTATTCACGTCTCAAAAATGGGCATGATCATTAAATCGGTGAAGGACTGAAGGTTGCCATTTACTGGACGTCTATGTTTTAACCGTAAGTCGTATTGATGGTAAATACAAAATTTTAAGATTTTTATATTATAAAATATGATTATTAAAATTTATATTTATAAAATTAAGTAAATAAGTTATCTAAGATATAGATAGTTAAATAGTATATACTTATATATTTAAAATTTTATTAATAATTTTTTGGTAAAATTATTAATAACTTTATTATATGCAAAAGGAGTTCATATTTCTACATGATATAATACTTAGTTATCAATAATAGTTATTACAATATTATTTTTAATTAATTACAAAAAATTTAATTACATATATAATTATCATTAATATTAAGAAATTAATCAAAATGACATTTTTTTAGTTAAAAAATTTGGGTAAAATCTTATTTTAGTTCCTTAAAATTACAGAAATTTTTTGTTTAATTTCTAAAATTTATTTCGGTTCGAATATATTTTTTATTGTTTATAAATATCTTTTTTTAGTTCTTAAAACTAATTTTGTTAAAAAAAGTAATAATAAATATTGACTTAACATACGTGCTATTAAATCTACTAAGTTATTTATCCAAATAATTGATTCAACCAAAAGTTTCACTATCATCTCAAAAGGATGATATCTGACCATTTTACTTTTTGTGATGAGTTTTAATTGAGTCAGTTTAAGTTTAAATCTAAGTTGAATGGCTAGACACAATAATTTTGGTACAAAAAGGGAAGCGTTAGACTAAGATAGCTATTTAGGTAGATAGATCAAAAGGTTATAAAAACTTATATATGTGTGTTGAAATTAATATTTTTTATTAATTGTTTTTACAGAAATAGTTCAAGTGACTAAAAGGAGACATTTATAAAACGTTAGGAATATATTTAAATCAAAACAATATCATTTTAATAATAGAGAAAAATGAGACCTGGTTCGCCAATTTTTTATTTTTTTTATTTTTTAACGATTCTTTGACAACAGTTTTACTAACCAATTTTTAGGGTTAAATTGAAGTGGTCCTCCACTGGTTCACATGTTTTTTGGGTTGATTGACCGATTTGATCCCATTTTTTCAACACTAGTGCCACTAGAACGAAAGGGTGAATATTGTTGGAGTAATTATGTCATCAACTCGATTTTGTTATCATAAATCTTAATTATTATCAAATAAGTAAAAAATATAAAATAATATTTTATTCATGCTATTAAAATATAGAACGAGATTCCTCATATCATACATGTGCTCAAAGGTGTCCATATTTGCTTTTCTCCTTTTTTTCACAAACACCCACTATATTCGGCTAGACGTGTTTGTGGATTTGGCTGTGTCGGGGATATATACTTGGCCCATCTTCATAGTTTTGAGCTTGAGTCTAATATCTAGACTAAATGAATTTCAACTTAAGCCTAAGTATTATGCTTATGAACCTTTAGGTCCATTGAGCTTGGTTTGTGCTGAACCAACAATACAATTTACTAATTTAACTATTTTTAAAATTTTATAATTATATTTATTTTATTATATTTTCCTTTGTAGTATATTAATTTTCTTTTTTTACTTTATAGATTCATTTTTTTCTTCTTTTAATAGTCACATATAAGAGCCCGTTTGGTACGCTAGAATGAAAAAAAAAAGGAGACGGAATACACTTATCAAACGTTTGGTACGCTAGAAAGAATGGAATAGAGCATTCCATGGAATGCTCTATTCCATTAAACCTCAAAAAATCCATTCCGTCAAACAACCGAAGGAATATTACATTCCTTCCTGTAAAACACATTTTTACCCTTCCCATTTTCATTTGTGCCTTTGCCTTCCTTTGCACCGCTGCTTGCTTCATTTCCTGCTGCTTCCTTCGCGCGCCGTTGCCTGCTTCCGTTCCTGCTCCTGCTTCTACTTCCTTCGCACGTTGCCTGCTTACTTCTCATCTCTTCTTCGTGTGGTTCCTACCCATGCGTCTGGTTGATTCCTTCGTGTGCTTCCTTCCTGCGTCTGGTGTGTGCTTCCTTCCTGCATCTGGTTGCTTCCTTTGTCTGGTGTTGTGCTGGTTCTCCATTGCATTTTTGCGAAGCTTTTTGTGCGTTCCATTGCTTTTGCTTCTGAGTTTGTGTGTTCCATTACTTTTGCTTCTGTGGTCGTGCAGTCCATCTTGCTTAGCGTGAAGAAGGTAAAATTTCTCATACACTGTCGTACATATTTGCCTGAACTTTGCTTTGTGAGATAGATTTGGCATTTTATGATACTTGCTCTGCTTCTGCACTTCTCTCTTGTTAATACTGCGTGACTTCAAGATCTAGAGTGACTTCAAGATCTATTTACTGCGTGGGTCTAAAAAAAATATATTCACTTTCATTTCATTGAAGTGTCATGTGTGTTGGACAATGAATTTGAGTTAGATGAGTGAAGCCCAAAGAGTGTGGGACTCTTTTTGAAATAAGCTAAATATCAATAACTCCAGTATGAATTCCTATGTAAAACAATGAATTGGTTCCCTGTTTTATTTACGATGATATAAGGCCGTGAAATTGGTGAAAAAAATGTGAGGTGGTGAGTGAGAGGGATAGAGGAAGCTTGCATAAAAATTGGATTGTTCTTGTTCAAAAATTGAAAAGGGTACAACGTAAAAATAGTTTTTAACCACATTTACTTTTCTAATCTTTGTCTCATGTTTCCAAATAAATACATTATTGTTTGAATGATTTATAAATGCATATATATCATAAAAGTATATTTTTTCCCTTACAGAATGGTGCAAACAACTGCCTAAGTCTTGACTGGCGTATTATGTTGGTGGTTGTATATGGCTAACATAATGCGTAAAATGCGCATTTTAATTTCTATAGTAGTTGTCCTCCATCATCGTAAATTATTGAATAGACCTGTCAAATACAAAATGAACTTCCATCAAAAGAGGATCCATCTTAGAAATATGGTTCACTCTAGTGATATTATATGTTTTAATCAACTTAAGATGTATAGGTCAACATTTGATCGTCTCTGTTCTATGCTTGATAATATCGGAGGATTAAAACCTTCAAAGAACATGTTAGTTGATGAGCAAGTTGCAATATTTCTTCACATTCTTACTCATCACATTAAAAATCGAGTCATTCAGTGTGAGTTTGGGAGGTCTGGGGAGACAATCAGTAGGTATTTTAACGTAGTTCTCAAAGCTATGATACGGTTGCATGGAGAGCTTTTTATAATTTCAGAACCAATTGCAGAGAATTTAGATGACAGTAGATGGAAATGGTTTAAGGTGAGTAAAAAATCCTTGGCTTATTACTTTTATTTCTTATACCGATTATTTTATGATATTTGAATTACTATTTATGACTTGAATCGTTTTTTTTCTTGTTAGAACTGTCTTGGTGCTCTTGATGGAACTCATATACCAATAAAAGTGTCAGTGCAACACAAAGCAAGATATCGCAATAGAAAATGGGTGATATCTACGAATATACTAGGAGTTTGCTCACCAGCTGGAGAGTTTATTTACGTCTTGTCTGGATGGGAAGGATCTGCAGCAGATGATAGAGTTTTACGTGATGCAATTAGTAGATCAAATGATGGCCTAAAAGTTCCACATGGTGAGTATATTGATATTTTTTTAAAAGTAAATGAAATATTTTACTTGAACTACATTTGCTGATTACTTGATTTCACACACTTGTTTCATGTAGGATTTTACTACTTAGTTGATGCTGGTTATACAAACTGTGAGGGATTCTTAGCACCATACTGAGATCAAAGATATCACTTGAATGAGTGGAGAGAAGGTTGACAACTGAACACCGCACATGAGTATTTCAATATGAAACACTTATCAGCAAGAAACATCATTGAACGATGTTTTGGTATGCTTAAAAATTGTTGGGCAATACTTAAGCACCCATCGTTCTATCCTATGAGAACACATAATCGGGTGATCATGGCATGTTGTATGCTACATAATTTGTGTAAGAGATACAATGGATGTGATCCAATAAATGATATGGAGGATGAGTCTGAGATCGAGAACCAATTCGAGGATGACAACTAAATATTAACTATGGAAACATCTGACGTTTGGAGTAATTGGCGCGATACATTGGATAATGAAATGTTTGATGATTTTAGGAGTGGTCGTGGAAGAGTTTAGAATGTTTGTCAGATGTCTTATTATTATTTTCATATATTATTTGTAAGATGTTGTATGAATTTAGAATTTAATTTTATGTAGTACGATATTTTTTTTTTGCAATAGATGCATATAATTTAAGCAGTGTTTGTGACCTATATTTACGATGTTTGTCATCTATATGTTATTGCTGCCCTATATTTATATTATTTATTTTGTCCATTGTTTAATTGATGTAGTGCTTTCATGGAGGATGCGGGCAACAACCATGGAGGCAAGCATGTTTGGACCAATGAGCAAGATAGCATATTGGTATAGTGTCTTGTGGAGATGAAAAATGATGAAAAATTTATGGTGGACAATGGATTTCAATCAGGCTACTTGAACTACATAGAAGGATACATGAATGAGAGAGTTCCTGGGTGTGGAATTAAAGGAACTCCCCACATACAATCGAGGCTGAAAACACTAAAAGCAACTTGGAAAGTTGTGTATGACATGATCCATGGGCCAAACACTAGTGGATTTGGTTGGAATACAGACACAAAGACTGTAACAACTCCAAATGCAGTATGGGATGAGTACCTTAAGGTTAGAATCATGTTACTTCATTGGAAGATTAGCTTTTTTCAATTGTTCTCAAGAAATTTCATATATATAGTTTATAATGAATCTTTAATTATTTTATGCAGTCCCACAAGAAAGCAGCCCCTTTCAGATTTAATCCATTTCGTCATTTTGATGATCTATGCATTGTTTGGGCAAAAGATAGGGCTTCTGAGAGAGATGCTGAGACCATGGATGACATATTGAATAACGATGCAAATCCATCTGTTGTTGAAGACACTGTTGGCGTTGGAGATTTGAATACGGATCAAGATTATGAGATGAATTGTGTTTTCTCTGAGCATCCATCCACTACAAACAGTGAAGCAACTTCAACCTCGTGCAAAAGACGTTGGAACAGTACTAATGCCTTTCTGGAAACACTGTCTGATGGTTTTGAGTTGATGGATAAGGGATTCAAGGAAGCCAAATTAGAGATTGCAACCCAAATTTGACATGTGGCACACAACACGAACTTAGCTGAAAAGACGGAAAAGTTGTGGGAAGAGTTGACAAAGGTTCTAGGTTTAACTGAAGAGGAGATGACGAAGGCATTTACAGTTCTACTTAAGGATGAGTCCATGTTGATCACGTTCCCTACACTTCCACCAAATGTTAAGTCAAGGGTGATACGTGATTACATCAAGTAGTTATGTGGATGACATTGCATTTTGTATTTATAGTCCATTATATTAGGCTGTGTCCAGTGGATGATGTGTTATTGTGTTGACTATTGCCGTAAGTTTCATATTTAACCAATTGTATCAGGTTATGTGTCAAGTGGATGATATTATTGTGTTGACTTTTGAATTTAAACTCTTGCGCATTAGTATTGTGGGTTCAATGGATGGTATTTAATTTTATTGCCTTAACTTTCATATTTAATCATTTGTATTAAGTTATGTGTTAAGTGGATGATATTATTGTGTTACTTTTGTATTTAAACCCTTACATTAGTCTTATGTGTTCAATGGATGATATTTAACTCTATTGCCTTAATTCTCATATATAATCCATTATATTACTGTATGTGTGCCCAGGTGAATGGTATACATTTATAATAACTTAATTATATGCATAACAATCACATTCATAACAATTAAGATATACAACACCTTTTATTAGAAAAGATAAAGTTTTACAAATTACATCGGGAATACACCAATTACAACCATTTCATCCATAAAGCAATTACACCTCCCAAAAAAATACACCATGAAGCAAGACAAATGAGTTTCCACGAGTTCTCTCCATTCCCACCATTTCGTCTCACCCTCTCTCAGCTAGATCTAGGTAAATCTCGTAGTTGTCTAAGCTTTAGGAATACACGTCTTCCATGTTCACACATAGGTGGATCTACCCATTTGAAGAAATTACATCTCTCATTTGACCGATAATTCACACACCTTAAAAATCTCCTTCCAAAATTATCATTTGTTAAGGCAGTCAGAAGACAAGCTCGTTATCCACAATTACACAATTCAGTGCTTCTCTGCAAGTTCGTAGAACTCTGATGGCTTGAATCTCCTGACATAATTTAGCACCTCAATCTTGCAAAAAAAAAAATTAAAAAAAATCAAAGTTTAGCATAAAACATCAGCTGGAAGAAATGGAACTTTAAATACTGCTATTTAATTTGCTACATAAAATAAATGCAAACAGACAGCATGATAAAGGCAATATCTAGTCAAACCAAAATTTTATTAGCTGGGGAAGAAATCAAGTTGATTTCAAATATTGTGATAGTATTAAATTCAGAAAGCCAAAAGCATGTGAATATAATCAAATCAAATTCCTGTCTTGTGTAATTCCTTTCTTGACAGTTCAATTGCTCTTGCTATAAAAAATTACCAGTTACCATACAGAACTTTGCCATCCTTGTTTGACCTAGTTGATTATACTCTATTAATAAAAACTGTTCCAAGGTATCTGGGCAAGCCCAACTCTGACCAAAAATACCAAAACCTTGATCCAAAGAGAAGTTGCTATACTAAATGTAAAAACAAGTGCCCATTACTTTCTGAATCAGCCCTACACATGAAGCACATGTTGGAAGAATGATGGCCTCACCATCATTATATGTATTTTGAAAATGTAAAATGTCTTGGGATTTTTCTCAGCTGCGATGCTTAAGACTTTGATTATTTGGACTTGAAGGTTTTGAGTAAGCATTATCAAACCCATCTAAAAGGATATATATAGTACATGCTTGTGCCTGCTAGATTAATAAATGTGATCATTACTCTTTGAAGGAAGGTCAATTTCAAAGTTTAGAACAAATTACTTGTTTTCTATTTATACCCCTCTAGCTACATTTTTCAATTGTTGAATATCATCATGTGCTGTACCACAAAATCTAATTGTTCAGAAGCTCCAATCCTAGCTACTTGTGGCTCTCCAATGTTTAATCTTCTGTTTGTACAAATTTGCAGGGTGGAATTGTATACTATAGCGTGGTAATAATGTCTTCAATCCATTCAAAGCACATGATTCTTCTTAGTTTGAGTCATGGATTAGAATCTACTTTAAGTGTTCATAGTTTGAGTCAAGGAGAAGAAGAAAGGCCTCAATATTGTGTATCCCATTTAGATCATGTTATCTTAATTTTGTGCTCTATCAAATACTTACAATCTAGTTCTTTATCATGACCCTATTTCTGGGTTTGGATTGCCCTAGCATGAGGAAGATTTGTTAGCACAATTACCTTTGAAGATGAAAGAGCAAGAGGTATGTCTAGCTTAGAATCAATTAATTGTTCAACCAATGTAATTTTGTACTTCTTATGTTGCATACATGCTTTAATATATCACAAATTTTCTCCATTTTAGTAAGGTAACTGATAGCTATTGGTACTAAATCATGGAACCTTATCTATGAATCATCAAATCTAGTTTATAGCTAATAAATCACTTTGTTAGGGGGCAAGAGAAGATTGACTTTTAGTAAGATGATCTTAATATTTCGGGCATACTTTTAAGTACATAGTATTTTAATACAGGACCCAATGAAGAATACATTAGTATGGTTAAAAGTAATAGTTACTCCAATATTTAGCAGAATTGCTGCCATAAACAGGTTACTGCCTTCCTTTAATAAAAATAAAGATACAAGTACACCGGGGCTATGTAAAACTGAGGCTTATGAAGATTTGAAATGTCCATCATTTTCTTGGTTTTGGTAGAGATTTAGATGGTATAACTAAGCTTGTTTCAGGATAAGCACATAGTGAAAAACTTCAGTTTCTAACTTTATCCATCTTCACAATCACTCTTAAGGTATAGCCATTGCTCAGAGCAATATGGAATAAGAACAACTAAAGTCTTATGGGGACTACATGTTTATGGCTAAGTCTTTTTATTGCTCTTCATAAGAAACATGAGGGAAAATAAATCAACTTCAAAGGAAGTACTAAAATCTAAAATATATAGCTCTTGTTAATGAATGTTGGTAAAGTTCCAAAGCTAAAGCTTCAATCAAAATATACAAAAAGGGTAAAAGATATGAAGAGCTATACGTTAATTCTATAATTTAGATCTAATATAGATAATCAAGATTCATTTTCAGGACCACTTTACAAAGTTCTGCTTAGCAATCACATGTTTCTTCTTTGAAAAGTCTTACGGTAAAAATATAGCTTGAAGCAATTAGCATTACTACTGTGTAGTTGGACCTGAAAAGTTTTAATTTTGTGCTCTATCAAATACTTACAATCTGGGTTTGGATTGATTTATTTTCTTCAACATACTATATGTTTTATCTGAATACAGAAGAACACCCCACTATCAACCCACAGTGATCAACCCCACAGTATAAAATTACCACAAGTTTAATGTTTTTGCATTTCAATGAATCAACAATCAAATGACCACAATAATTTTGGTAAAGTGAACCCCCATTGCAAGCACACCAAATGCAGGTGTCTCCTCGTTCAAGCCATACAACAACAAAGATAACAATAAGTAAAAGGGATAGGAGGACAAATTTCAGTGATCAAGGAGTGATGGGCATGTATCAGACAATCAACCAATTGAAAATTCATCAACCCAATTTTAACTGAAAGAAATTTTCTCAAGAACAAATCAAGAAAAGCAAAAATCTGGGCAACCCAGAAGTTAAATTGAATGTCAAGTGAGAAGGGCTCAGAAAAAATAAATTGCATCAAACCCGATAGCGACAAGAAGGAGAAGTGATGCCTGCAATCTCCCTGGTTGGAAATTAGAGCTGTGACGGGAAGGAGAAGGGATGCCTACAATCTGCCTCGGAGCCTCTAACGAATCTCGCCTGAACCCTGATGCCTGGTTGGAACAAGAGCTACACTGGGAAAGAGAAGATCGATGGAGGTGCACAATTGCATCACAAATGGCTGTGAGAAATACCGTGAGAAATTTCTTCCCCAGATAATAAAATATTTTTTTTATACATATTATATTTATTCTTCACAATCTAATTTTAGAGTAATTTTTTTTTAAATCAACTTAAATATTTAAAAAATATTTTATAAAAAAGATACACATAAAAATAAAATCTAATAAAATTATATATTTTATTTTTAAAAATTATAATTTTTTATATTTTTTATTAATTAAATAAATAATTAAATCATTTTATATTATAAGGATATTTTAGTCTTTTTAACCACAATGCCATTCCATTCCTTCATTTTATTCTCATACCAAACAATGGAATATTACATTACCTCATATTTTTTTTATTATATACCAAACGAGGTGATGGATTTCCATTCCCACTTTCTTTCTACTTTCCATTCTCACTTAAATTCATTCTAGCGTATCAAACGGGCACTAAAAAACTGTGATAACTTGAACAACATTAAAAAAATGCTCTTAGAAAATTGAGTAATTTTTTTTAGCATTTTTCATATACAAAATGCTATTGAGCTTAGGCTTAAGCCTAGCGCGCGCGCGCGCGCACACACACACACACACACACAGATATTACTTCTTCTCCATGAATCCTTGATCGCACAAGTGTTTGAGCTTTGAACTATAACATACAGCAACCCAATGACATCTTATGAGTCTTTAGTTTACCAAGGTTTTGGAAGTGAATCATCATTTATATTTCTCATAAAAAGAGACAGGGTCAACACCATGATCTCAATTGATACAGCTTATGTGTAAAATCTTATTTTAGTTCCTTAAAATTACAGTGAAATTCTGTTTAATTTCTGAAGTTTATTTTTGTTCGAATACATATCTAATGTTTTATAAATGTCTTTTTTTAGTTTTTAAAACTAATTTTGTAAAAAAAAATAATAATAAATGTTGACTTGAACATACATGCCATTTAATCTGGTGATTTATTTATTCAAATAACTGATTCAATCAAAAGTTTCACTATCATCTTAAAACGACGACATATAGTCATTTTACCTTTTGTGATGGGTTTTGGTTGAATCAGTTTAAGTTGAAAGTGTAACATACTCAAATTTTAATTACTCTAAAATTGTACAAAAAATATTCTAGGAAATTTAAAAGAGAAAATTATGAGAATTTATTTACAATGGAATAAAGATTACATTTTTAGAAAATAGGATAAAGTATAGTAATCCTATTTTTGTTTAGGAAAAATATTTATCTAAGAAAATATTCGAAATACTAAAATTAAAGTATGGAATGCAATATTTGGACTAATTTTGAGGTATGAGAAATTGTCTTGAGAGTTATTAATTATGATTCATAAAGGTAAAACAATGAAATGAAAAAAATGAAGAAAATGATGAGATGAAACAAAATATCAGTAGAAGCCATCATTTACGGTGGGCTTAGGCTTGGCATTTCAGTTGGGCATCAATTAAACTCTAGAGTGACATCTCATAGAGGAATTAATGGGCAGAAGGGATTTTTCTTCTTTCTTCCTTCTTCAGCTGGGCAAAGTCTTAGGGAAGCAGAGGCATAGGCAGCATATTACGCAAAGAGAAGGAGAAGGAAAAAAGAAGAGGAAGAAGAAAAGAGAAAGAGGGGAGCAGAGGGACGTAGATCAAGGAGAGAAAAGAGGAAAAGAAGAACCATAACTGAAGCTTGAAGGAAGATAAGCATTTAAGAGGAGTTGAGATAGGTTTCACAGTGTTTAAGTTTGAAAAACCTCACACGGTGTAAGATAAAAATCTGCTGGTGTTTTTCATAAACCATTCATCTTATTTATTTCAGAAAAGATTTTGGTGTTAAGGTAGCCATATGTAGGAATTTATGTTCAATGTATGTGTATATTATGTACTCTATGGCTGTAAACTCTACTGGTATGGTTTTGGGTTATGGTTGGAATGATTTGTCTATTGTTTTGTTGGTTAAGGATGGAAAGATTAGATTACATATATGATTGTTGGCTTGGAAGTAGTTTGTTAAGTTAATCGTAGAAGGTGTAAAGGATAAAGCTTAGGAGTTTTGAGGGTTTTAGAATTAAGAAAAGAGGTTGAAAGATAGCATTTTTCAAGAAAAAGGAGGAGAACATGGGCTGTTGGGCATGAAACACGGTTGTGCCTTGGGACATGGTCAGGTCATGTTTCGTGCGGCTTCAGAATGTGTCCACCTAGAACAAACATAGCCAGGCTGTGTTTCGTACTGTCTAGAAAATTTTGAGGCACATTTATATGGATACAAGCACGACTGTGTCCTGGAACACGCTGAAGTCGTGGTTGAAGTATGATTTGAGTTTAAGGCAAGATAATAAAGAAAAATCATACACAAGTTACAAGGTAATACCATAGAAGGCATATTGAAGTTAGTTTGCTAACTATTAACTCATAATTAAGTATATACATATATGTATAAATTTATAAATAAGTAATAATAGTAAGAAATGAAGCTAGTAATTGGGAGTGAGTATTATAAACATAGTCTTATAACATATGGTGATGGATGTCTTAGAATCCTTAATATAGGAGAGTAATTAGGTTTTCTTATTAGCTAAGATGTTCATTCATAGAAATTTACAGGGATAAGGTAAGCATGGGTGATGGAATAAAAGATATAAGAAAGTACTCTATTTTAATGGTAAGTGGAAAACTAAATAAAATGATAAGCATTATCATGTATATTAAAAATAAAGACTTTGTGAAAATAAGCAAGGCCAAACCACCTTCGAAGTCTATAAACCATTTTCCATCCGTGGCTTGAATATATGTGATACTATGGATACAATTTACACACATCACTTAATATTTTGGAAGAATAATCCATAGTAGTTGCATGAATGCATGAATATATGTACATATATGGCTTAAATAGAAGTAAGATATGCATTATGTCATAAACAAATATGTGGCGGTATTACCATAATGCATCAGTAGATGAAAGAATTTTCATATCTTAACTTGACTAATTTCACAAAAAGAAAGAGAAAATATACAGAAAAATTGGAAGACTTTTGTCGTAGCAAGGTGACTTGAGATAGGTCTCATAGCCTCCGCATTGGTACCAAAATAAGAGACGTTTTATTCACAGATTGAGAAAATATATGCCATGCTTGGATGCTATGTTGTAGCCGCATCCAAGAGTGAGCCGATTGCTTATTTGGTTTCGTAACCGTGAGTTGGAGCTCACGTAGTTACAAAATCAATAAAATCAGTCAAGTAAGAGATTATTTTGATACTGGGAAAATGATGATCCTTGTATATGCATTATGAGTTTGATATAGAAATGTGATATAGCTTGGTAAAATTGTTATATGTACATGATATCGTGTGCATCAACATGTTATAATAATTATGACTACTTATTTTATGTAGTTTATATAGTTAAACATGATATGATATTTGAGACATTATATGCATTATGATCACTACAAAATCTATTGAAAATTTATATTCTCATTATTATTTCCTATTATGTTCAGATTAGTAGATCATCATGCCAATTTATATGATGAACTTGATGCTAGTATTTCACTGGATCGGGCTGCCCTACTTTGGGCATATCCTAGTAGTACAGGAGTTATTTGTAGTCCAATTATTTAAGTTCCCAATGCATATGCTGCCACCATGACCGGTAGCTCTAGGAGGATTAGAAGAGTGACACTGTAGTATATATGTTGTATTAACTTGATCCAGGAGATATATTCTTCTTGTAATAGTGACTGAGTACCCTTCTACTTTTTGTACTATAGTTAGTACCCTGGTTATCATGGTTTTATAAACGTTTCCCTGGGTAGTTGAACTGGTGTAATACCTTCATGCCTATATTAATCTAATGTTATGTATGAAATTATGATATGCTATTTTATTATATTGCTTAGTTAATTAAATATTTTATTAGTAATTGAGATAATTGAATAATATAATCCAATTAAAAGAAGAGAGATAATGATATAAAAAAGAAAAGAAAATAATTTATGAGGCCATTACAAAATGGCTAGACACAGTCATTTTGGTACATCAGGAAAGCTTTAGACTAAAATAGCTATTTAGGTAGATATATAGCTTAGAAGGTTATATACTATATATACGTGTTCAAGTCAATATTTTTTGTAAATTGATTTTAAAGAGTTAGTTCTAGAGACTAAAAGGAAACATTTATATAACGTTAGGGATGTATCCACATTAGAACAATGTCATTTTAATAATAGAAAAAAAAGGAGACCATTCAACTCGCTATGGTTCACCGATTTTTGACTAGTTTATTATTTTATTTTTTTACGTTTCTTAAACTAATTTTGTACTATCCAATTTTTAGGGTTAAATTGAAGTGGTCCTCCATTGGTTCACATGTTTTTTGGGTTGATTGACCGATTTGGTCCAATTTTTTCAACAATAATGACACTAGAATGAAAGGGTGAATATTGTTGGAGTAATTATGTCATAAACTCGATTTTGTCACCATAAACCTTAATTATTATCAAATAAGTAAAAAATATAAAATAATATTTTATTCATGCTATTAAAATGTAGAACGAGATTCCTCATATCATAGATATGCTCAAAGGTGTCCATATTTGCTTTTTTCCTCTCTTTTTTCACCAACACCCACTATATTCAGTTACAAGGTGTTTGTGGATTAGGCTGGATCGGGGATATATACTTCGCCCATCTTCATAGATTTGAGCTTGATTCTTATATCTAGACTAAATGAATTTCAATTTAAGCCTAAGTATTATACTTATGAACCTTTAGGTCCATTAAGCTTGGTTTGTGCTGAACCAACAATACAATTTACTAATTTAACTATTTTTAAAATTTTATAATTATATTTATTTTTTTATATTTTCCTTTATTGTATTTTAATTTTAATTTTTTACTATATAGATTCATTTTTTTTGTCTTTTAATAGTCAAATATAAAAAAATGTGACAACTTGGACAACATTAAAAAAAATGCTCTTAGATAGAAAATTGAGTATAATTTTTTTTAGAATTTTTCAAATACAAATATATATATATATATATATATATATATATATATATATATATATATATATATATATATATATATATATATATATATATATATATACTTTGTTTGGAAAATGAAATAAACTATATTCCTTCAACCAGAATATAGATTTCTGAGTATTAAAAAAGAAAGAAAGAAATGGTCCTAGCCATAATAATGATCTTCGTTGATAAGGATATATTTGGTTCTGAAATGTTCTTTCTCTTTTGTTGTTGGCTACAAAAATATTTTAGTCTGGAATGATTCTCAATTAAGATGCCAATTCAAACTTACTTCTCCTCCACCAATCCTTGAGCGCACAAGTGTTTGAACTATAACATATAGAAACCCAATGACAGCTTATGAGTTTTTTGTTTACCAAGATTCTGGAAGTTAATCATCATTTAGATTTCTCATTAAAAGAGACAGGTTCAACACCATGATCTCAATTAACACACGCAATTGACAGGTTTTCCTTCGGCAGTGCCAGGGGAAAAGAATAATTCAACCACGTTAATAAAATATCAGTTTCTGCTAAAGACTAACTAGGCAAAGAAGACCAGTTCAATGCCTCGCCCCGGCTTATAAATAGAGAAGTTCTTCATGCAACTATCTCATTCCTCGTACAATACCAGAATTAATTTCTACTAGGTATAAACATGAATATGAAGGCTGCTCACTTAATCGTTGTTCTTTTGGCTCTGGCATCTTCCGGTGTCTTTGCCTTTGATCCTAGCCCTCTGCAAGACTTCTGTGTTGCTATAAATGACACCAAGAATGGTGGTATGTACTCTCATTTTCTTTGTTGCACTTTTAAGTTCAAGTTACCCCTTCCAAGGGGGTGTCTACAATTATTTCTTCTCTCTGGGTAATTTTCATTATAGTAGTTCAAGACCACTTTACAACCCACGCATCCATTTTTTCAAGAGTGCTATGCAGAGAATTTATCCCAAAAAACTAGGGTGATGGATAAAAAGAATCTAATGGCCTAATTAAGTAGCATTAAGGCAATGTTTGGTGTATAAATGAAAATTCTAGTGCGAGTTTAGTTTGTTAGTTTGTTTCTTTCATTTTTTTTATAACACAAAACATGACTTTAAATGCGTTTGACAGAGTTTATATGAGAAAATATTTTCTAAAAACTTTGTTAAAAGTATGGTAAAAATAGAAAATAACTAAAGAACGTTTTTAGTAATTTTGGAAAAATAATCGGTAGTAGTTTTTAAATATTTAAAACGAGTCTATTATAGTTATTAAAACAATAAAAATAACCTCATAATTATAGAAGATTAAAATCAAAAATTAAGTAATAATTATAGCCATCTATGTTAACTTGATTTGAAAATAAATATGAACAAATTGTTAAATTTACTAAAAAAACATATTTTTTGAATAATAAAAATTTGGAAAAAATATTTTAAAAATAAAAATAGAGAATGAAAACTGAAAACCGAAAATGTTTTTACAAACTAAAAGTACCCTATTCCCAAGAACTTGATAATTGGTTTATAAATTGTTTTGGTAAAATAAATATGAAAAATTTAAAATTTATAGGTTCTATATATGACAAATAATATAATTTTTTTTATATATAATTCATCTTCAAATATTATATTTAAGTTTTTATGTACATGAGAAATTAAGAAATCGTATACCAAATATTACCTAATTCTTGATGATTGTCCAATGTGAGAATTATTGTGCATATACTTATAAATGTTTCAATTTTTTCTGAATTTGTTTACAGTGTTTGTAAATGGAAAATTCTGCAAGGACCCAAAGCTTGCCACTGCCAATGATTTCTTCTTCCCTGGACTGAAGCAAGGAAACACATCCAACCCAGTTGGCTCAAAAGTGACTCCGGTTGCCGTTAACGAAATACTAGGACTCAACACATTGGGTATATCCTTGGCTCGCATAGACTTTGCACCAAAGGGTTTAAACCCTCCACACATTCACCCTCGAGGCTCTGAGATCCTTGTCGTCTTAGAGGGAACTCTTTATGTTGGTTTTGTTACATCCAATCCAGAAAATCGTCTATTCACTAAAGTACTCCACAAAGGAGATGTCTTTGTCTTCCCAATTGGTCTCATTCACTTCCAATTGAATGTGGGCAAGAAAAATGCCATTGCCATTGCTGGACTAGGCAGCCAAAACCCAGGAGTAATAACCATTGCAAATGCAGTGTTTGGATCTAATCCTCCTATTTCTCCAGAAGTTCTCACCAAAGCCTTTCAGGTGGATAAGAAAGTAGTCGATAATTTGCAGAAACAGTTCTGGTACGACAATAATTAGAGACTTATTATAAATGAGTAAAATCACCTATTTGATTTGTTTATGGGTTTACAACCATATTTAGTGTCACGACCCTAATTTTAGGGCACGTGAAATCCATATACCATACACATATATTTTTCATAAATGTACGTAATGCCATTCTTTATCATATAAACCAATACATATAAGTTCCCATACACATATACAATATACAGTTTACGTATATAAACACCAGAATAACAGTAGAAGCAATGATTCTGCCTGTGACGTTCAAAGCAACTCTAGAGTACAAATATTTTGCAATTATAAAACATTGAGAGCCTAGAAACAATGTAGGCTCACCACTGGAGTACAACCTCTAGTCGATCACTTGGTTGCTGGACCAAACTTTGTGTCTTTATCTGAAAAATAGATCCACATCGTGTTGTGAGTTTTACAACTCAGTGAGCAGATAACACCCCCTATAACCTCTTAGGTCAACATATGGATGTACTTTTCATTTCAAAGTTTCTCATATTGAAAAGTTACATTCAGGAGTACATTTATATGGGACCTGCATTTCAAAACATCTCAGTTCAAATCACATACAAATATCTGTAACCACATATGATACAAATTGATCTTAAATCGAATTTGTTATGCAATAAAAATCAATTCTTTTATATAATACTCAAGTATGTCACAAATTCAATATACTCAATAGATAAATATGGAATGTGAGTTCATCACCCTTCTACCTCCTCACATTACCATAGTCACAATCACAATAGGTAATAAGGGAATGTGAGTTCATCACCCTACTGCCTCCTCACATTACCACTGAGTACAACTTCAATAGATCAACAGGGAATGTGAGTTCATCATCCTTCTGCCTCCTCACATTACCACTGTCATCATCACAATAGGTAATTAGGGAATGTGAGTTCATCACCCTACTGCCTCCTCACATTACCACTAATACCACCTTCACAATATCGTCTCAAGCCATATAATCTCGTCATTTCTCATCAATACATATATATATTTATATGAATATATAAACATGTAAAAAAAAGTGCATATCCATCATATGCAATGAATTATTATCAAACAATTCGCCATACAATCATATTCGGCAATTTACCACTTTACATATCATTCAAAACAAAGCTTTCAGTCTCAGTACAAAATCTTTTATTATAAATTTTCCAATTAAAGAAATCATATAATCATGCCCATATTCGAGGCAAATATAACACTGTAAAATTAATGCCACATGCATATCATATTTTCTTTGCCATGTAATGTGAAATGCATTTAGAATTATCGTATTCAAAGCATTTCAAAATCTATTTCAAAACTCATACTCTTCTTGAACTAGATATCATTTCTTAATCATTTCAAATATTTCAAACCATTTCAGAAACATATGAACATATAAATAACATGTAATCATACTCATTTATCAATGAAAAGTTCAAGAAGAGTAAAAGTAAGCTATAGGAAGAATTATCTACTCACAGGTAAGGGCTCCAGATTGGACAGCCCTAAAATCCTCGTTTCTAGTCTGAATTTGACCAAATAAGCTTCAAAAACGTGTCCGGAGGGTCCAAAAATCTTAAATGAGCTCGGGTACTGTTCACCGCCGAAATTACTATTCACCGTCACTATTTATCGCCGGAATTACTATTCATCCGCCACTATTTATGCCGAAAATTACTATTCACCGCCACATAAAAAGTTACCAAATGACCGAAAAAATTACATATTCTAATGTTTATCAAGCTTCTGAACCCATCTACGGTGTCAGATTTCTAATTTGAGGTCTTTAAGTAAGGTTTTTCAGAACTTACATTTTACCGAGATTTTCTACTTCAGATTTACGGCGATTCAACGGTTGATTTGAAAAACTGATCGGTCAAAACTGAAGTACTCTTCATCGTGAATCCAATAACACTTTCAGTTTTGGTATTGGAAACCCCTAAACACTCCAAATCGAAAGATAAATTTTGATATTACTATTCACTCATTATTTATTACTATGCATCTTTCCGTTTTTTTTTTCTTTTTGAAACTTCGTTGCACCGGTTTCAATTTAACATACGGCATCTTTTTTTTTTTTTTTAAATATTATAATAATTATTAAATAATTAAGAATAAGATTTTCTTTTATAAAAATTCATATAAATTCTATTTTTCATCATAAAATATCCCAAAAATTTCTAAAAATTTCCTTTCTCCTAAACCTTTAGTTAAACTCTTAAATCATGATTTTTCTTGATAAAAATCATATTAAAACAAATTTCAAAACAAATATCTTTATTCATATTAAAAGAAAGAATATTTCTAAAAATACCATAAAAATTCGATAGGGGCCGATATAATTATTTTAAGCAACACAATACTTCTTTTACTTAAAATTCCACTTACTTTTAACAAATCATAATTATTTCTACATAATAATAATATTTTTGCTAATAGCGCGCCAAAATATAAATTCTCATATTTCTTTTGTAATTCTTTAATCCATGTAATAAATATACATATTTTCACTGGTTCTTATCTCTATTGTCAAATTTTTTTTTTTATTCTACATTCCCTTTAATTGGAATTTTTCGTTAAATTTTACGGTTATTACATTCTTCCCCCCTTAAAGAAATTTGGTCCCCGAATTTCACCACCACAGTTGCAGATAAACACTAACCTCATTGTTCAAATAAATGCAGATATTTGGCCCGTATATCCTCCTCTCTTTCCCAATTAGCTTTCTCAAAAGAGTGATTTTTTTCCATATCACCTTTATTATAGGTATTTCTTTTAACCGTAACTTCTTTACTTGTCAGTCCACTATTGCTACTGGTTGTTCCTCTTAGGTTAAATCTTTCTGTAACTGAATCTATGAACACTGTATAACATGTGTAGAATCCAATAAATATTTCCGTAGTATAGACACATGAAAAACTGGATAAACATTATCCAATGCAAGTGGTAGACCGATCCTATCAAGAATTTCAAATGGTTCTATATACCGAGGGTGTAACTTTCCTTTCTTTCCAAATCTCATTACCTCTTTCATTGGTGAGTCCTTCAAGAATATGTGATCACCAAATTGATAATTCCTAGTGCTCAACATTCATAGTCCTTATAAACTTTTGACTTGTATTGAGTTTTCAGTATTATTATTTTTTTAATCAATTTCACTTTATCAATGACATCTTATAATAAATCTAACTCCACTGAGTCATTTAACAGAACATTTGTAACACCTCTTACATAAGGCTTAAATATTCTAATATCATTTTATTATAGACAAATTCTGTTAAGAAATCTCCTACCTATCTCAAAAACATATGTTTGAAGCATGCTCTTCAAACTAGCATCATCAATTTAGATAATTCATATTCTATTTATTGCATGTTATTCCAAATTATATTCCCAAAGTTTAACTGTTCTCAATGCACTCACATATTAAGAAACCTATGATGTTCATGTAAAACTTCAAATGATGCCATTGTATATTGGCATGATAATTACTGCTATGAGCAAGTTCAACTAAGAACAATTAATTTCTCCCAATTTCCACCACAATAATATAAAGATACTTAAAGCATAACTTCTAATGTATAAATACATCATTTAATTTTAGTATTAGTCATACTATAATCTAATAAAGATCCTTAGACTTCCTGAATAACTCTCTTGAGATAATATATTCACTTCGTACTTGCCAACATACCTGCCAATGAAAAATTTCACTTGTATCTTCCTTTTACCATTATACTAGTACCATTTTTTTATATCTCAGTATATCTTTATTACCTCGGGTTATCCATATTTACAATCTATGGCTTCTTCTGAAATCTATTTTCTCAACAATTATTCATACGTGAATTTTCAATCTGAACATGAGTTTCAATTTAGTAAGGTATAAATCTTTAACACAAATATCTTAATCACTTATATTATTCTCGAAGATGATTCTCAAAATATTCTCCATATTTCCAAATTTAAAAAAAAAAATTTTGAGATTAACTTAAATCTTACTTTCCATACTTTACTCCTCAAAAACTTCAACACCGTTAATTTCTTTGATTATATTCGTCAAAGCACCATTAGACTATCATCCATCTATTCTTTTCAAAATCTCTATTATTTTAATCTACTAATCAGTTGAACACCATAATAACTAAGTTCCAAAGATTAGAGATAATGCCAAATATAATGTAAGACAAAGCAGCAGAAAATGTGAAACACGTAATAGAGCATGGTGCCAAAATAGGAAGTCGAAGTTTGGACAAAATATTGACAGGAAATTAAAATCGGTGGCCGTAATTCTTGAAAATCTGTAAACAAAATCTAGCTGCTATTTCGACGAAAATTGGTGGCCGCAATTGGTGGCCGCAAATTTTGAATATATGTGTCAAAATTTAATTCAAAGATATTGTTATTCGGCGGAAGCATATCATATGGAAAAGAAATATTTCTGAGCCTATAAAGTCTGTGAATAACAAGAGCACATAGTTAACTGATAGGATGCAGTTGGTTGTTTCAAATATATATAATCAATCAACTATAAATAACCAGTCCAAATTAAAATTTCTCAAAATAGTTAATCGACTTATAAACCAATAGTCGACTGGCAAAAACATTGAAAAAACAAAATAAACCATTTGATTGTTCCTCTTCAACAATTAATTGGTTTGCATTTTCATTTTCATTTTTTTTTTACAATGACGGCTATCACCTACAACTTTTCTACAAAAATCAAGACATCAATGCTTCATCAAAGACAACAAGAAAAAGACAGATTTCTGGTGATATCTTATCTTATGCTCTTTATGTGCTTAATATGAGTCAAAGTCATAACTACTGTACATATACATGCTTGCCGTCATTTTTGAAATTTTTTTTTCTTTTAATTTAGCTGATATTCACCAATCACTCACATAGTTGTTCTAATAATACCCGGCCATTCGCATAACTATTATAAATATGCCCTTCTCTAAGTTCTATAAGGTGATAGAAATTATGGAGGGAACCGCATTCCGTCAATTTCGAAATATCTGTGTCTTTTGTGGTTCCAGTCCTGGAAAAGATGGGGAATATGTGAAAGCAGCACAAAACCTGGGTATGGTACTGGCCAGAAGAAAAATTCATCTAGTCTATGGTGGAGGTAACTGTGGGTTAATGGGGTGTGTGGCTACAGCTGCACATGTAGGAGGATGCCAAGTTCTAGGTATTATTCCTACAGCTCTAGCTGTATCCAGCAACATAGGGAAAACAATTGGGGAAGAATATAGAGTAGCTTCCATGCATGAACGCATGGCTAGAATGATGAGCAATGCTGACGCCTTTATTGCCTTACCAGGTGGTTTTGGTACTTTAGAGGAGATTTTCCAAATAGTCTCTTGGGCACAACTGAATATGCATCACAAACCAATAGGTTTGTTAAATGTTAATCACTTATTTGATGGTTTGTTATCTTTCCTTGATCATGCTGTGGAACAAAGGTTTATCCCACACTCAGCACGACGAATTCTCATCTTAGCTTCAGATGCTGAGGAGTTGATTGATACTTTACAAGCATATGTTCATGTACCCGATCCAATCACAGTTCAAATAGAATGGACAACAGACCATAGTAGAAAGCGCAAATTGGACTTGGATCTTCATCTGTAACTGTAGCAAGATGTGGACATTGCTATACCACTTTTACTTTCTTAGGGTTATCTTATATACCATCTTGCTAGCCACATAACTTAAGAAAGTACTATTACTAAGTCAAAATTCATATTTTGAGAACTTAGCATATAGCTGATATTCCCTTGGAGTTTGTAATATTATCTTTAAATATTGCTTATGATCCTCTGTACTCTTGAAATATTCTAGTATATTATCAATAATTATAATAACAAATTAATCCTGAGATGGCTTCAATACT
This sequence comes from Gleditsia sinensis, assembly GCA_037074535.1. Lineage (NCBI taxonomy): Eukaryota > Viridiplantae > Streptophyta > Magnoliopsida > Fabales > Fabaceae > Gleditsia > Gleditsia sinensis. The sequence continues at coordinate 21,384,003 of CM073469.1, forward strand.
CTTTTTTTTTATCAAGTCCTTGAATGCAACTGGGCATTTGTCAAACTAAATGACATCACCAATAACTCATAATACCATAACAAGTCGTAATTTTTTTTTTTTCGAATATTCTCTTCCCTTATCCTCATTTGATGAGATCCAAATATCAAATCAATTCAAATTTTTTTTAAAATGTTGAGCACCTTGTAGCTGGTCAAACATATCATCTATATGAGGTAATGAGTATTTATTTCACATTGTCACTTTATTCAATTGTCTATAATCTATGCATAGTCATAGTGATCCATCTTTCTTTTTCATAGATAGAACTGAAGCACTCCAAGTAATAGTACTAGGGTATATAAATCCCTAGTCTAACAAGTGTCACAACTGATCCTTCAATTCCTTGAGTTCAGTCGGTGCCATTCTATATATAGGTATAGACACTGGTTGGATTCTAGGAAGTAAATCAATACCAAATTATATTTTACGTTTCAAGGTAATCCTGGCAATTCTTCAAGAATTACATCAGAATTTTTTTTAACCACTAAAACTTAATTTACAGTGGTATACTTTATATCAACATCTCTCACTACTGCCAACTATCCTTGGCACCTTTTTGTAGTCACTTATGGACTGCTAAAACAGAAATTAAATTACTGGGTATCTCATTACGATCCCCTTGTATCAAGAAAGAAAATTCCTCAATAATTGAATTTAATCACCATATAATGACATTTCAAAATGACATGACATAATGCCAACAAATTCATTCTCAATATCACATCACAGTCTACCATATCTATACAACTGGTACAACGGATGTCACATTTAGAAACCATCATTTTTGGTATCTGTCTCAATTCTTTAAATTCTTTAAGACGCATATCTCTTTTACTTTCAAGCTGTAATTGATCCATAGATACCTCTTAAGATGTCACAATATTCAATCTATTTTATACTATAAACTTTAACAACTTTGAATAGAAAAGAATTTGAAATCCTATAGAATCCCTCAGCAGCACCTGAAGTATAAATATGTCCGGCTCATATCGATACTAAAGGTCCTACTAAAGAATCCTTTGCTCTGATTGTCACAGGGAAACCTAATGCTCTGATACCAACTTGTCACGACCCTAATTTTAGGGCACGTGAAATCCATATACCATACACATATATTTTTCATAAATGTACGTAATGCCATTCTTTATCATATAAACCAATACATATAAGTTCTCATACACATATACAATATACAGTTTACGTATATAAACACCAGAATAACAGTAGAAGCAATGATCCTGCCTGTGACGTTCAAAGCAACTCTAGAGTACAAATATTTTGCAATTATAAAACATTGAGAGCCTAGAAACAATGTAGGCTCACCACTGGAGTACAACCTCTAGTCGATCACTTGGTTGCTGGACCAAACTCTGTGTCTTTATCTGAAAAATAGATCCACATCGTGTTGTGAGTTTTACAACTCAGTGAGCAGATAACACCCCCTATAACCTCTTAGGTCAACATATGGATGTACTTTTCATTTCAAAGTTTCTCATATTGAAAAGTTACATTCAAGAGTACATTCATATGGGACCTGCATTTCAAAACATCTCAGTTCAAATCACATACAAATATCTGTAACCACATATGATACAAATTGATCTTAAATCGAATTTGTTATGCAATAAAAATCAATTCTTTTATATAATACTCAAGTATGTCACAAATTCAATATACTCAATAGATAAATATGAAATGTGAGTTTATCACCCTTCTGCCTTCTCACATTACCATAGTCACAATCACAATAGGTAATCAGGGAATGTGAGTTCATCACCCTACTGCCTCCTCACATTACCACTGAGTACAACTTCAATAGATCAACAGAGAATGTGAGTTCATCACCCTTCTGCCTCCTCACATTACCACTGTCATAATCACAATAGGTAATTAGGGAATGTGAGTTCATCACCCTACTGCCTCCTCACATTACCACTGTCATAATCACAATAGGTAATTAGGGAATGTGAGTTCATCACCCTACTGCCTCCTCACATTACCACTAATACCACCTTCACAATATGTCTCAAGCCATATAATCTCGTCATTTCTCATCAATACATATATATATTTATATGAATATATAAACATGTAAAAAAAAGTGCATATCCATCATATGCAATGAATTATTATCAAACAATTCGCCATACAATCATATTCGGCAATTTACCACTTTACATATCATTCAAAACAAAGCTTTCAGTCTCAGTACAAAATCTTTTATTATAAATTTTTCAATCAGAGAAATCATATAATCATGCCCATATTTGAGGCAAATATAACACTGTAAAATTAATGCCACATGCATATCATATTTTCTTTGCCATGTAATGTGAAATGCATTTAGAATTATCGTATTCAAAGCATTTCAAAATCTATTTCAAAACTCATACTCTTCTTGAACTAGATATCATTTCTCAATCATTTCAAATATTTCAAACCATTTCAGAAACATATGAACATATAAATAACATGTAATCATACTCATTTATCAATGAAAAGTTCAAGAAGAGTAAAAGTAAGCTATAGGAAGAATTATCTACTCACAAGTAAGGGCTCCAGATTGGACAGCCCTAAAATCCTCGTTTCTAGTCTGAATTTAACCAAATAAGCTTCAAAAACGTGTCCGGAGGGTCCAAAAATCTTAAATGAGCTCGGGGTACTGTTCACCGCCGGAATTACTATTCACCATCACTATTCATCGCCGGAATTACTATTCATCCACCACTATTCATGCCGGAAATTACTATTCACCGCCACATAAAAAGTTACCAGATGACCGAAAAAATTACATATTCTAATGTTTATCAAGCTTCTGAACCCATCTACGGTGTCAGATTTCTAATTTGAGGTCTTTAAGTAAGGTTTTTCAGAACTTACCTTTTACCGAGATTTTCTACTTCAGATCTACGGCGATTCAATGGTTGATTTGAAAAACTGATCGGTCAAAACTGAAGTACTCTTCGTCGTGAATCCAATAACACTTTCAGTTTTGGTATTGGAAACCCCTAAACACTCCAAATCGAAAGATAAATTTTGAGATTACTATTCACTCATTATTTATTACTATGCATCTTTCCGTTTTTTTTTCTTTTTGAAACTTCGTTGCACCAGTTTCAATTTAACATACGGCATCTTTTTTTTTTTAAATATTATAATAATTATTAAATAATTAAGAATAAGATTTTCTTTTATAAAAATTCATATAAATTCTATTTTTCATCATAAAATATCCCAAAAATTTCTAAAAATTTCCTTTCTCCTAAACCTTTAGTTAAACTCTTAAATCATGATTTTTCTTGATAAAAATTATATTAAAACAAATTTCAAAACAAATATCTTTATTCATATTAAAAGAAAGAATATTTCTAAAAATACCATAAAAATTCAATAGAGGCCGATATAATTATTTTAAACAACACAATACTTCTTTTACTTAAAATTCCACTTACATTTAACAAATCATAATTATTTCTACATAATAATAATATTTTTGCTAATAGCGCGCCAAAATATAAATTCTCATATTTCTTTTGTAATTCTTTAATCCATGTAATAAATATACATATTTTCACTGGTTCTTATCTCTATTGTCAAAATTCTTTTTTTGTTTTTATTCTACATTCCCTTTAATTGGAATTTTTCGTTAAATTTTACGGTTATTACATTTAGAATAGAATAAAATGGAAGCCTACGTGCCTCCTCTCATGTTTGGATGTATTGAATAAAAGAGCTTAGTGGTATAGCCACTATTTGTTTATTTATGTGTCTTGTGCTTGTTATTACTGTGACTTCTTCTGATGTAGTCTATCTTGTAATTAAAAATAAGGGTATGCATAATTCAAAATTTTGTCTAAATTCATTTGAATAAAAAAAAAATCATTTTAACTAATCGAATTGAATTGACAAGTTTATACAAATGATTTTTTTTAAAATATTAAGTTTAAAGGGACAAGTGAGGTTTAAAAAATTCAAATTAATTTTTACCCATTCAAATTAAATTTATGATTCAACTTAATTGAATCCTACTGATACTCACATCTAATGAGGCAGAAATATAAAAATAAGAAAAATATGCAAATATATTTACAAATAAGAATAAAAAATATTGGCAAGTTGGTTTATTATACTCTTACATTATAACTCAAGAAATACAGTTATTATTACTATTATTATTATTATTTTGATCAACCAGCTAGAAATTATCATGATGGATTTCAGGAATTTTAAATATTCTAAATTTTAGAGCTTACAATAAATTTTCAAACGGGACATGTCTAAAATTAATGTAATTTTTAATTATAATAGGAGAAAACAAAAAAAAGTGCAACTCCGAATAAAAAAGAAGCTAGGCTACTCTAATGTGAGATCTCTAAAAATTAAATCATTGTCATTTTCAGGATTTAAATAGCTGCTATCACTGTGATGAGTTAATATTAAATAACTAATATATAATTTTCTTATATTGTCTCTCTCTTTCTAAATATGTTGATCTTATTTGTATTTAGCAAACTTACATAACAATTTAATTTATTTTCAAAATAGAAGAAAGATATACATATTAAATACTATATTTATCCACTTTCAAAGTAATGTTAATAAACGGAACTACGTTACAATTTTATTCATTTTCAAAATAAAACGAAGCATGCATATTAAGTGATAAACTTCAGGGAGATTGAAATATTTTATTCAAAATTCAAAGATGATCTTCAATTATAAGTAATTTGACGTGAATATTTTTGTAATGATATTTTATTATAAAAGAAAATAATAATAAAATATGGAATAAACTATAATATTAGTCTTGAATTGATGTAATATTTTCTAAAAAATATATCCATTAACTAGCGTTATATAGCGGATCACAAAATAGGATTTGTTTTTCTTTGGGTAATTGTTTTAGGGGTCAAATTGATTTGGTTTGTAGTTTTTCTGTTTTGGGCTTTGGCCAGTGTAATAACCAGAAAAGGGGCTTGAGTTTGGGCTGCTTGTTAGCCCAAAATAAAAAATGAAAATAAATAAAAATTATAAAGTTTATATTAGGTGTGGACTACCTAGACGGAGAGTGATCATTTTCTGTTTCATTGGTTTGGTCTTGTTTTTCCAGGAATGTGTGAATCCTTTTGACTATTGTGATATTGTTAATTCAACTACTCACAAAAAGTCTTCGTGGTCCGAGGGGAGGCATAATTTTTTATAGGGAGGGTGTAAAACCCAGGAAAAGCGGGATACTTCTAAGTCAGGGATATGAAAGTGACCAATATGATTTTGAGGACAAGATAAATTTTGCTGTTTTTCCATCATGAAAATAGGGGATATAAATATGTTGTGCTGGATCTCACTCTAAAAACTGATAAGTTATCAAATAAGTTTTTAAGCAAGCTTATTAAATATTTGAGATGAATTTGAGTGACTTGGTTCTTTATTCTACTTTTTGGTAAATAATCATTAACTATGAGTAAAAATTATATATATTTTTGTCTTAGTAACTTGCTTAATACAAATTTTTATACACTTTTTTTTTGTTGGACTAATAGGAGGTCTCTTTTGCAGAATGCCAATTATAGTATACATATATGACGAAGATGTTGATGACATGATATCTATTGCTGAGTATGACCAAGAATACGGCAAGGAAAATCCAAATATATTTGGTCTTAACCAATGTCTTTTGATAAATTTTTATAGTTTGTGATAGAAGCACTAATGGTATATTTTCATTGTGTTAGGATTAATTAATTTTGTTTGTAAATAGTTACTTTTTTTTTTTGAAATGTAACTAGTTATATTACTTTGAATATTTGTATTTGAACTAATTGTAATTGAATATAAGTTTAAATAAAAAAATTTATTCTTTTTATTATGATTTTAACAAGATAACTAATATGTCAATTCTATTTTTTGTTTTTTTAATTATTTTGTTAGTAAAAATTAACATCTATAAATTTTAATAATAATAAATTAATATAAAAGAAATGGAATATTAGACTTTTAGTGGCGACTAAAGTGGCCACTAAATGTATCAAATAATATATAATTTGAAGTTTTAGTGGTGATTAAAGTTGTCACTAAAATTACACTTTTTGTGGAGACCTTGAAAAGTCACTACCAAAAATAGATTTAGTGGAGACTTTAATCGCCACTGAAAATAGACTTTTCGTGGCGACTAAGTAAAGTCGCCACTGAAAGTAGACTTTCAGTGTCGACTTTTAACATTTTAGTGGCAATTTTTATAGTCTTTTGTGACGACTTTAGTTGCCACTGAAAGTAAAATTTCAATGGCAACCCCAAAAGTCGCCACTAAAAACATTCAGCAATGGAGTTATCAGCGACAAGGTGGTGGCGACTAAAAGTCGCCATTAAAAGTCTTTAGTGGTGACTTTTATAAAAGCGTATTTTCATGATCATTATTCTGCAATGTCTAACATGGCAAACTGTAACACCTCCAATTTAAGGGCACGTGAAACAAATATTTTTTTTTCACAATTTGATATTTACCTTAACATGCATAGCACTATTTAATGTCATGAAAATAAATACATATAGGTTCTCTCATGTATATACATTATATAGACCAAGTTATAATTACCAAAGTAATGGCAGAAGTAGGGATCCTGCATGTGGCATTCAGAGCACATTCTAAAATACAAACACAGTATAATTCAAAAACTATGAGCCTTGAAAGCAACGTAGATTCACCTAGAGAATATGTCCCTAATTGATCACCTATTTGCAAGATCAAACTCTGTATTCTTATTTAAAAAATATGAAAATATCGTATATTGAATTTGACAACTTAGCGAGTAGATAATACCTCCTATGACCTCTTAGGTCAGCATATGGATATACTCATGTTTTAAAATTTGTCACATAAAAAAATACAGTTAAGAAATACATTTATATGTGACTCGTATTTCAAATATTTTTAAATCAAACAATATTCAGATATCCAAAACCATATTCAGCAGGGTATGATCATTAAATAAATGTTATGCATTAAAATATTTCACATGAAAATATTAGAAGAATCCCATATCAGAACCATCAAATAATCTCAAACACACAGCAAGGATTGGTGATATGTTTAGTTGTGTAAGTTACAAAAAAATATCAAACTTTTGAGATAAAATCATTAATTTTGTTGATATATAATTAACATATTATATATGCATTGAAAATTCACTCTTTTACATAATGCTTAAATATGTTACAACTCTCAATACACTCAATTCACTCATTTTTTATATGCATAGTGATCGATCGACTACAGTCGCAATAAGTGATTAGAGAATGTGAGTTCATCACCCATCTACCTCCTCATATTACTATTGTCACCCGATTCGAGCAACCTTCCCTTAACTCACTCGGGCTAATAGGATGTTCCTTACTCAATACCATCACAAGCTATACAACCTGTTGATATTCATATATATATATATATATATATATATATATATATATATATATATATGCATATTCATCAAATGCAATGTATAATTATCAAGCAACTCGTCATGGGTTTTACGCTTGCCATTCAATCATAATCAACAATTTTATAGTTTTACAAATCAATGCCTCATGCACATAATATTCACTTTACCAAATAATGATAAATACATTTAAAACCACATATTCAGTGAGTTTCAAAATCTATTTGCAAAATTATACTTTTAATGAACTATGTATCAGTTCGTAAATAAAACAGATATTTTAACACATTTCAGAAATTTATGATAGCATAAATAATTTGTAAACAAAATCAATTATATATTTTAAGTTCAAGAAGAGCATGAAGAAAGTCATAAAAAGAATTATCTACTCACAAGTCAGGGCTTCAAGTTGGACAGCCCCAAATATTTTTTTCCAAAATAAATTTGATCAAATGGACCTAAAAAATGAGTCCAAAGAGTCATAAAACCTAAGAAATGACTTTAGAATTGTGAAATTTGGCATTCGGGAGTTTGGTCAACATTGATCAACTGATGGGGGTACTATTTACGGTCAGAATTACTATTCACCTCCGAAAAATACTATTCATGCCGGCACAGATTTACTATTCACGACGCTTAAAAAGTTGTCAAATGGCTAAAAAATTTTATATTTTGAGATTTATCTATCTCCTGAATCCATCTACGGTGTCAGATTTTTAATTTAAAATCTCTAAATAGGAGTTTTAAAATTTACCTTTTTAAAAAAATTTCACTTCCGATCTATGGTGATTCTGCAGTTTATTTGAAAAATTATTCAGTCAATATCATAGTACTCTTCGTGCTGAATCCAGTGGTACTTTTAGTTTTAAAATCAGAGACTCAAAAGTACTCTAGGTCTAGAGAGAGAAAATGAGAAGTGAGAAAGTACTATTTATCACTAATCATTCAGTTTACGAAGATTTCGTAGATTTCTTGTATCTCCCCCCTCTTCTTCTCTTTCTTTTTTGATTATTTAATTAGTGAGTAGTTGAAATTTTTTTTTTATATATATACATAATTATATTATTTTTCATCTTAAAGTATCTCAAAAATTTCTAAAAATTTATATTCTTACAAAACTTTAGTTGCATTCTTAAATCATGACTTTTCTTGATAAAAATGTTAATAACACAAATTACAAAATAAAATATCTTTATGCATAATAAAAGAAAGAGTATTTCTAAAAATAAAATAAAAATTTATTAGAGACAAGTATAATTATTTTAATTGAAAGTATATTTGCTTCCAGCAAAACATAATAATTTAAAATAAAAATATATTTATTTATAGCAAAACATTATTATTTAAAAATTACGAGATATTACACAAATCATGATTGGTCATTTTCGTGTGGACGATAGTGGGTCCTACACTGCCATATTATCACTTGTTCCTTTAAGCAACTCTGCACTCCAATTGTGCAATTCTCAAAAGTTCACTAAATAGATCTTACAAATTACCCTACATATTTATATTTTATTCACACTTATTTATATTTTAACTTAAAATATTAAATTATTTGTATTTTAGTTTTAAAATAATAAATACATAAAAAGCTTAAAACATATTAAAAATAATACAAATTTATTTTAAATAATAATTTTTAGAACAATAATTAAAAATGATGAAAAATACATAACATAATATAACTAAAAGAAAATTTAATTTTTATTATTTTCACGTTTGAAATGTTCTCAGATATACTCCAACAAGTCTCCTTGTAGTCGACAATAAATTTTTCTTTGACAAACAAGTGTTCTCTTTTGTAAGTATGTTGCAAAATCGGGATGATGACAATTAAATATTTCAGCTGTTGAGATGTCATTATCTAGATGATCATAAGAGTAATCAAAATTACCACCATATATGTGTCGTTCATCTTTAATGATCATGTTATGCAATATGATACATGCATATATTATATATTTGAGTGTATCCATATGTCAAACACGCGACGTGCCATGTATAATCGAGAATTGAGCTTGGAGCACTCTAAACGCCCGCTCCACATCCTTTCTTGCTGCTTCTTGATGTTAGGCAAACAATTTTCTCTTTTCTCCTTGCGGCATTAGGATGTTCTTGACAAATGTAGTCCACTCTGGATAAATACCATCTGCTAAATAATACCCCATACTATACTGGATTATATTCATTGTATATTGCACGTTGGGAGCTTGTCCATTCAAAATATCATTAAACACATTAGATTGGTTTAACACGTTGATGTCGTTGTTTGAACGCACGATGCCAAAAAATGTATGCCAAATCCACAAGTCTTGTGATGCCACTGCTTCAAGCATGATAATGGGTTTTGCATGATCACTTCGACTAAACTGGCTTTTCCACGCTATCGGACAATTTTTCCATTCTCAGTGCATACAATCAATTAAACCCAACATTCCAGGAAAGCTAGATGCCTCCCCTATCATCAATAAGCATTCAATGTTGTTGTTGTTATGCCTTCTTAGGTACTCTGACCCAAATACCTCGTTCACACCTTGTACAAATCTCTTTAAACATTCCATTATAGTGCTTTCGCTAATTCGTACATAGTCATCTACCCTATCATCAGATGATCCATATGCCAATATACGAATAGCGGCAGTACATTTTTTGTAAGGGTAAAAGACCTATTTTACCAGTTACGTCGACCCTTCTTTGAAATACTCGTCATGATTGCCAAGGGCTTCTAAAATTTGAAGGAGCACATACCTTCACATTCAAAACTTTCATTGAAATTGAGCCTCTGTGTAAACTGGATTTTCAGAGTAGTCAGCGAACAATCGGTTATGCCCTTCTTCGCGATTTCGGTCTATAACTGTTCTTCTACGTGTATGCCTATTAGAGCTGTCACCATGTTGTTGCCTTTACCTCTCAAGTGTTGGTCTCTTGCATTCTTCTTCAAAGTTGTCCATCATTTCTACTTCTATGAATTGCCATTAGAATATCTTGCAGTTGCTTGATTGGTTTGGATCCATTTGATGGATAATTCGATAGTGTAAGTGGAGCACAATTTGACAAGAAAATGAGAGAAGATTGAACAACTTAATGGTGTGAAAAATTTTTCTTATGTAAAGACTATATATAGAGTACAACATAACGATTAGTTTAAATAATAACGGCTCGTTTGAACAATGGCTAGTTTGAATAATAACGGTTAGTTTGAATAACATTATTAAATTATATATCAATTCTAATTAGGTTATAATATTATCTTAACTAATTTCATGTGCTTCTCTAATCATGTTAAATAATATTTCATAATCTTGGCGTTGTCTCTCTGTTATCCCAGATGTATTTTTGAAGAGGATCTTCAACTCCTTCAACTTTAACTCTCTCTTTTTTAATTGGTTTTCTTCATCCTTAATTCTTGTGAATTCTACCATGATAGTCATTCTTTGACTCTGTGCCTCTTATTTTGCAGTAAAGTCGACATTGTCAGAAGAAATTTCAGCTGGTTTCTCTTTGCCCTTCTTTTTTGCTGCCATTTTTTCCATTGGCCGAATTATAGTTGGGTCATATGTGCATTCAAATGGAGTCCCCAGGTTAAAAGATGATGATTACATTCCAGAAGAAAAAATCTTTGTTCTTTTTGAAGAACTCTCACTTGATTCTACTGTCCATTTAGGTTTATCTTTAGTAGTCGCCACACATGTTCAAATTTGAACTGTTCACTCTCATTTTGAGAAAAAATAGTATATGCATCAACCATGATGTCATTCTCTAAGTTTTTACTTTTTTTATGAATAGCTTGTTTGTAGCATCCAGCGAACTTTTGAACAGCACTATTCAAACGACGCCATCGAGATTTTAGTTGAACGAATTTCCTCTCTCTTAACCAACCATATAGTTGTTATAATTATCTTTAATTATTGACCAAAAACTATCTGTTTTTTGGTCAACACCAACAGCTGCATCCTTTGAAATATTGAGCCATACTTGAATAAGAAGTACATCCTCTTTCATTGTGAACCTGACTTGAGATTTTTTCTGACTTGCATTTCTTCCTCTTTCATCGAGCACGATGTTTTCCAAATTGACTTGGGTGAAAAATTGTGGAAATTGAGACTCAAACATAGACCCGACTGGTATTTTAAATTTTTGATAAGTGAAATCTACACTGTTAGTACCCATTCGAGGAGGCCTATAAAACATAGTGGAATTGGTTGGTTGGAATGAAAAGATAGAAATTAGAAATTTTTAGTATTTGGGTTACTTTGTAGATTTGAAAAAAATAGAGGAATTTAAGAATTTTTGCTAGTGAGAGCTTGATAATTTTGCATAAAATGTAAGAAAGAATTCAAATTAAATTGATTGGAATCCATTTTTTAAAACAAATAAAATTGTGGATTGAAGAAAAAGATAAGGAGAATTGATAAATTGAGGATTTGAGAGTTAAATGTTTCAAGAATTTGCCCCAATTTATAAGATAATATTGATGCTCTTCAACGGCTAATCTCCAACGGTCATATGCTTGTGACTTGCTTCACTCAACGGTAATAAATCAGAGATTTTTTTATCCATTTTTTCCATTGCAAATTTAAAAGAAATTTTTTCTATTTTTTTCAATTTTAAAAACATTTTCTCCAACGCCTTTGATCTCAACAGTAATAAATCGAGTGATTTTTTCAATCTCCAATGTAAATCAACTTTATTATTTATCCTTTGCCTTTTTTCTTTCCATCCCATTCTCGAAGCCTCCAGCCTCACCCTCACGCCTGGCCATCTTCTTCCTCATGCCTCACGCCTCACCATCTTCTTCCAAATCATCCAAACATTCATCCCATTCCCAGCCTCCAAACATTAAAATCCCTTGAAGAAAACTGACATAACTACCATAAACATCAAAATCCCTAAAATCTTATGACCCATAATCTTCCCCCTTCTCAATAACTGAAAGAAGGACTCGGGTAAGTAGAAGAGTATCCTAGTGCAAAGCAAGAGATACTTGATCACAGGCTAGAGGTGGCTGTAATGGTGGTGGTGATGGGACCCAAAATTACCGCCAATAGAGTCATTGGTGTCATCCTCGTCTGTCTCAGAGAAATATGAAAAGCTAGACTGTTTTTTTGGAGATGTGGGGTGATGAAAGCAACTAGAAGACAAGTGAAGAGAAGGGGGAGAATCGTAGAGCTGTCGGTTGAGGTAAAGGTAGCAGAGTGGGTTGAGTTTCGTTCTTCATTCCATCTTCGTTCATCTTCCTCCAAGCCTCCAGCCTCTTGAAGCCTCTTCGTTCCATCTTTGTTCTTCCCCTGTTTCCTTTTTGATTTCTGGTTTATTTTTGGTTGTTTTCTTATTATGATTTTTGGTTGTTGATTTTTGTTGTTGTTTTTGCTATTTGGTTTCGATTTCAGGTTGGACCTTGATGTAGAGGTAACCAAGCAGATGAAAAAAGGAAATGAAGATGGAGCTTTCCAATTTTTGTAAGATTTTTGTTCTTGAATTTGGGTTTAAGAAATGTTGCTTATAGAAGCAATGGTTGTGCCATAGTGGAGCACTCCAATGAGAAGATATAGATAAGATGTGTTGCTTGCTGTGGCTCTGGCGTTTAGCAACTCCTGTTGGAGATGCTCTAATACCAATGGAATATAAACTCTCGTGATGTATAAACAAAATTTGGGATAAACGCAGCCGTTTAAAGATTTCTCCAATCTCTTAGGCAGAGATACTCTGTTCCGATCACTACTCTGCCTCATATCTTCGAGTTCGACAGACCTCGTAAACTAGAATCCTTGTTCAGGTTGTTTTCAATTTCTCTTTTTAATCCTCCGATTTATTTTCCTGTGTTTGCGATTCGGAATTTAGAACACATATCTGGGTTGTTCTCTGTCATATCTAGTTACGACTAGGTTGGTTGAGTTGATTCGGATTTAAATATAAAAAAATTGAATTATGCTTGATTCAAGTGGCAAGGAAGTTCCATAAATAAAATAAAAAAAACATAGAAGAGGGGTAGTTTTGAAAGAGGTAAAAAAGCTACTTTGTTTGATTGAAAAAAAACAAAAGAAGAGATTAAAAGATATTGTAATTCTGTGAAAGAAAAGAAAATGCATTAGAATTCAGTAACTCGTTTTTTTTTTCTTTTTTGGTGGTATGTGGTTTGGGTGGATTTTAAAAATTGCACCCAATTCATCCATGTGAATTTTTTTTAATAAAATACAATCTTAAATTCATTAATCAAAATCGATATGATTGATACAATTTTGCTTAATTTGTATGGATTATCAATTTATATACACCTTTAATGATAAGTAATGTATCTCTATCATGATTCATGGCTCTTAAAACAATTAGGCATTTTTTACTACAGTAAAGTTTATGGCGAAGGAAGCTATTCTATTTTAAGGATAGATATATCACAAGCTTAGAAAAAAAAAGTACAGTTTATAAAAAAAAAAACTACTAACGGCAAAAATCGAGCCTAATAAAAACTTACAATCAAAGTATTTCAATTTTTACTAACTGAATTATTTCTCATTAACTTGAAGCGCTGAGTTTAATAGCGATTTTTTTTAGCAACTATGTGTAAATGATATTTGCTGTAAGAATATTCAATTTCATTTTAGATCATTTATAAGATATATTATTAGGTGACTCTCAGTTAAAAATTACAACTGCGGGAAGCAATGATGTGTTGAGGAAATCATGTTAAAGTGAGATAAAAATATATTTGTATTGAATTATATATTTTCTACGTTAATTAGAAAAAAGAAAGTTGATAATATTTCTTTAATGTCTCATGAAATTAATGTTGCCTTTTGGAAAGCTTACAAGGATTAAAAAAAAAAAAAATTAATGACCAGTATAAATTATTTATCAATTCAATTAACATAGAAAAGCCATAAATATTCACAACTAGTTATATACCTTACTGGAATTGGGGACCAGCTTTTGCAGTGTCTTCATTCTTTGGTTTATCTTGTCTCTCCTTTTCTGAAGAAAACAAACACAACTATTGAATCAATAAACATCAAATCCTGATTTTCATGAAAAAAAATGACTATGATCAATTTCAACTAAATACATTAAATTAAGTAATAAAGTGCATCTATCTTGACTTGTAGTTGTAATTATAGTTTTTCTCCTAACGTGAATAACATTATATTGAGTACTCCTCTTTTTAAATCAGATATTAAATTTGATCTTTTTAAAATTGTTTGTTTCGCACGTAATTTTTATGACATTCAACTAATTGAAAAAGTATTCTATAAGTAGCAGAAAGTGATAAACTCAACACTATAATTAAGGAACATGTATAAGCAGGTGAGGAGAAGAGTACCGTACAAATTTTTGGATGAACTACAGTAAAAAAGTTACATACAATTTGATTTGGATGGAGAGAGTACTTACAATGCGATATATAAATTGAAAATATATTATAATATTTTTTATATTAATAAAAAAACTATAATTAAGAGTATAAATCAAGATAAATAAATATGATTTTCCTTAAATTAAGTAAAATATATGTCACCCTTTCAGATTAATTATGTACAGCAGCAGCTCTACTCCCTTTGGTGGACATTGATGATTCACTGTTCTTCTCTTGTTCTTCTTGTCACTTGCCTCTCCCTATTTAAAAAATAAATTAAATTTAAATAAATTGAAAAAACACAAAGAGTTATAAAACTAATAGAGAAGCTAATCACTATCACAACTGTTGATCATCATTTAGATTTCTCATAAAAAGAGACAGGTTCAACACCATGATCTCAATTAATACAGCTTATGAGTAAAATATTCACTACAAGAAATTTAATTTTTCGTGGCGACTTTTAAATTCGTCACTAAAAGCTACTTTTAGTGGCGACATTTAGGGTCGCCACTGAAAGTTATGCTTTTAGTGGCGACACAAGCATGTCACCACAAAAACTCGCATTTTTAGTGGCGACTTGAATAATGTCACCACTAAAAATGGGGGTAAAAACTGATTTATAATTTTTTTTTGGCAAAAAGTACACTTTCAGTGGCGACATTTGATGTCGCCACTAAATCCTGACTTCCGTGGCGACTATTTGTCGCCACCGAAAAAGTTTTAGTGGCGACCTGTGACGTCGCCACTGAATCTTGGCTTCAGTGGCGCCTGTTTGTCGCCCCGAAAAGAGTTTTAGTGGCGATTTAAAGTAAATCGCCACTGAAAGTAAACTTTTGGTGGCGACATGTGAAGTCGTCACTGAATCTTGGCTTTAGTGGCGACAAATAGTCGCCATTGAAAGGTTTTAGTGGTGATTTGAAATAAATCGCCACTGAAAGGTAAACTTAGTTTTTTTAAAAAAAATTTATCTTTAATTTATTTTTAATATATGCATAAAATTTAAAGTTTTTATATAAATTATATAAAAATTTATATTTTTTAAAAGATTGTTTTGTTGAGAGTGTTAAAAGAAATTTGATTAATATAGAGAAAAATTTAATATAATTATATATTTATTTCAACTATATAAATTTTTATTTATACTAAGTAAGAAAAGATGTGAAATACACATTGTTGTCACGTTCTATCTTTTTTTTGTTAATTTAATTTATTTTAATAACAAAGGGTTTGTTTCAATTTTAATTAATCATCAAATTTTTTCAAAATTTAAAACTTTTAAGTTAAAAGATCATTTTTTAATTTTAATCTATTAAAAATATATTTTGAATTTAATTTTGTTGAAGTTTAATTTTTAAACATATTACTTAAAAAATTATTTTCCTTGTATAAATAATTGTGCATTAATTATATTAATAGAAATTGAATAAATTTTTGTAACTAATTAAAATGAAATTTTAACTAAACTTTAGCGTTGCTTTAATTATAAATTTTTTTTAAATATTTATAAATAAAAGACATTTTTTAATTTAATTAATTCTTAAAGGATTAAATTGATGAAGGTAAATTTTAAAAAATAAAGTTGAATATATATATATATATATATATATATATATATATATATATATATATATATATATATATATATGAAATATGCAAAACCTATATTCTGATTATCCATTAATATATTTTAAGAATATATTTCTTTTTTTTTCTTTAATAATTAAAAAAATTTAAAATAGTTCATGTATTAAATACAAGATATCAATTGTCATGAAAAGATGGCAATATTTTCTCGTAAAATTTTTATTAAAAATTCTAATAGATAATACCACTAGCGCAGCCTTAATAGAAATTGTTGTTGCTCATTCTAAAATTTCAACTATGATTTCTAATTCTTCTTTTGTAAGAAATGATTGTGTAAAACTTAAAGGCATAGTATAAATACATAAAAGTACAACATATAAGAAATGTAAAGAAGGAATATAATGTGTTATGTACAAAAGTACATACATGTAAAAAAGTTGCTAGGAAGAATATATGAACATTCTACTAACATAACTTGCTAAATATGATAAGCCACTTTTACATATAGAGTATGTTTGACAAGTCAAATAAGTTAACTTATAGCGTATTTGACTAACTTATAAGTTTGTTTAACCAAATTAGAGGTGTTTAGTAAACAAACTTATTTAAGTAGCTTATAGCGTATTATCATACGCTACTTTAAGTAGCGTATAGCTTTTAACTGATAACTTTTATAATTTTATTCTTTTTTATCCTTATTATTTTATTCAAATTTTAACACTATCTTACTCATAAGATGTCACTGTTTTTACTATGTTTAAACAACATTCAAATTATATACCCTATGATGAACTTTCATATATTATTGATAGTGACACAAAAAATAAAAATTTAGAGACATCTATTAAGAAAAAAGAGATTCACAACAATATTACTAATTTATTGTGGGACACTATATAATATATTTATTTTGTATTTTTTGGGATTACATAATGAAGTGTAATTACTAAAAAAAATGATAAATTTTATGTAAGTATATCATTTTATGTTATTTTACATTTATCAACTAATTCAATAGATAATTTTACCAAACACTTGTAATTCAATAAATTAACTTATCAGCTTTCAGGTAAAAATTAGCTTTTAAGCTTTCAGCTAACTTTTAAACTTTCAGCTAATTTATCAGTTATTTTTGCTAAATATATATAGCCATAGTCTTGTTGTATGGCTTTTAACTAGTCATTTATTTATTTTTTTTGTTTTTTTCTTTGAGTTTCTTCTAATTTCCGTTTTAAGTCGCATACCAACCTCCTACAAGAAAAAAACAAGTTAAAATCAAACAAATTTATTTTGATTGTACAAGATCATGTCTTCAATCTCTAGAAAAAATGTAGAAGAAATGTAATAAAAAAATGTTATAAAATGATAGAATTATGAACTTAAGATCATCTCATATATATATATATATATATATATATATATATATATATATATATATATATATATATATATATATATATATATATATATATATATATATATATATATATATATATATATATATATATATATATATAGGATGTAATAGAATTGGAGAAATTTAAATAGTAATTTGCTTGGAACTCAATGTCAAGCCCATTGCCAATTTCACGTAATATATACTATGGAATAATTAAAATAATCGTAACTAAGATGAAAAAAAATGTATAATAAATCAATCATCTTTACACTATATCTCCAAAAAAAAAAATTGGAATATGTCCTTACACTATAATTTTAAATAATTTATTGGAAATTTTAATTTTAAAAAATATATTAAAAATGAATTTAAAAATTCAAAATTCAAAATTCAGCAAAAATGAAGTATTTTAGAACAGAGCACCCTCTAAGTACAATTTTCACTCCTCAAATATCTTTCAAAAAATTTGCTAGTCATCATGCGTTTGGTGCTAACAGATTATTGTGTAGAACACACAATAATTTTAAGAAAATTTTATTAAATTGCTATCAGACATCGGAGATAATGAATGTCTACTCAATACCTTACTCACCAATATAATCTTATTGTTTTATAAATATTAAGTGGGGCCAAACACAGTTTATCAGTTATTTTAAAAAAAACCTAAAAGACAATTATAAAATATATACAAATAAGTGAAAGTAGTAAACATATTATTATTCAATATTTATAAACTTATGATTTAAAGTATAAATAAATAAAAATTCTATGATTGAAAGATTTTTGTAATATAAATAGTCAAAATTTACTAAAAATATTTTTAGAGATAAATAATTTTAATACTTCGAATCAAATTAATTGTAATATAGAAAATAAAAAAATTATTGTGTAATAAAAAAATTAATTTTCTATTATTACATTAACTGAGTGCTTCCATTTATCATATGAATAATGAATCTGTCTATTTTGTATATATATGGTCAATATTGGTAAATAATTTTTATGATTTTTGTAATAACCGTAAAATTTAACGAAAATGAAATTTAAAATAAAAGAGAGAATTTTGACAATAGAGATAAGAACCGTAGAAAATATGTATATTTATTACATAAAAAAATAATATTAGAAGTTATGTTTTGGCGCGCTATAAGCAAATATATTTTTATTTATGTAGAAATAATTATGATTTGTTAAAAGTAAGTGGATTTTTAAGTAAAAGAAGTATTGTGTTGCTTAAAATAATTATACCGGTTTCTATTGAATTTTTATGGTATTTTTAGAAATACTCTTTCTTTTAATATGAATAAATATATTTGTTTAGAAATTTGTTTTATTACGATTTTTATCAAGAAAAATTATTATTTAAGAGTTTAACTAAAGGTTTATGAGAAAGGAAACTTTTAGAAATTTTTGGGATATTTTATGATGAAAAACGAAATTTATATGAATTTTTATAAAAGAAAATCCTATTATAAATTATTTAATAATTATTATTATTTTAAAAAAAAAGTTACTGTAGCTCCTGCATATATGCATAAGGGCAGCCAGAAACAGAAAGCAGAAAACGCAGCCCCCATTTCCCATTTTCCTCTTCAATTTCAAACCTTCATATCTGGAGCTACGGACCTCCGATTGACGAACCGTCTGGACTATTGGACTCGTGACAACGAATACTTCAAAACCCACTGATCAATTTTGCCGGAAAGTCACGTGAATAGTACCTCCAAAGGTAAGACTTCGTCCAATTGCGTTTTAGACTTCGTTTTTACCGAAATTCTTCCTGTAGATAGTCTTAGAATTAGTTTCTATGCTCAAATATAGGGTTTTTAGGTTTTGGCATGAATAGTATTTTCCGGCGAGTGAATAGTATTTTCCGGCATGAATAGTGACGTTTAGAATTTATCTAATTTTCATATTATGTCTATGTTTTCTAGATTGTTAAGCCACCACGAGGTGAAATTCTCGTTGTTGGACTCCTAGTAAGGTGAGTGGGTTTTTCATACTATAGCGCATGTTTTAGGAATTTGATTTATAACTCTCTCGTATGATTTTAACTAGTTGGAATGTATGTTAAATTATTTTACCGCTTTGAAAACCAATATGTTCCAACCATGTTAGAAATTGTAAATTTCAATCCTTGTTGAACCCTAGGTATGCAGGGCAAGCATCTAGACTATTAATTCTCCATTTGAGCTAGATTTATAGAAATGCGAACTTAGTCATAGAAATAAACTAAGTTAGCCATGAAGTGATTTGATGCATGATAAGCATCTATGTAACGTCTACGGACGATCTATGTTTAAAAAGGGAAAGTTTATGATTTTAAAGGTCTCCATGGGAATTCATGGGTGAGATATATTTTAGAATAGAGTTTTATGCATGAAAAGAGCTAGATGGAGAATTATAGCTTTATTATAAAGTTATTGAAATGTTTTACTTTAAACTCTCTGAATAGCATATTTCAAATGTTTTCTATTGGAGGGACCCTTTTAGATCACTGTTAGCTAGCCGCAGGTAGTGCTAGCCCTGGTGCATCATGATCATGTTAAGGCTTCGGCCTAGGATATTGTGACGGGCATATGACTGCCTAAGACACAAAATTTAGGGTGGACTTATGTCTACGCCTACAGTGATTGCCATACCCATTGCTATGTGCTTGGGGAATATAGGGTGGACTTATGTCTACGGCTACAGTGATTACCTTACGCTTGCTGTGTGCTTGGGGAAAATGATAGATCTGTCAGGAAGAACTCCAATAAACTAGTGCATTTTTCTTAAAGATTAAATATTTCTAAAATACTTCATTCATCATTGTTCTTGCATAAGTATCTTCATTTATTACTTACCATGCATAATTGATTTGCTTACAGTTATTGATTTAATCATGTTTTATCATTTGAACTGTTTAGCATTCTTTCAATAAATTACGGTTAAATGTTTAATGTTTTCTATACTTTGATTTCAATTATTTAATTAATTGCGAAATATTCGTGCTTAGTTTGCCCTGTTTCTGTTATAGTATGATTTACCCATTCACTGAGATGTGGTAATCTCACCCCTCTTCTGTTTTCTCCCCACAGATAGTCAAAGAAACACTGATCCAGCTACAGCTCCATAGGAGGCTAAATATAGCATTGGTGAGCCCCAGTTTGGGCAAGACTCCGTTGTATTGGTTGTATAGTTTAAGTGTATGTCTAGTGTATCTCCATGAACTTACAGGCAGGATCCTCGCTTCTTATGTTGTTTGAAAAATGGTTTTAAGTTTTACAATAATGTTTGTACTATGAGGCCATGGGTCAAGTTGAATCAAGGATGTTGGATTCATGAAATATATATATATATATATATATATATATATATATATATATATATATATATATATATATATATATATATACAGTATTTTCTTATATTGGATGTGGCGTATATGGCCAGTTATATTTATTATGTACTCTGGATAGTGTGCTGGATGTTTGTGCATGCTATGTGTTAGGCTTGCGGCTAGGGAGAAACCCTTATGCCGTGCCGGTCATGTGTTCCATCATTTGGGGCCGTGACAATTTTAATTTTTTTATACACTAAATAATAAATTTTTTATATACAAAAAAAAGAATAATTAATTTTTTAATCTTTTTAACTTTTTTTTTTAAATTGAAGTACTGTTGATTTATAATTTTCATTAGAATATAATTATAGAATACATTATGTTAAATTAGTTAATTAATTGTGTTAGCAAGAAATTAGTTAATTAATTATATTAGCGTTATATATATATATGTTACACAGTATATATTTAATTATTTATTAATATATAAATTATATTATTATTTACTTATTTAATTATATATACATAGAGTCACGTAAAGTAGTTATCATATATATATATGGGACAAATTATATATATGTTAAAATATATATATTTAAATTTTATTATTATTTATTTATTTAATTATATATAAATAGAGCCCCGTAATCCGAAATTTTATTCGTTTCTCTCAACTTTTCCAACGGTAAAAATTGTGCATTTTTATGTTGTGCAGCAAATTGAAAATGTCTGACTTGATGGGACAAATGAAGCTAACTACTATAATTAGACTAAGCATAACAACGGATACATGAATTCTCTTTCTCTACGGCAAAGTTCTCTCATTTCCCCAATGTCACTGTTTTCCCAATCCTTCATATTTCTTAAATTAAACCCCTAACGTCACTTGGTTGAGACAACTTTTCCAAAAAATTTCTTCTCCTCATTAGCGAGTCATCAGAGCTTAACACAAGCAGCTTTTCTGAGCTTCTCTGTTTTCTCCTTGTAATTTTTCACTTGTGGAAATTTGCAATAGGGCCAACTAATAAATACAAATTAATTACAATAAATAAATTAGCATGGATGCAAATTATTATTCTATCTATTAGCTAAGTCAAAAAAATATAATAAAAAACATGAATAATAACCTGTTTAGCATGATATTTATTTTCAATCAATAAATTACAATAAATTATCACTCTCTCAACTGAATGCTAGATAAAGGCAATATTATTAATCGATGATCAAAGGCCATAAATATCCATTTTACTTTTATATAACATAAAGTGTCAACTTTAGTAAAAGTCATTGTGCGCAAGAGCTTATCCCAAGTCACAATAACATTTAAAAATATAATTAGTTTAAAATAATTTTATCTTAAAATTTTTGTTGAAAAAATTTAAAAATTTGTCAAAAAATCAAAAGTGGGAATAGTTTTTAGGAGATAATAATTTTTTAGATAAATTATTTTAAAAAATAAAATATGGAAATAATTTGTTGTAAAAATAAAATAATCTATTGAAACAAATAAAATAGAACGCAGATGTACTTCAGATAATATTGGGGAAATAATTGCATTTGAAATCCTTCTAAATATTAAAATTGTTGATAAAATGAGATTAATTCTTGTCAATATGTCAATATAGAATTGATTCCCT
This sequence comes from Gleditsia sinensis, assembly GCA_037074535.1. NCBI lineage: Eukaryota > Viridiplantae > Streptophyta > Magnoliopsida > Fabales > Fabaceae > Gleditsia > Gleditsia sinensis. The sequence goes on from CM073469.1 coordinate 21,406,777, forward strand.
TAAAATGTATTTTAAAAAATAAATTTTAAATATATTAAATCAATATAAAAAAATATATATTTAATATATTATGAGATTTAATTTGGAGTTTAGTTCAAAGATATCTTAACTGTTACATAAAAAAAAATTCTCTTTAAATAAAAAAAAATGAAATAGAGTGTAAATTTGAACCTTTTTATTGTAATTTTAATAAATATTAAAGAAAAAACAAATAATAATTTGTTATATGTTTTGTATACATAAGTGGAAGATTTTATATTTATATTTATATTTTTTTTAAAGAATATTCTACAAGAAGTGAAATTCCTAAAAGAAAAACAAATTAAAAAACGTAGCTAGACAAAAAATAAAAGCTGAGCTTGACCCAACGGCTACAAGATGTGCTCCTTCTGCAAGGATGTGACCAGGATTTGACCCAACGACTCTTTATCCAAGAATAAAAGCTGAGTTCCTTTTGCTTTCCATTTCTCACAAAATTTTGGTGACTAAGAAGTAAAATAAGCTGAGCTTATTTTGGCAAATTGTGTCCCGCCCAAACGAAAAACAAAGCGGGGTTCTTCCTTTGCTTTCTTGCGCTCAACTCTCCATGCCATTTTCGGTTCCTAGTGACAAGTCCTCAAAGCATCAGCTTCGCGAGTGAAAGGAGCTCTAATCTACAGCTTTGTGGGTGACATTGCTAGAGATTTCATCTTGAAGCGTCAAAGGTAGATTGATTAGTTTAGGGGTTTTGAACCTTCGTTTTTGGTTTTCTCGATTGCTCGATTGCTCCTTCGTTTTTTACCTTCTATTTAATCAGTTTGGGGGTTTTGAAATTTCGGTTGGGGGATTGATGTTGTTGGTTTTCTTGTTCTGCATTTGAGCTCGAATCTCCGTGCCATGTTTTTGGTTTTCTTGTTCTTGATATATCTCTCCAGCTTTCTTCTACTTTGTGGTGTTCCATCATTTTGGGCTGATTAGTTTTCTAGCTTGAAGATGGTGTTTTTAAGCTTTAGTGAGAATGAGAGCTTAAATAGTTAAGAATCCACTTTTACATGTTTTCATTTTCAGACCCATTTTAAGATATGTTTTCGTTTGGGACAAATCTGGTGGTTACAAGGGTGAAAATTACACTTTGATTTTCATTATATGTTGTACATCTGTGGTTACATTTTGTTATCTTCTTAGTTCTTCCGAGTGGAAAACATAAGTAATGTTATCTTGATTAAGAACCAAATCCTGGAAGCAGGGGAAATGGGAATTTCGAGTCAGAGACCAGAAAAGAAGATGTTGATTAAGAACCAAATCTTTTCCATGTTTGATTTTCCTAGAGTAAATATACTTGTCCTGAAATAGTAGCTTTTTCTGGTCAGAACATACTTGGCATTGTCATTGAGCTTGCAGTAGTGGGAATGAGATTATCTTGGAACTATGTGGTAAAGAAAGAATTTCTTTCTTTGGACAGAGGTATCTCAATTAGAGAGAAATGAGCTTCCTCCAATTCCAACTTTAGTTAAATGATGTGGATAATGCATCTGCTATTTTAAGATACCTTACTTTATCTTTATTCATGTTGCTTGGTTGGTTGATGAATTTGGGGAGCAGTCGGGGGAGGGTTGATGATGGTGACTTTGTTTTGGTGGGGGAATCCAGTTTATTGATCAAAGTCATTAGGCCATATGAAAGAAAATATTTAACATGTGTTATTGGCGTTTGGATTGTCATCCAATAGTACAGGAAATAATATGGTAGCCCTTCCTCTGATCAGTTGTATGGTTTCTCATTTTCTCTTGCATCTGAATATGCAATTGCTGCCTCTTGTGATTTCAGCATTTATGAAGGCCAAAATTATTGAAATATCATACTTAGCTCATATTGTTTAAAAGTAGCTTCTGTTGGTTGAGGAAATAATGTTTTATTAATCGATATTTTTTTAATTTTATCCTAAAAAAATCGATATCAGTTTTAGATTCAAAATGCAGATCTGATATAAATAATTAAATTGTTCACTTCAACTGTTGCCAAATTAGAGAGAAATTACATGGCAGTTTTCTCTTGAAGTAAAAATATAATGATGTGGGTGTAACTATATTGTGTTGCTTGTCTAAAAGTTTTACAATTGTATGTTGGTTTAACTTATTCCCTGTCCATTCTGCAGATTTTATCATTTTTGCCAGGAGCTCTGTTAGAGAAGCAAATAGTTGTTGCTTGTTCTAACTTGGTATGTTTTTTTTTCTTTTTTTCCCCTTGTCTTAAGTTAATAAAAGTATTGTAAATATGAATAATATACCCTTTTTAATTGTTTTTTTGCTGTCAATGTTATCTGAACCGTTGAATAATGTTCCTCTTTGATAGAATGTACTAATCTGAGCTTGTAAAATGCTTAACAAACTATGTGACTTCTGTATATTATATTGGACAAAAAATAGAATTAGCAGGCAAAATCTAAATGTATATTATAAAGAAAGATATTGATGTTGAAAATATTTTCGTCTCATAAATATTTTTCTCTTTTAGAATAAGGACCCAAATATCAATCACATTATATTTCATTTAGTTTTTGTATAAATGTAAATCTAATCATGTGTTAATTTCTAAACTTTGTTAATCTTATATAAATATTTGTCAATTTAAAGTGAGAAAAAACAATTTGTCAGAGTATAGTGTAGTTTTGAGTTCTTTAACAACTTGAATTAATTTGTTCAACAACGTGAATTTAGAGAAAGTGAGATACTTGGCTGTTGATTTTATTAGGTTTATTATATAGATGTTGATACTTGATACCTGGCTGATGTGATAAGTGTTAGACACAATGGTGACTAAAAGCCAACTTTGTCTCCCTACAAAATGGTGGAAATAATATTAGTAATCAAATTAAAGAAAAACAGGATCCTTTTGGTTTTGAGAGGATAATGTTTAGCCTATGATTAAGGTACTGTACTGAGATTGGACCACCTCTGTGTCCTTATATATATGCCAAAATGCAACCTCAAGAAGAAAGAAACCTTGACAACACCCAAAACATGATACTTTATAATCCAGTTTTGCTGCCCTTGCAGAAGGCCCCATATAGGACACCATGTATCCTTCTTATTCTCATATCATCATCATCTCTACCAATTCTCTGATTATTTCTGTGATTGGTGGTATTTAATTTTTCTTCTCTTCAACTTCAAAAGAATTAACTTTAATTTGCTGGTATAATTTGAAGGAGTAGGAAAGTTTATATAATCAGTAAGGATAACCTATAATTTATTATCCTATGATTGACAATTAGTTTGTAGATCTCTAGGTGGTTTAAAGTGTGTCATGGGCAAATATGTCACTTCTTTGAGCAGCTCTAAGTAGATATCCTTCTACTAATTTCTGCAGACAACAATATATGAATCAGATGATTAAGTAAAAATTATGTTGAATCTCAGTTTACATAACATAGGGCATAACAGCAGCCTGATGCTATTTTGATCAGTAAGAGAATTAATTTAAAAAACATTTTGAGGATAAGTTTGTATTAAACTTGGTATAAGCCAAATGAATACAAGATGTTTAACCAAAAATAGGATTTCCCATCATAACTCCAGCAGCTTAATTCATGTTATATTATGTAAAAGACTTGTGACCCATAGTTTTCAACTGAAGGGCAAAAAAGCATATAACCCATCTAGATAAATTTGGAGAAAGGAATGGAATTAAGATACTAAAATGCTTAGTGAGTTTGAGAAGTTGAAAAATGCAAGTAACAAAATTCTCATAATAACCTTGAAACATGAGAAAACCCATGCCCAAATGATCTCTCGAAAATTCTTATAAATCTGATTACATGACTTGAAACACAAGGTTTACTAATACTGAAGATGTTAGATGGAGAAAAAATGAAGATTCAGGTTTTAAATAACAGTGTAAGAGGAAAAACGTACTACTTTGATAAACCATGAAATTAAACTCCAGTAGACAACTAACCCCATCATCATATCGCAATGATTGCACCAGCTGCGGCATGAAACAGGTTACCCGTTCTGGTGGATAGGATTCTAGGACCCTTAGAACATATGCCATGACACGTGGATGCCCCTTGTATGCTGAACTAAGGAACTCTAGAGCTTGGGTGATTGAACAAGCAGCCCAATGAGGCAGTTGTTGCAAAAGCACTGAATTATCATCAATGGCCTTGGGGTTGATAAAGTAAGGTAATGCTTCTGGTATATTGCGCACATCCAGTATATGTGCCTAAAAAGAAAAGGCTATTATGTCATATTTTGCAAGCTATAAAGTAACAAATTTAGATGAGAAAGAGTAGCTGAGTAGCTAGTATTACCAAAATGAAACAAAGAAAAAAAAATCAGTGACATTAATTACACAACACAAGAATATATGTCCCCTCTAGAAGTGGACATACAGAATCATCTGACAACAAATATAACTCAACTAAGGCTGATGACATATCTTCCTCATATTCTAACATGTTGATTTCAAGCTAAGACTAGGAGGATGTGAATGTCAATAGAAATAAAAAATTTAGGGATCCTCACTTTTAAAAGCAACAATGTTACCCAATCTCTATGCATATCTGACAGAGACACTTCTTACAAAAAGTGTGCAGAGCACCAAAAGGAGGCCATAAACAAAACCCAATCCCATAAGAAGTCTAAAGGCACAACCCCCTAGATACTTCAAAATATTGTAATTATCAAAGAGAAGCTTGTTTGTTTCATGCTTTCTCCTATGCAGCATATATGTTCATTCAACATTAAGTCAGTTTTTTCTTACATTTGAAATTCTCCAACTTTCTTGAAACCAAATGTATAACAAAAAAAATTATTGTTAATATGCCAAGATTTGTAGCAGGCTCGGCAAGATCTGAGAAGAAATTGAATAATTTTCTTCTGTAAAGTAATCAGGAGTTCTATTAACAAAATTTCCAACATGTCCTTTCTCTCTTTCGCTGCCTTCAAGATAAGAATAAAACAATTATTCAAAATAAAAGTATATTCTGACCCATTTAATCAGTTCCCCATTTTCAGAGCTCAACTCATTAGGAATTCTAGTTCACAATATTCATTATCAGCAGAAAACATACCTGAACTAGTTGAGTGACTTCAGCCTTCAAAGAAGCATTCATTGGGAATCTCGAGGCCAACGATAAAGCAATCCTAGGATCGACAGAGAAGGCAGTCCTAGCATATTCTATCCATTTATCTGAGCTAATCTTGAGTCACAAATTACTTTCCCTGAAATTATACACCAGGTACAACCATACAAGAAAGCTAATCTTGAGTCGCAAATTACTTTCCCTTCTAGTGTGTAGTCTTTTATGTCTTACTTTTACTTCCTTATTTCTTCTTCTACTAGGGAAGTATTTCTTCTTGAAAAACACATTTGGAAATCAAAGCTCCTTCAAAAATTAATCTTTCATTTGAACAGTGAACTCAGTAGAATTAACACAAATGACATATTGCAAATTCAAAGACATGATATAACTTTGTCTCCTAAACCAATGGTCCTCCCAAAACCTCAACCAATTACCAATGCCAACATGATGAGAAAAATGAGAGTAAACAGAATGAAATACCTGAGAAATGAACTTTCAAGGGCTTGCATGTGTAGCACCAATCCCAGAATTAGCATCATATCCATTTTGAGCTGCACTTCTCCTTTGTTTTCAGCTTTCCTAATGGTATGAAAGTTAACATTAATATGATTTGTCCAAATACATTGTTCACTCTCTATTTCAATTGCTCACTTCCACTTCAATCAATTTTGTAGGAAATATTATGGATAAAAGTTGGTTGAATGTTGGAAATAGAGCTGATCGAAGATATATACAAGGGGTGGATAATTTTCTTGACTGGGCATACAGTAAGTTAAGAGCTGGTAGCAAACTTAGGTGCCCATGCAAAAAATGTAGAAACACATTATTCAAAGTGAGACACGAAGTGCGGTTTGGCTTGTTGCAAAATGGTTTTTGGCAGTCTTACAAGGTGTGGGATCTTCACGGAGAAGCCTTAGTGACGACTTTAACTCTCCCTCATGGTAATAATGTTGAAGAGGATGATATAACTGAAATGATACACGATGCATATGGAGTTGCTAACACAAAGGATATGAATACTCTTGTAGAAAATAACAAAGAGCCAAATTTGCAAGGAAAGAAGTTTTACCAATTATTGGAAGATGCCGAAACAAGTCTATATCCAAATTGTGATAAAGTGTCAAAGTTGTCATTTATTGTTAGACTACTTAATCTGAAGTGTCTTAATCACTAGAGCGATAAATTTGTAGACATGTTGTTGGATTTATTTAAAGAAGTATTGCCAGCTGGGGCTCAAATACCAAATTCTTACTATGAGGCCAAGAAAATAATTCAAGACTTAGGGTTAGACTACACCAAAATAGATGCATGTAAAAACGATTGTATTCTTTACAGGAAAGAATATGCTAATGCACAATCGTGCCCTAAGTGCAATTTTTCCAGATGGAAATTAAACGGCCAGAAAGGTAAGAAACAAGCACACAAAGTGTTGCAATATTTTCCAATAAAACCTAGATTGCAAAGATTGTATATGGAAAGACACATTGCTAGAGATATGAGGTGGCATAAAGATAAACGTGGTAATGACGGTGTATTAAGACATCCAGCTGACTCCATTGCTTGGAAATCCTTCGATGAGAAATATCCTAGTTTCTCAGTTGATCCTAGAAATGTTAGGATGGGTTTAGCAAGCGAAGGTTTTCAACCATATGGAAACATGAGTGCCAACCATAGTATCTGGCCAGTTATTCTTGTACCATACAACTTGGCCCCTTGGAAATGCATGAAACAGCCATACTTCATGATGAAACTTCTTATTCCAGGCCCTAAGTCTCTAGGAGATGATATAGATGTCTATTTAGAACCAATGATTGAGGAGTTAAAAGAATTATAGGAGGTAGGGGCAGAGACATATGATGCCCATTCACAATCAAACTTCAGTATGCGGGCGGCTATCATGTGGACAATAAATGATTTTCCCGCATATGGCAATCTTTCTGGGTGGTCAACCAAAGGGAAGTTGGCATGTCCTTGTTGCCACAAATATACTCATTCTATATCATTGAGAAGCAAATTATGTTATATAGGCCATCGTCGTTTCTTGCCAGCCAATCATCCATGGCGTCGAAATAAAAGGGCCTTTGATGGTAAAGTGGAGAATAAAGTCGCACCTACATATCTGACAGGTGAAGAAGCACTTGAACAATTAGAACTCTTATCAAATGTGACATTTGGGAAAGGTCAAAAGCGAATGCGCAGTCAATCTAGTGTTGCTTACAATTGGAAGAAGAAGAGCATTTTCTTTCAATTGCCTTATTGGAAAACACATTTGCTTCGACATAATCTCGATGTCATGCACATTGAGAGAAACATTTCAGATAATATTTTGTCTACAGTAATAGGAATGGCTGGAAAGACGAAGGATACAGTGAAGAGTCGATATGATTTAGTGGACTTGGGAATAAGGACTGGCTTGCATCCTATTGATGATGGAAACAAAATTTTGCTACCGGCAGCATCTTATGTGCTATCAAAAAGTGTGTAAATTTTTGGCCCAATTAAAGGTTCCTGATGCATTTTCATCAAATATTTCGAGGTGTGTCAATGTCGAAGAGAAAAAGATATTTAGATTGAAGTGTCATGATCATCATATATTATTGCAAGAACTATTTCCAGTTGCAATACGTGGGTTGTTGCCTAAGGAGCTGAGTGATCCTATAATAGAGTTGGCACAATTTTTCAAGATTCTTTGCTCAAAGTGTTTAACAATGGAAGATTTGAATTCTATAGAAAAAAAATTGCCATAACCTTGTGCAAACTAGAAACTGTGTTCCCTCCAGCATTCTTCGATGTCATGGTTCATCTACCAGTTCATTTGGCAAGAGAGGCAAGGATTGCTGGACCTGTTCAATACCGATGGATGTATCCAATTGAAAGGTAACAATGTGACATATACTTGGGCTTTAGTTTCATTTGTTAATAGATAACATAGTTATTTCAATTCACATTTACAGGTATCTACATACATTAAAATCATATGTTCGTAATAAAGCTCGTCCTGAGGCCTCAATCGCTGAAGGCTATTTAGCAGATGAAAGTCTCACGTTTTGCTCAAGATATTTGAGCAATATCCCAACAAAGTTTAATAAAACTCCAAGGAATGATGATGGGAACATGACAGCTTATGGGGAGTCAATATTTGACTAGAGTGGGCAACCGAGAGGTGCTGCCAAATCGATTACTTTACCTAATAAAGAATTTGATCAAACCTATCTATACGTACTACAAAATTGCAAAAAAGTTTGGCCATTCATAGAGTAAGTATACAATATTTTACTAGCAATTAAATTGTTACTAGATTAAACTCATTTGATGAAATGATGTGTTGTAGAGAACACAAAAATGAGCTTCAAGCACGTGTATCAAATGTTGATTCAAGACACATCTCAGAGTTTCCTTAATGGTTTAATCATTAAGTAAGTGTCTTTCAATTACGCCTACAATGCAATATGTTATAAGTTGTGTCATAACCTCTAGATGTTTTATGATTTTCAATAGGTTATGAAGCCAGATTCACAGTGGCGAGGAGACAATGAGCTTGTTAGCTTAGCTATGGGTCCTCAAAGAGTTGTATGTAGGTACACAACATTCCTGATAAATGGATTTAGGTTCCATACAAAAGATCGAGAATCTCAAAGAAAAACTCAAAATAGTGGAGTTTTAGTGAAGGGGGATGATTCAAATCCTGAGAAAGAATATTATGGTGTCGTTGAGGATATCTATGAGTTTTCTTACCTAGGAGAAAGGAAAATATATCTTTTTAAGTGTCATTGGTGGGATGTTGCTCACTTAGGAAGAGGATATAAAGTTGACAGATATGGATACACAAGTGTGAATACTCGTTGTTCGTTGAATACAAATGAACCATTTGTCATGGCATCTCAACTAGAACAAGTATTTTATTTAGATGACACAGTCGATCAAGATTGTCTTGTTGTTGTGAAAACAAATCCCCGTGACCTTTTTAACATGCCTCGTCAAGATAATGAGGGTGAATCATTGTCTGCCGAAGATGCTTACCAACAAGAGGAGGTTGAACATAATTTATTTATTCACATTGAGGACACAAATGATATTGCAGTGGTGTTATATAGGGATGACATACAACCTCAAAGACTCAGCCATCAGAATGAGGGCATAAGTGCTAGAGAAGTTAATTTCATCAATGACAATCAAGAAGATGAGACTGTGGATGAAGAAAGCGATGAAGGAGAATTTTTATCTGGAGACTCAATGTGAAACGTCATGTAGTGTAAAATGTTTACATATGCTTAATTTCTCGTTGTTTTATATTATTTGCATGCAGTTATTATATTTTTGTAATCATTTATGTCATATTTAAGTGTGGAAATGACAACATGTTCTATTTATATGCAACAGGTGGGTTTGATGATGGTGGGAAGAGGAAGAGGTGGACGAGGTGGTCGTGGACATAAAGTAGTCGCGTAAGGCCCTTTAAATGAAGATCCTCCACAGCTATCTATACAGTCTCACAATGAAGAGACCCAGGCATTGCCTGCCACACCAACTTCTCGATGTCCGATTAGTAGTGCAGGTATAGATATAGAATACTCAACACGTGTTACTTAAAATTGATAATTGTAAAGATAATAACAAGCATCACTTGATTAACAGCTTCTTGCAGTGCATCTAAAAAGGTTAGGGGAAGTTATAAATGCCTTACTATCGATGAAAAGACAAAAAATGGACAGAAAATTGTAGTTGAAATCTCCGATGAGATCCTTCGAGCCGTAGGAGAAGGATCGAGGGATATCATCAACTATATTGGGTATATCACACGATGCATATGTCCATTGAAAGTGAGAAAGTGGACCGATATTTGGGAAGGATATGGAGAAGGGATTTTGATTAGAGTGAAGGTAAAAACTAGTATATTTATCTATCATACTATTGTTAGTATACATGTCATAGATTTATCACCTTTGGGTTTATTATTATAGGAAAAATTTGAGGTCAAAAGAACTCCAGAGCGACGATTTGATGCATTTATTCATGCCACTGCACAAAGGTCTTACAGAACTTGGAGGACAAAATTGTATGAGCACTACTCTTTGTACGACACTGACGAACAAAGACTTACGAATCTTCCTCCTGGAGTCCACGATGATGATTGGAGGCATTTGATCAGTTATTTTGACTCAGATGAATTTAAGGTGGTTTCTATTAACACATTTTAGTAGCACGTACAATGAAAAATTCACTAAGCTCATTTTATGTTAAACGCAGGACAAAAGCTCAACAAATGCACAAAATAGGGCTAAGCAAACGACAAAGCATTCGTGCGGTTCTCGGTCATTTGCAGAAGTTGAGGAATCAACGGTAAAATTTTAGAGTAATGTACTTTCATGTATACATTTATGTGCATGATGAGTAACAATAATGTTTTATAATAGAGAAATCCTGAAACTGGAGAGAAGGCACCAATTGATCAAATATGGGAGCTGCAACATACATGTAAGACTAAAGAAGGCAATGTCGTATGGTCCGATACAAAATCTCAAGAAGTTCATGTATAATTACTGCAACATTTATTACTATTTAGAAATTGTAATTTATATTTGTATTTTTATTTCAAATGTATGCTTTGTTTAATTGTAGGGTCAACTTCAAGAGATTATAGTCAAGCAATCTCAAGAAGATGCCACGACACATTTAAGCAATGATGAAATCTTGACTCAAGTACTTGGTCAAAGGTCGGGGTTCTTTCGCGGTAAAGGATACGGTGTGAAACCTCCCTCTAAGAGAGTCACTGATCGAATCACACCTCAAGAAATTCAAGAGCAGAAAAGGAAATTACGTGAAGAAGTTGTTGCGGAGGTACGTGAAGAGATGAGAGTTCGAGAAGAGAGGTTGCAGGCACAGTTTGAAGAAAAGCTACAATCACATATGGCTTCTCTTATCGCATCTCTCCAACAGGTATTTCTTGATAAGATTTGTTTGGTTCAATTACATTATGTAATTTGAACTACAAACTGTAAATCAAATTGATGAATCAATTATATTCTAGTGATTGTATTTCTGCATAAATGTAGTTTTAAACTTGTTGGTTCAACTGAATCCATCTTCATGTATGCTTTCATAGTATTATAAATAATTTTTTTTATCCTAATTCGCTTAAATAATTTTATTGTCTGTGAATAGGGGCAAATTCCGTTAAGTCTTATTGGTAGTGCTGCACCGGGATCTACAGCTAATACAACACAAACATCTCCAAGAGAACCACCAACTTGATTGGTTCATTTCACTTTATTGTTATGTGTGTTGGTTTTTATTTACAGACGGTATTTGTCTCAAATATTTGTTAGATTTGAAATCATGTTAATGTATACTAAAGTAGAGAGATATTGTCTTGTCTATGTTTGTAATATTTTTGAAAATTGAACCTAAGTTTGATTATCGTATTTCTTATAGATCTTTTATATGTCAATTTTCTTGACAAAGAAAGGGAAAATAATGGAAAATATGAACAAAGCCTTCGAGAAAGTTAAGACACTAGTGGGAATGGAGGTGGAAGAAGATGAACAACAAGCTACGGCATTGTAGGAGAGTAACTCATTCGTATATTTATAACTAATTTAGTCATAACTGCACCTGGTCCACCAACTAGGTGTTTGCTTTTATGGAATCTATTGTTAATCTTTTTCTTTTTGATATATTTGGTGACAGAAAAATTTTACAAGCAGCAATTGGTATCAGGTATTTTTTTTACCATGTATTGCATGATATTAGCTACCACATATTTATTGTATGAGCAATTATGTTGTAATATGATTGTTTGGAGTTGTTGATTAACCTTCTAGTTGTAGGCACTTGCTTCTACTGATGTTGCTCTTGGAAATTGTAACATTACGGTTTTGTTATATAAATTAGAAAGATTAGGAGTCATGTTTGGTTCCTTGTTAAATTATAAATATTACGATTTTCTACAAAGGGGAAGTTTTTTGTAATTTGAATTTTGGTTATTGGTTTATGATTGATTTCTTTTGACAAATAATTATTTTTTTTAACTGTTTGTTTTACTGTTTGATATTGGGCTTAACATTCAGGAAGTACATGTTTTTTCCATAACTGATGGCTACTCCCTTGATGTATTTGTGGTGGATGGATGGCTAGTGGAGGTACACTACTACTTATAAAGTGTTTTATGGCATGTGTTGTTCTTTGGAGATCTTTTCAATATTGTATCTTCAACTACTTTCATTGTTTATTATTGAGAAGGGTTTATCTGATAGAGGCATTTGTGCTGTACTGCTGTTGTTTATGTTTGTAATCTCTTAAGTTTAATTTTAGTAAAACAAAAAGTCATAGAATTGAGCTTCTAGATTATTAAGGAACATTGTTATTATATCTTTTATGACAGGAATCTGTGATCAGTGCAAATGTTGCTGACTATGCAATGTTGTGCTCAGGAAACAGATGATTTGTATGAGGCTATGGAAAAAGCTGTAGTGAGAAGTGAGGTACGTTGTGTCTCCTTGACTTTGTATTTTGAAGTTCAGATGTTTGGCTTTATTTATGAAATGCTGAAATTTTAGAGTTTTCTTAAACATAACTTATGAGTATGGATTTTAGGGAAGGAGATACTAACCTGTATGTTTCCTGAGAAGTTAAATTTTTTTCATTTTGAGAAAATGATTGAGAGTATGCTCCAACCAAATCTGAATTTGAGCCTAAAATAGAAGTTATAATTTAAATTCACCTCTACCATCATTTATATGATCTAAACGTATCTAAAAAGGGTGAGAAATTATTCTACTATTATATGTTGTCACCCACTTTTCTTTATATAGCCACTCTTGCTATGTTCTAACTTTTGAGATAGTTTGCAATCAATCACATATGGATTTGATGGTTATGTGGTCAATTTTTAATTTACTTGTGTTTCTCAAATTTGTTTGCACATTAGCATGTTGATTTATCTAGCTAAATATATTTTTTCATATTCAATATTGTTATAATTAGGGTCTCATGTCTTACACTATCTATCTTGTGATGTAGGTTCCTATAAAAAATTCATGACACATTTGTTCTCTGAACTTATCATGTCCCAGAAGATATTGACAATAGCACCAATAGCAAGTGATTTGTACATAATACTAAAGAGTTGCAACTTTATTAGTGAAGAGAAGGAATATGTATAAACCTTTAGTTTTGTAAATGCATTGTATATATGAAATTTGTATTGGATTTAGTCTCTTGTTTTATTTTTACAGAACTTGCATGTATTGCGTATTTATTGTATTTAAACTATGTTTAATCTTGTTTTTTTCTATGCTACAGCCATATTCCTGGCAAGTATGATAATTTGTTTGTTTTGTGCTCTTTATGTAATTCAGGGTGTATCTATACTCACTTTATTTTGTATAAAAGGATCTTTTTTATCTATACATAAATGTTAAAGAAAAATATTTTATTAATTTTTACTTTTCATTTGATTTTGTTATATATTATCAGATTTTTATGATAAAATATAGTGTGAATATAAAATAAAAAAATAAATATAATTTTATATTGTCAATTTTAAAATTGTACAAATTTGAAAAATAAAAAAATGGCTTTATTAGCGACCACAATTTCTGTTGCCATTAAAAAATTATTTTTCGTGGCGACAAATATTGCAACTAAAATCTGTCTTTCAGTAGCGATTTGGAAATGTCGCTACAGAATGGTTTACGGTGGAGATATCAAAAAGTCGCCAATGAAGGGTTTCAGTGGCGACTGTAAAAGTCGCCACTAAAACCCTTCCGTGGCAACTGAGGGGGTCATCACTCAAACCCTTCAGTGGCGACTGAGAAGGTCGCCACTGAAACACTTCAGTGGCAACTGAGGAGGTCGCCACTGCAACCCTTCAGTGGCGACCTAAGTCACCACTGAATCTCCGAAATTCACAAATCCCCATCTTATACCCAAATTTTAGTGGCGATTTTTTATATTTTGATGTTAATTTTTTCTTTTAGTGGCGACTTATTTCGCCACTGATAATATAGTTTATGTGGCGCATCATATAGTCGCCACTGAAGATATAATTTTTGGTGGCGACTCGTTTTTGTCGCCACAGAAACCCTTTAGTGATGGTCGTATTAGTGGCGACTTTTTGGTGGTGAATTGTCGCCACTAAAAGGTATTAGTGGCGATTTTTTAACTTTTAGTGGCGAAAAAAGTCGCCACCGAAAGTCAAATTTCTTGTAGTGATTATTTTAGTTTCTTAAAATTACAGTGGAATTATGTCTAATTTCTGAAGTTTATTTTGGTTCGAATACATAGTTAATGTTGCGTAAATGTCTTTTTTTTTTTAGTTTTTAAAAATAATTTTGTAAAAAAAATTAATAAGAAATGTTGATTTAAAGAGACGTGCCATTTAATGTGCTGATTTATTTATCTAAATAACTGATTCAACAAAAAAATTTACTATCATCTTGAAACGATGACATCTGGCCATTTTACCTTTTGTGATGGGTTTCAGTTGAGTCAGTTTATCTTGAATGTGTAACATCCTTAAATTTTAATTGCTCTAAAATTGCACCAAAAATATTTTAGGAGATCTAGAAGAGAAAATTTAAGGAAAAATGGGAATTTATTTACAATGGAATAAATATTATAGTTTTAGAAAATGTGATAAAGTACAGTAATCCTATTTTTGTTTAAGAAAAATATTTATTTGAGAAAATATTTGAAATGCTAAAATTGAAGTATGGAATGCAATATTTGGTCTAATTTTGAGGTATGAGAAATTGTCTTGAGAGTTACTAATTATGATTCATAAAGGTAAAAAATGATCAGATGAAGCAAAATATTAGTAGAAACCATCATTTACGGTAAACTTAGGCTTGACACTTCAGTTAGGTAGCAACTAAACTCTAGAGTGGCATCTCATAGAGGAATTAATGGGTAGCAGGGAGTTTTCTTCTTTCTTCCTTCTTCAGTTGGGCAAAGTCTTAGGGAAGCAAAGGCATAGGTAGCATATTACGCAAGAGAAGGAGAAGGGAAGAAGAAAAGAGAAAGAGGGGAGCATAGGGATGTAGATCAAGGAGAGAAAAGAGGCAAAGAAGAATCATAACTGAGGCTTGAAGGAAGATAAGCATTTAAGAGGAGTTGAGGTAGGTTTCACAGTGTTTAAGTTTTAAAAAATTCACATGGTGTAAGATAGGAATCTTTTGGTGTTTTTTTATAAACCTTTCATCTTATTTCTTTCACAAAAGATTTTGGTGTTAAGGTAGCCAAATGTAGGAATTTATGTTCAATGTATGTGTATATTATGTGCTCTATGGCTATAAACTCTGTTGGTATGGTTTGGGGTTATGGTTGGAATGGTTTGGCTATTGCTTTGTTGTTTGAGGATGGAAAGGTTTGATTACATATATGATTGTTGGCTTGGAAGTAGTTTGTTAAGTTAATCCTAGAAGGTCTAAATGGTAAAGTTTAAGAGTTTTGAGGGTTTTATAATTAAGAAAAGAGGTTGGAAGATAGCATTTTTCAAGCAAAAAGAGGTGAACATGGGCTGTTGGACACGAAACACGGCCGTGCCTTAGGACACGGCCAGGCCCTGTTTCGTGCGGCTTCAGAATGTGCTTGCCTAGAACAAACATGACCAGGTTGTGTTTCACGCTGTTTCAGGAATTTTGAGGCACATTTACATAGATTCAAGTACTGCCATGTCCTGGAACATGCTTAAGCTGTGGTTGAGGTGTGATTTGAGTTTAAGGCAAGATAATAAAGAAAAATCATATACAAGTTAAAAGGTAATACCATAGAAGGCATATTGAACTTAGTTTGCTAAATATAAACTCATAATTAAGTATATACATATATGTATAAGTTTATAAATAAGTAATAATAGTAAAAAATGAATCTAGTAATTGGGAGTAAGTATTATAAACATAAGCTTATAACACAAGGTGATGGATGTCTTAGAATCCCTAATATTATAGGAGAGTAATTAGGTTTCCTTATTAGCTAAGATGAAAATTTACAGGAATAAGGTAAGCTTGGATGATGGAATAAAAGATATAAGAGAGTACTCTCTTTTAATGGTAAGAGAAAAACTAAATAAAATGAGAAGCATTATCATGTATATTAAAAATGAAGACTTTACAAAAAATAAGCAAGGTCATACCACCTTCCAAACCTATGAATCATTTTCCATCCGTGACTTGAATAGATGTGATATTATGGATACAATTTACACACATCACTTAATATTTTGGAAGAATAATCCATAGTAGTTGCTTGAATGCACGAATATATGTACATGTATGGCTAAAATAGTAGTAAGCTATGCATTATGTCAGAAGCAAATATGTGGCGGTATTACCATAATTCATCAGTGGATAAAAGAATTTTCTTATCTTAACTTGGCTGATTTCACACACACACAAAAAGATCGATACAGAAAAATGAGATAACATTTGTCATAGAAAGGTGAACTGAGATAGATCTCATAGCCTCTGTATTGGTATCAAAATAGAGGACGTCTTATTCTTGGATCGAGAAAATATATTTCATGCTTGGATGATGTGTTGTAGCCGCATCTAGGAGTGAGCCGGTTGCTTATTTGGTTTCGTAATCGTGAGTCGAAACTCATGTAGTTACAAAATCAGTAAAATCAGTTAAGTAGGAGAATATTTTGATACTGGGAAAATGATGATCCTTGTATATGCATTATGAGTTTGATATAAATGTGATATAACTTGGTAAAATTGTTATAAGTACATGATATCGTATGCATCAATATGTTATAATAATTATGACTACTTGTTTTTTGTAATTTATACTGCTGAACATGATATGATATTTGAGACATTATATGCATCATGATCACTACAAAGTCTGTTGAAAATTTCTATTCTCAATACTATTTTCTATTATGTTCATATTAGTAGATCACCTTGCTAGTTTATATGATGAACCTTATGCTAGTATTTCACTAGGTTGAGCTACCCTACCTTGGGCATATCCTAGTAGCACAAGAGTTATTTGTAATCCAATTATTTGAGTTTCCAGTGCATATAGCGCCACCACCACCTGTAGCTCCCAGAGGACTGGAGGAGTGACACAATAGTATATATATTGTACTAACTTAATATGGGAGATATATTCTTCTTGTAATAGTGTTTAGGTGCCCTTCTGCTTTTTGTACTATAGTTAGTGCCGTAGTTATCATGGTTTGTATATAAATATCTCCCTGAGTAGTTGAACTAGTATAATGGCTTCATACCTATATTAATCTAATGTTATGTATAAAATTATGATATGCTATTTTATCATATTGCTTAGTTAATTAAATATTTTATTAGTAATTGAGATAAGTGAATAATGTAATCCAGTTAAAAGAAGAGAGATAATGATATAAAAAAGAAAAGAAATTTCTGAGGCCATAACAAAATGGATAGACAGTCATTTTGGTACAATAGGGAAGCTTTAGACTAAAATAGCTATTTAGGTAGATAGTTCAGAAGGTTATATACAATATATGTGTGTTCAAGTCAGTATTTTTTATTAATTAATTTTATGAAAAATAGTTCTAGAGACTAAAAGGAAACATTTATACATCGTTAGGGATGTATCCGAATCAGAACAATGTCATTTTAATAATAGAACAAAAAGGAGACCATTCAACTCACTATGGTTCACCGATTTTTTACTAGTTTTTTTTTTTTACATTTCTTTGACTACTTTTTTACTATCCAATTTTTAGGGTTAAATTGAAGTGGTCCTCCATTGGTTCACATGTTTTTTGGGTTGATTGACCGATTTGGTCCAATTTTTTCGACACTAGTGCCACTAGAATGAAAGGGTGAATATTGTTGGAGTAATTATGTTATAAACTCAATTTTGTCATCATAAACCTTAATTATTATCAAATAAGTAAAAAATATAAATATAATATTTTATTCAAGCTATTAAAATATAGAACGAGATTCCTCATATCATAGATGTGCTCTCTTTTTTTTGGACGTATCATAGATGTGCTCAAAGGTGTCCATATTTGCTTTTTTCCTTTTTTTCACCAACACCCACTATATTCAGTTACAAGGTGTTTGCGGATTAGGCTGGGTCGGGGATATACACTTCGCCCATCTTCTTAGATTTGAGCTTGAGTCTAATATCTAGACTAAATGAATTTCAATTAAAGCCTAGGTATTATACTTATGAACCTTTAGGTCCAATCAGCTTGGTTTGTGCTGAACCAACAATTCAATTTACTAATTTAACTAATTTTTAAATTTTACAATTATATTTATTTTATAACATTTTCCTTTATTGTATCTTAATTTGCATTTTTTACTTTACGGATTCTTTTTTTTTGTCTTTTAATAGTCAAATATAAAAAACTGCTACAACTTGGACAACATAAAAAAAAGTTGCTCTTAGATAGAAAATTGAGTATAATTGTTTTTAGCATTTTTCAGATACAAAATGCTATTGAGCTTAGGATTAAGCCCAGCATATATATATATATATATATATATATATATATATATATATATATATATATATATTATGTAATAACCCTCAACTAATAAAACCTTTGAAGGTTAAGTACAAATCAGGAGAAACAAAGAAAGTTGAGAACAATGTAAAATTTTAGAGTGTTTTTGACTCTTTTTCTGACCTATCTTCACTCATATAAGAATAAATCTCTCATATGAAATCCAAATTAAGTGATTCCAATTTCTATTGAAAGATAAGACATATATCTACAACTTTTATGTTGGGAACTTTTGCTAATTCTGTGAATCGTATAGTGATAAAAGGCAAAAACCGAAGCGCAGTGTGGTCTGGACCTTTCCTCACTATTTTATACATAAATCCTTCCTATGAACTCCAAATTAGGTGATGCTAGTGGCTAAAGAAAGCTAAGAGAAAGGGCTACAACTTTCATGTTGGACGTTTTGTCAAATTCGACCAAATACTTGGTGCACTGTAGCCACGAAACACGGTCGTGCTTCTGGCTGTTTTTTTCTTCCGTTTTCAGCACCTTCCCCCTCCCTTCTCCCTCATTCTGACTCCCTCACTCTCTCTCTCTCTCTCTAAATATTTTCTCTGCCTTCTCTCTACGATATCTCACCATTCAGTCAACCGATTCGAGCTACCAAGGTACCATTAGACTTGTGGCAACGAGTACTTCAAAACCCACCGATCACTTTCGCCGGAAAACCGCCGGAAAATCGCGTGAACAGCAACCTCCGAGGTAAAATTCCATCTAATCGCGTTTTAGGCTTCGTTTGTACTGAATTTTTTTTCCATAGATAGTCTTAGAATTAGTTTCTATACTAGAATATAGGGTTTTTAGGTTTCGGTGTGAATAGTATATTCCGGCGAGTGAATAGTGTTTTCTGGCATGAATAGTGACATTTAGAGTTTTTCAATTCTCATGTTATGTCTATATTTTCTAGGTTGTTGAACCATCACGAGGTGAAATTCTCGTTGTTGGACTCCTTGTAAGGTGAGTGGGTTTTTCATACTATAGTGCATTTTTTTTTTATGAATTCAGTTTATAACTCTTTCATATGATTTTAACTAGTTGGAATGTATGCTAAATTGTTTTACCGCTTTGAAAATCAATATGTTCCAACTATGTTAGATATTGTAAATTTCAATCCTAGTTGAACCCTAGGTATGCAGGGCAAGCATCTAGACTAATAATTCTCCATTTGAGCTAGATTTATAGAAATGCAAACTTAGTCATAGAAATGAACTAAGTTAGCCATGAAAGGATTTGATGCATGATAAGCATCTATGTAACGTCTACGGACGATCTATGTTTAAAAAGGGAAAGTTTATGATTATAAAGGTCTTCATGGGAATTCATGGATGAGATATATTTTAGAACGGAATTTTATGCATAAAAAGAGTTAGATGGAGAATTATAACTTTATTGAAATGTTTTACTTTAAACTCTTAGAATGGCATATTTTTAAATATTTGCTATTGGAGGAATCTTTTTAGATCACTGTTAGCTAGTCGCAGGTAGTGCTAGCCCTGGTGCACCATGATCATGTTAAAGCTTCGGCCTAGGATATTGTGACGGGCATATGACTGCCTAAGACACAAAATTTAGGGTGGACTTATGTCTATGCCTACAGTGATTGCCATACCCATTGCTATGTGCTTGGGGAATATATGGTGGACTTATGTCTACGCCTACAGTGATTACCTTACCCTTGCTGTGTGCTTGGGGAAGATGATAGATTTGTTAGGAAAGACCTCCAATAAACTAGTGCATTTTTCTTAAAGATTAAATATTTCTAAAATACCTCATTCATCATTATTATTGCATAAATATCTTCATTTATTACTTACCATGCATAATTGATTTGCTTACAGTTATTGATTTAATCATATTTTATCATTTGAATTGTTTAGCATTCTTTCAATAAATTACGGTTAAATGTTTAATGTTTTCTATACCTTGATTTCAATTATTTAATTCATTGCGAAACACTCGTGCTTAGTTTGCCCTGTTTCTGTTATAGTATGATTTACCCATTCACTGAAATGTGGTAATCTCACCCCTCTTCTGTTTTCTCCCCACAGATAGTCAGAGAAACATTAATCCAGCTACAGCTCCATAGGAGGCTAAATATAGCATTGGTGAGCCCCAGTTTGGGCAAGGCTCCATTGTATTGGTTGTATAGTCTAAGTTTATGTCTAGTGTATCTCCATGAACTTACAGGCAGGATCCTCGCTTCTTGTGTTGTTTGAAAAATGGTTTCTTTTAGTTTTTCAACGATGTTTGTATTATGAGGCCATGGGCCAAGTTGAATTACGAATGTTGGATTCATGAGAGAGAGAGAGAGAGAGAGATATATATATATATATATATATATATATATAGAGTATTTTCTAATATTGGATGTGGCATATTTGGCCAGTTATATTTATTATGTACTCTGGATTGTGTGCTGAATGTCTGTGCATGCTATGTGTTAGGCTTACAGCTAGGGGGAAACCCTTATGTCGTGCCGATCATGTGTTCCATCATTTGGGGCCATGAGAAATTGGTATCAGAGCATTAGGTTTCCCTGTGTTCATGGAGTAACGGACCTTTAGGTAGGACTTTGAGTATGGGTATGAATCCGGACATGCTTATACTCACGGGGCTGCTAAAGGGGTTCGATAGGATGTTGTCTTTTTGTTTAAGTAAGTCAGTTTATATTATGCTATGTTGGCATGGTTAAGTGATGGTTGAGCTATTTCTGTTTTATAGCGAGATGCCACCAAGAACGAGATCAAAGGTTAGGCAACCCGCGGTTCAAGATCAGATGGCTGAAGAGTCTGCTCAGTCCACAGTACCCGTGCCTAGAGGCCAAGGTAGAGGTCGTGGTAGAGGCCGAGGTAGAGGTCGTGGAAGAGGCCGACCTAGAGCCAGTGCAAGAGGCAGTGGCAGGGGTGTAAGAGCTGCTGAAGCAGCCGAACAAGCTGAGTTGAGTAGTGAGCAAGCTGAGAATCCCAGGACGGGGGAAATGTCTTCTCACCCCCGGGATGATGTGATAGCCCAGATGCTGGTAACCATGCAGGGTATGCAGCGGGCAATAGAAAATCTAGCTGAAAGAAGGGATAGGCAAGATAGAAGGGACCCGCAACAGCCCAAAACAACTACCTCCGTTCCAAAACCAGTTAGGTCCGTGGAGCGGCATGTGAGACCCGCCGAGAGGGAAGTGGAACTATCTGTGTTCCTGAAGCTGAAACCGCCAACCTTTAAGGGGTTGTTGGCTAGTGAAGATCCCCAGGAGTTTATAGAGGATACTGAGAAGATCTGTGAGGTGCTTAAGTGTCCAGAGACTCGATCCGTAGAGTTGGCATCCTTCCAATTGTCTGGTGTAGCGCAGGTATGGTTTAAGACCATGATGCGCGGAAGGGGAGCTACAGCGCCACCTTTGGGATGGCCAGAGTTCAAGGAAGTCTTCATGGAGAGGTTTGTGCCTCAGAGTATCCGAGATGCCAATTGTCAAGAATTTGTGAAGTTGAAGCAGACTCCCGGTATGACAGTCACGGAGTATGACTACCGCTTCACACAGCTGTTGCCGTATGCACCGCACATGGTCCCTACTAAAAGGGACATGATCAAGAAATTTATCTAGGGGTTGATGCCAGCATTGTTTAAATCAGTGGCACCCCAGATGAAGAAATTCCCCAACTATGCAGAGGCTGTGGACTGTGCAAGAATGATGGAGACTAGGCATTTGGCCGATGTCGAGAGTGCCAAGTTGAGAAAGAGGGATAGGGACGGGAGCTCCAAAGGAGGGCAAAGTTCTCATTCCTAAGGACCTCGATTCCAGGGCCAGCAGCGCCCAGCACCACAGAATGTTGGAAACCCCAACCAGAGACCAGATGCAAGTGGTAGGCTAGGTCTTAGCCAAGGAAACACCAGGTATCCAGGTCAACCAGGACCAAGAGCCATTCAGCAGAACAGGCCACAATGCCCTATTTGTGGCAACCATCACTTTGGTCAGTGCCGCAGGGAGATGGTTGTTTGCTATCATTGCAACCAACCTGGACACATGAAGAGGGAATGTCCCCAGTTGTATGGCTCAAGCCAAGGGCCAATTCGACCGGCTTTGCTACTAACCCCAGTGGCAGCTCAGCCTATAAGGACTATACCGGGCCAAGCAAATAGCAGAGGTACTGGTAGAGGGATGATGGGCCGACGTCAAAGCCAAGCAGGCCGAGGTCAACTGAGGATTTTTGCTCTTACCAGGCAAGATGCACAAGCTTCGAATGCGGTCATGACAGGTACTCTTTCGGTTTGTCTACATTAAGCATATGTTTTGTTTGACCCCGGGTCTACATATTCCTATGTTTCCCCTAGTTTTGCTAAGAGTTTGGGTAAAGATCCGATTAGGATGGATGCCACTTTCTTTGTAACCACCCCGGTCGGTGATTGTTTGCCAGTAGAGCATATATGCAAGTCATGTAAAGTGTCAGTGGGTGATAGGGAGACATCTGCTGATTTGATCATCCTGGACATGATCGACTTTGAAATAATCCTAGGAATGGATTGGTTGGCAGCATGCTATGCTACTTTGGATTGCTATGAGAAGGCAATCAAGTTCAACATTCCAAGTGAAGTTCCTTTCCGGTTCCAGTGTGACCGAAGTAAAGCTCCAAGTAACCTAATTTCAGTCTTAGTTGCTCGGAGGATGTTGAAGAAGGGATGCTAGGGATACTTGGCATATGTTAGAGATGTGGATGGGAAGGTACCGGATGTAGACAAGATGGCAGTGGTAAGAGAATTCCTGGATGTCTTTCCAGAGGAGTTGCCAGGATTACCTCCTGAACGGGAGATAGAGTTTGGTATTGACCTTATTCCAGAAGCTCGACCAATTTCTATACCGCCTTACAGGATGGCACCCACAGAGCTTAAGGAGCTAAAGAGTCAGTTGCAGGATTTGTTGGATAAGGGCTTCATCAGGCCGAGCACTTCTCCATGGGGTGCTGCGGTCCTTTTTGTGAAGAAGAAAGACGGGTCTTTGCGTCTTTGCATTGACTACCGGCAACTGAATAAGCTAACGGTGCGCAACAACTACCCTTTACCCAGGATTGATGATCTGTTTGATCAACTTCAAGGAGCGAAATGTTTCTCCAAGATTAATCTGAGGTCAGGGTATCATCAGTTGAAGATCAGGAAGGAAGATATTTCCAAGACAGCTTTTAGGACCCGTTATGGTCATTATGAGTTTTTGGTTATGTCATTCGGACTAACTAATGCACCAGCTGCTTTTATGGACTTGATGAACAGGGTGTTCAAGCCATTCTTGGATCAGTTTGTCATTGTGTTCATTGATGACATCTTGGTTTATTCTAAAGACCATGAGGAGCATGAACAGCACCTACGGGTCATTCTGCAGATCTTGAGGGATCAACAGTTGTATGCCAAACTCTCTAAGTGTGAGTTCTGGTTGGACAGTGTTATGTTTCTGGGGCATGTAGTCACGAAGGACAGCATTCAAGTAGACCCCAAGAAAGTAGAGGTAGTACAGCAGTGGCCTCGCCCAGCTAGTGTGACGGAGATCCGAAGTTTCTTTGGTCTAGCAGGGTATTATCGGAGGTTCATCAAGGATTTCTCCAGGATTGCTGCTCCTTTAACCAGATTAACCAGGAAGGGAGTTAAGTTTGAGTGGTCGGATGCATGCGAAGAAAGTTTCCAGACCTTGAAGAAGTGTCTTACCATAACCCCAGTTCTAACTATCTCAACAGGCACTGGAGGATACTCAGTATACTGTGACGCCTCAAGGGTGGGCTTGGGTTGTGTGTTAATACAGAATGATCATGTTGTAGCATATGCATCTAGGCAGCTCAGGAAGCACGAACAGAACTATCCTACACATGATCTGGAGATGGCGGCAGTGGTCTTTGCCTTGAAGATTTGGAGACACTATCTCTATGGTGAACCCTGTGAGATTTATACGGACCACAAGAGCCTCAAGTACATCTTTCAACAAAGGGATCTTAACTTGAGACAGAGAAGGTGGATGGAGTTGGTGAAGGACTATGACTGCACTATCTTGTTCCACCCAGGCAAGGCCAATGTGGTAGCAGATGCTTTGAGTAGAAAGTCAATGGGGAGTCTAGCCCATATCACCCTAGTCCGGAGGCCGTTGATAAGGGATATTCATCGGCTAGAAGGTGAGGGAATACGTTTTGAAGTGAAGGAGCCAGGGGTGTTGTTAGCTCACATGCAACTACACTCTCCGCTGGTTGAGCAGATTAAGGCAGATCAGGACAAGGATGCTAAGCTGTGCAAGCTCAAGGATGAAGCTAGGAATAATCAGACTTCTGAATTCAGCGTGGATGTTGAAGGAGTGTTAAGATATGGGAAGTGCTGGTGTGTACCTGATGTGGATAGCGAGGAAGCAAATTTTGGAAGAGGCACATCAATTAGCCTATACGATCCACCCAGGAACAAATAAGATGTACAATGACCTCAAGGACTTGTATTGGTGGAATGGGATGAAGAAGGATGTAGCAGACTTTGTGGCTCAGTGCTTGGTTTGTCAACAAGTGAAAGCTGAACACCAGAAGCCTGCTGGTCTGCACCAACAGATTGAGATACTGGAATGGAAGTGGGAAAGGATCACTATGGACTTCGTTACCGGGTTACCAAGGACTCCTAAGGGTTATGACTCAGTATGGGTGATAGTGGATCGAATGACCAAGTCATCCCACTTCTTACCAATGAAGACTACCTTTAATGCGGCTCAGTATGCAAACCTGTATCTGAATGAGATCATCAGATTACATGGAGTCCCTGTATCCATCATATCTGACCGAGGTCCACAGTTTACGACAAGGTTTTGGAAAGCTTTTCAAGAAGCTCTGGGGACGAGGTTGGATCTAAGCACCGCTTTTCATCCCCAAACAGATGGCCAGTCAGAACGCACGACTCAAATTCTGAAGGATATGCTTAGAGCATGTATATTGGATTTTGGTGGCAGTTGGGAAGGATACCTGCCATTAGCTGAGTTTGCATACAACAACAGTTATCAAGCCAGTATTCAGATGGCACCTTTTGAAGCTCTTTATGGGAGAAGATGCCGATCTCCCGTTGAATGGTTTAAAGTTGGAGAAGCCAAGCTGCTAGGGCCAGACTTGGTGTAAGATTCCATAGAGAAGGTTAAGCTGACAAGGGAACGGCTTTTAACTGCACAAAGTCGTCAGAAGTCTTATGTGGACCATAGGCGTCGGGAGTTGGAGTTTTCTCTAGGCGATCACGTGTTCCTCAGAGTTTCACCTATGAAGGGAATCATGCGGTTTGGTAAGAAAGGAAAGTTAAGCCCGAGGTATATTGGACCTTTTGAAGTTCTGGATAGGGTAGGAGCAGTGGCATACCGCCTAGCCCTACCACCTGGATTGAGTGAAGTGCATCTAGTCTTCCATGTCTCGATGTTGAGGAAGTATCTACTCGACCCATCTCATGTGATTCAACTGCAAGAAATCCTTTTGGATGACAAGTTGGCCTACGAAGAGAGACCCATGGCCATTGTTGATAGACAAGTGAAAAAGTTGAGGTCTAAGGATATCCCTACAGTAAAGGTGATCTGGCAGAATCATTCCAAAGAGGAAGCAACGTGGGAAGTATAGGACGTCATGAGAAAGAAGTATCTACAGCTATTCCAAGAGTAGTCTTATGTTTTCATGTTGTTAGTTTTTATAAAATTCGGGGACCGAATTTCTTATAAGGAGGGTAGAATGTAATAACCCTCAACTAATAAAACCTTTGAATGTTAAGTACAAATAAGGAGAAACAAAGAAAGTTGAGAACAATGTAAAATTTTAGAGTGTTTTTGACTCTTTTTCTGACCTATCTTCACTCATATAAGAATAAATCTCTCATATGAAATCCAAATTATGTGATTCCAATTGATATTGAAAGATAAGACATATATCTACAATGTTTATGTTGGGCACTTTTGCTAATTCCGTGAATCTTATAGTGATAAAAGGCAAAAACCGAAGCGCAGTGTGGTCTGGACCTTTGCTCACTATTTTATGCATCACTCCTTCATATGAACTCCAAATTAGGTGATGCAAGTGGCTAAAGCAAGCTAAGAGAAAGGGCTACAACTTTCATGTTGGACTTTTTGTCAAATTCGACAAAATACTTGGTGCACTGTTGCCACGAAGCATGGTTGTGCTCCAGGACACGGCCAGGCCGTGCTTCTGGCTGTTTTTTTCTTCCGTTTTCTGCACCTTCCCCCTCCCTTCTCCCTCATTCTGACTCCCTCACTCTCTCTCTCTCTAAATATTTTCTCTGCCTTCTATCTACGATATCTCACCATCCAGTCAACCGATTCGAGCTACCAAGGTACCATTAGACTCGTGGCAACGAGTACTTCAAAACCCACCGATCAGTTTCGCCGGAAAACCGCCGGAAAGTCGCTGGAAAATCGCGTGAACAGTAACCTCCAAGATAAAATTCCGTCTAATCGCGTTTTAGGCTTCGTTTTTACTGAATTTCTTTCCATAGATAGTCTTAGAATTAGTTTCTATGCTAGAATATAGGGTTTTTAGGTTTCGGTGTGAATAGTGACGTTTAGAGTTTTCCAATTCTCATGTTATGTCTATATTTTCTAGGTTGTTGAACCATCACGAGGTGAAATTCTCGTTGTTGGACTCCTAGTAAGTTGAGTGGGTTTTTTATACTATAGTGCATTTTTTTTATGAATTCAATTTATAACTCTTTCATATGATTTTAACTAGTTGGAATGTATGCTAAATTGTTTTACCGCTTTGAAAACCAATATGTTCCAACTATGTTAGAAATTGTAAATTTCAATCATAGTTGAACCCTAGGTATGCAGGGCAAGCATCTAGACTAATAATTCTCCATTTGAGCTAGATTTATAGAAATGCAAACTTAGTCATAGAAATGAACTAAGTTAGCCATGAAAGGATTTGATGCATGATAAGCATCTATGTAACGTCTACGGACAATCTATGTTTAAAAAGGGAAAGTTTATGATTATAAAGGTCTCCATGGGAATTCATGGATGAGATATATTTTAGAACGGAATTTTATGCATGAAAAGAGTTAGATGGAGAATTATAACTTTATTGAAATGTTTTACTTTAAACGCTTAGAATGGCATATTTTTAAATATTTGCTATTGGAGGAATCCTTTTAGATCACTGTTAGCTAGCCGCAGGTATTGCTAGTCCTGGTGCACCATGATCATGTTAAAGCTTCGGCCTAGGATATTGTGATGGGCATATGACTGCCTAAGACACAAAATTTAGGGTTGACTTATGTCTACGCCTACAGTGATTGCCATACCCATTGCTATATGCTTGGGGAATTTAGGGTGGACTTATGTCTACGCCTACAGTGATTGCCATACACATTGCTATGTGCTTGGGGAATATATGGTGGACTTATGTCTACGCCTACAGTGATTACCTTACCCTTGCTGTGTGCTTGGGGAAGATGATAAATTTGTTAGGAAAGACCTCCAATAAACTAGTGCATTTTTTTTAAAGATTAAATATTTCTAAAATACCTCATTCATCATTGTTATTGCATAAATATCTTCATTTATTACTTACCATGCATAATTGATTTGCTTACAGTTATTGATTTAATCCTGTTTTATCATTTGAACTGTTTAGCATTCTTTCAATAAATTACGGTTAAATGTTTAATGTTTTCTATACCTTGATTTCAATTATTTAATTCATTGCGAAACACTCGTGCTTAGTTTGCCCTGTTTCTGTTATAGTATGATTTACCCACTCACTGAGATGTGGTAATCTCACCCCTCTTCTGTTTTCTCCCCACAGATAGTCAGAAAAACATTGATCCAGCTACAGCTCCATAGGAGGCTAAATATAGCATTGGTGAGCCCCAGTTTGGGCAAGGCTCCGTTGTATTGGTTGTATAGTCTAAGTTTATATCTAGTGTATCTCCATGAACTTACAGGCAGGATCATCGCTTCTTGTGTTGTTTGAAAAATGGTTTCTTTTAGTTTTTCAACGATGTTTGTATTATGAGGCCATGGGCCAAGTTGAATTATGGATGTTGGATTCATGAGATATATATATATATATATATATATATATATATATATATATATATATATATATATATATATATATATATATATATATATATATACAGTATTTTCTGATATTTGATGTGGCATATGTGGTCAGTTATATTTATTATGTACTCTGGATTGTGTGCTGAATGTCTGTGCATGCTATGTGTTAGGTTTACGGCAAGGGGGAAACCCTTATGTCGTGCCGATCATGTGTTCCATCATTTGGGGCCATGACATATTAGGTCCATTGAGCTTGGTTTGTGCTAAACCAACAATACAATTTACAAATTTAACTATTGCATTTTTTTACTTTATAAATTCATTTTTTTTGTCTTTTAATTGTCAAATATAAAAAACTGCAACAACTTGGACAACATTAAAAAAATGCTCTTAGATAGAAAATTGAGTATAACTTATATATATATATATATATATATATATATATATATATATATATATATATATATATATATATATATATATATATATATATATATTTCTTTATTAAATAAACTATATTCCTTTAACAGAATATAGATTTCTGAGTATTAAAAAAGAAAGAAAGAAATGGTCCTAGCCATAATAATGATCTTCGTTGATAAGGATATATTTGGTTCTGAAATGTTCTTTCTCTTTTGTTGTCGGATAAAAAAATATTTTACTCTGGAATGATTCTCAATTAAGATACCAATTCAAACTTACTTCTCCTCCACCAATCCTTGAGCGCACAAGTGTTTGAACTATAACATATAGAAACCCAAGGACAGCTTATCAGTTTTTTGGTTACCAAGATTCTGGAAGTTAATCAACATTTAGATTTCTCATAAAAAGAGACAGGTTCAACACCATGATCTCAATTAATACACGCAATTGACTGTATCAGGTTTTCCTTCAGCAGTGCCACGGGAAAAGAATAATTCAACCACGTTAATAAAATATCAGAGCCTGCTAAAGACTAACTAGGCAAAGAAGACCAGTTCAATGCCTCGCCCCGGTTTATAAATAGAGAAGTTCTTCATGCAACTATCTCATTCTTCGTACAATAATAGAATTAATTTCTACTAGGTATAGACATGAATATGAAGGCTGCTCACTTAATCGTTGTTCTTTTGGCTTTGGCATCTTCCGGTGTCTTTGCCTTCGATCCTAGCCCTCTGCAAGACTTCTGTGTTGCTATCAATGACACCAAGAATGGTGGTATGTACTCTCATTTTCTTTGTTGCACTTTTAAGTTCAAGTTACCCCTTCCAAGGGGTCTCTGCAATTATTTCTTCTCTCTGGGTAATTTTCATTATAGTAGTTCAAGACCACTTTACAACCCACGCATCCATTTTTTCAAGAGTTCCATGAAGAGAATTTATCCCAAAAACTAGTGTGATGGATAAAAAGAATCTAATGGCCTCTGTACCACTAAGGCAACGTTAGGTGTATAAATGAAAATTTTATTGCAGAGTTTAGTTTGTTTGTTTCTTGCTTTCATTTTCTTTAAAACACGAAACATGACTTTAAATGTGTTCGATAGTATTTATATGAGAAAATATTTTCTAAAAAATTTCTTAAAAATAGGGTGAAAATAGAAAATAACTAAACAAAGGTTTTAGTAATTTTGGAAAATAATCGGTAGTATTTTTTTATTATTTAAAAAGAGTCTATTATAATTATTAAAAAAAATAAAAATAACCTCATAATTATAGAAAATCAAACTCAAAATTTAAGCAACATTTATAGCCATCTTTGTTAACTTGATTTGAAAATAAATATGAACAAATTGTTAAGTACTTTTCTAAACAAGTTATTTTTTGAATAATACAAATTAAAAATTAAAAAAATAAATTTTAAAAAATAAAAATAGAGAGTGAAAACTGAAAATTGAAAATGTTTTTACAAACCAAAAGTACCCTATTCCCAAGCACTTGATAATTGGTTTATAAATTGTTTTGGTAAAATAAATATGAAAATTTTAAAATTTATAGGTTCTATATATGACAAATAATATTTTTTTTATATATAATTCATGTTCAAGTATTTTATATAAGTTTTTATGTACATGAGAATTTAAGATATTTTATAGTAAATATTACCTAATTCTTGATCATTGCCCAATATGAGAGTTATTGTGCAAATACATATTAATGTTTCAATTTTTTCTGAATTTGTTTACAGTTTTTGTGAATGGAAAATTCTGCAAGGACCCAAAGCTTGCCAATGCCAATGATTTCTTCTTCCGTGGACTGATGCAAGGAAATACATCCAACCCAGTTGGCTCAAAAGTGACTCCGGTTGCCGTTAACGAAATACTAGGACTCAACACATTGGGCATATCCCTGGCACGCGTAGATTTTGCACCAATGGGTTTAAACCCTCCACACATTCACCCTCGAGGCTCTGAGATCCTTGTCGTCTTAGAGGGAACTCTTTATGTTGGTTTCGTTACATCCAATCCAGAAAATCGTCTATTCACTAAAGTACTCCACAAAGGAGATGTCTTTGTCTTCCCAATTGGTCTCATTCACTTCCAATTGAATGTGGGCAAGAAAAATGCCATTGCCATTGCTGGACTAGGCAGCCAAAACCCAGGAGTAATAACCATTGCAAATGCAGTGTTTGGATCTAATCCTCCTATTTCTCCAGAAGTTCTCACCAAAGCTTTTCAGGTGGATAAGAAAGTAGTCGATAATTTGCAGAAACAGTTTTGGTACGACAATAATTAGAGACTTATTATAAATTAATAAAATCACCTATTTGATTTGTTTATGGGTTTACAACCATTTTTAGAATAGAATAAAATGGAAGGCTACGTGCCTCCTCTCATGTTTCGATGTATTGAATAAAAGAACGTAGTGATATGGCCACTACTTGTTTATTTATGTGTTTTGTACGTGTTATTACTATGTTATCTCTTCTGATGTAATCTATCTTGTAATTAAAAAGAGGTACGCATAATTCAAAAATTTGCTTAAATTCATTTGAATAAAAAAAATCCTTTTGAATAGATCGAATTGATTTGATAAATTTATATAAAAAAATTTTAAAATTTAGACGAGCAAGTGAGATTTAGAAAATTCAAATTAATTTTTATTCAATAAAATTGAATTTATGGTTCAACTCAATCGAATCTTATTGATACTCACATCTAATGAGCTAGAAATATATAAAAAAAAATATGCAAATATATTTACAAATAAGAATAAAAAAATATTGGCAAGTTGGTTTATGATACTCTTACGTTATAACTCAAGAAATACAATTATTATTATTATTATTATTATTATTATTATTATTATTATTATTATTATTATTATTATTATTATTATTATTATTATTATTATCAACCCGATAGAATTTATCATCATGGATTGCAGGAATTTTAAATATTCTAAATTTTAGAGCTTACAATAAATTTTCAAACCGGACATGTGTAAAATTAATGTAATTTTTAATTATAATAGGAGAAAACACAAAAAAGTACAACTCCGAATAAAAAAGAAGCTAGGCTAATCTAATGTGAGATCTCTAAAAATTAAATCCTTGTCATTTTCAGGATTTAAATAGCTGCTATCACTGTGATAAGTTAATATTAAATAACTAATATAAAAGTGTTCTTATATTGTCTCTCTCTTTGTAAATATGTTGATCTTATTTGTATTTAGCGAACTTACATAACAATTTAATTTATTTTCAAAATAGAAGAAAGATATACATATTAAATACTATATTTATCCATTTTCAAAGTAATGTTAATAAACGGACCTACGTTTCAATTGTATTCATTTTCAAAATAAAATGAAGCATGCATATTAAGTGATAAACTTAAGGGATATTGAAATATTTTATTCAAAATTCAAAAATGATCTTCAATTAAAAGTAATTTGACGTGAATATTTTTGTAAAGATATTTTATTATAAAAGAAAAGAATAATAAAATATTGAATAAACAATAATATTAGTCTTGTCACGCCTCTAATTTTAAGGCACGGGAAACCCATATACTATGAACAGATATTTTCATAAATATCCATAATTCAATTCTTTACCATGTAAACTGATACATATAGGTTCCCTTCCATATACATTAATATACAAATTAATTCTATAAACATCAGAGTAACAGAAGAAGCAGGAATCCTGCCTGTGACGTTCAGAGCATACTCTAGAATACAAATACAATACAGTACAAATAATGTGAGCCTTGAAAGCAATGTAGGCTCACCCAGAGGGTAAACAGTCTAGCTGATCATCTATCTGCAGAACCAGATTCTGTCTCCTTATCTGAAAAATATTTCCACAACGTATAGTGAGTTTTACAACTCGGTGAGCAGATAAAACCTTTTATAACCTCTTAGGTCAGCATATTGATGACTTATACTTCAAAATTTATCATATAGAAAGTACAATTCAGAAGTACATCCATATGGAACCCGTATTTCAAATATCCTCATTTAACAATATAACCCAATATTCAAAATCTAAATACAGTACAATACAATTATAAACAAATATTTTGATGCAATAAAAGATTTCACATGTTTTAGGAGGTTTCCATATTAGAACCAATACAATAAATGTAATAACCGTAAAATTTAACGAAAATTCCAATTAAAGGAAATTTAGAATAAAAGAGAGAATTTTGACAATAGAGATAAGAATCGGTGAAAATATGTATATTTATTATATGGATTAAAGAATTACAAAAGAAATATGAGAATTTATGTTTTGGCGTGCTATAAGAAAATATATTTTTATTTATGTAGAAATGATTATGATTTGTTAAAAGTAAGTAGACTTTTAAGTAAAAGAAGTATTGTGTTACTTAAAATAATTATACCGGCCTCTATTGAATTTTTATCATATTTTTAGAAATATTCTTTCTTATAATATGAATAAAGATATTTGTTTTGAAATTTGTTTTATTATGATTTTTATCAAGAAAAATCATGATTTAAGAGTTTAACTTAAGATTTATGAAAATGGAAATTTTTAAAAAATTTTGGGATATTTTATGAT
This sequence comes from Gleditsia sinensis, assembly GCA_037074535.1. NCBI lineage: Eukaryota > Viridiplantae > Streptophyta > Magnoliopsida > Fabales > Fabaceae > Gleditsia > Gleditsia sinensis. Next base: position 21,440,407 of record CM073469.1, read on the forward strand.
GAAAAACGGAATTTATATGAATTTTTATAAAATAAAATCTTATTATTAATTATTTAATAATTATTATTATATTAAAAAAAAGCAGAAACCATAAAATGAAACCGGGGGAGGGCAAAAGTAACTAGAAAAAAAAAGGGAAAAGATGCATAGTAGTGAATAGTGAGTGAATAGTGATATCTAATTTTATCTTTCTATTTGGAGTGCTTATGAGCTTCCGATATCAAAACTGAAAGTGTTATTGGATTCAGGACGAAGAGTACTTCAGTTTTGACCGATCAGTTTTTCAAATGAACCGTTGAATCGTCATAGATCTGAAGTAAAAAATCTTGATTAAAGGTAAGTTCTGAAAAACCTTACTTAGAGACTTCTAATTAGAAATCTGACTCCGTAGATGGATTCAGAAACTGGATAAATATTAGAATATGAATTCATTTTGTTGATTCGGTAAAAAATTTTGTGATGGTAAATAGTATTTTTTGGCGATGAATAGCGCGGTGAATAGTGTTTCTGGCGGTGAATAGTGACTAAACTCCCGAAGTCATTTTTCAAGGTTTTTGGACCTTCCGGACTCGATTTTGGGATTTGTTTTACTGAATTCGAATTAGAAACGATGATTTTATGGCTGTCCAATCTGAAGCCCTTACCTGTGAGTAGATAATTCTTCCTTTGACTTGTTTTTACTCTTCTTGAACTTTACATTGATAAATGAGTATGATTACATGTTATTTGTACATTTATATGTTTCTGAAATAATTTTGAATATCTGAAATGGTTGAGAAACGATATCTAGTTCAAGAAGAGTATGATTTTTGAAATAGGTTTTGAAATGCTTTGAATACGTTATTTCTAAATGCATTTCTCATTATATGACAATGGAAATATGTTATGCATGTGATATTGATTTATACAATGATATTTTGCCTCAGATATAGGCATGTGTATATGATTCCCCTGATTGGAAAGTTTTGACAGAAGAAATATACTGAGACTGAAAGTCTGTTTTATATTGAGAATTTTATACTGTATTATATGGTATATGTGCATGTGGTATTTTCTGTTGAGGAATCCTATTGGAAACACTGTCTGCTGACAGCAGGTGATGTTAGCCCTGGTGCGCACCTTGATTGCTTCAGCTAGCAGGGGAGGTGGTGTTAGCCTCGTGTGAGGGCCAACACACGGGAGATTATATGTGAAGGAGAGCGGAATGCCTCCTATATATGGGCGAGATGCCAGTTATATGAGATGTTATTTGTCTTTCCTTGCTATGTGCTTGGGAAAAGACCCACATAGAGTCCCTTCACGTGTCCTCTTGAATGGTAGTAGGGCAAACCTCAGCAAGAGGCTGAGTTTAGGCAAATCCTATACCACCAAAGTACGGAAGGGGATTAGACTCTCATGTGGTGGTTCTAATATGGGATCCTCCGAATATTTTATGAGACATGTTTTGATACATAACATATTTTGATTAATGATTTTACAGTATTGAATACGAATATGAACTTGACATGAGCATTGTTTATACAGTACCGCTTATGGTTTGAGAGACCTAACTATGATTTTTGAATAGAGAATATTTGAAAATGCGGGTCCTATGTGGATGTACTTCTGAAATGTAATTTATGAATACTTAATTTTTATTAGACGAGTACATCCATATGTTGACCTGAGAGGTCTTAGGAGGTATTATCTGCTCACTGAGTTGTAAAACTCACTACACGTGGTTGATATATTTTTGAGATAAAGACCCAGAGTCTGATCCTGCGACTTCTTGATCGACTGAGTGTCGTATTTCAGTGGTGAGCCTAAGTTGTTTCTGGGTTCTCAGTATGTAAACTTGTAATATATTTGTACTCTAGAGTTGCTTTGAACGTCATAGGCAGGATCCTTGTTTCCGCTGTAAACCTGTTATATATATAGACATGGTATGTATAATTATTAGTATTGAGAATTTGTAAACGTTTGATAATACTCGGATATGTGATATTGTGAGACTATTTGCGAATGCATAATAATAAAGTTTATCGGATATTAGAGATATTCGCATTCCTAAAGTAGGGGCATGACAATAAATAATCCCAAGCATATAGCAATGGAGAGTAAATCACATATCAATAATAGGAGGCATCCCGCTCTCCCCGATAACAATAACTCCCGTGTATTGGCCGTCATACGAGGCTAGCACCACCCCTGCTAGCTGAGGTATCAAGGTGCACCAGGGCTAACATTCCCTGCTGTTAGTAGACAGTGATTCCAATATGATTCCTCCACAAATCCTATACACACATATACCATATAATTCAGTATAAACTTCTCAATATAATACAGACTTTCAGCTTCAATATATTCTTCTGTCAAAACTTCCCAATCAGGGAATCACACATATATATATGCCCATATCCGAGGCAAACATATCACTGTAAAGATCAATATCATGTGCATAACATATTTTATTTTCCATAAAATGAAAAATACATGTAAAAATTGCATGTTCAATGCATTTCAAAATTCATCTGTTAAAAATTACCCATTCAGGGTTTATCATATATATATGCCCTTTTCCAAGGCAATCATATAACTTTATAAATCAATGCGTCGTATACAATATATTTCATTTACCATACAGTAAGAAATGCATTTAAAATCACATATTCAATGAGTTCAAAAATCTCATTTTCAAAACCATACTCTTTTTGAACTATATTTTCGATAGTAATCAATTTCAGATACTTTAATCCATTTCAGAAACATATGAAAGTATAAATAACACATAATCATACTCATTTATCAATGTAAAGTTCAAGAAGAGTAAAAACAAACTATAGGAAGAATTATCTACTCACAAGTAAGGGCTCCAGATTGGACAGCCCTAAAATCCTCGTTTCTGGTCTGAATTCGGTAAAACAAACCCCGAAATCGAGTCCGGAAGGTCCAAAAACCTTGAAAATGACTCCAGATTTGCTAAATTTGGCCTCTAGAAGCTCAGTCAATGCAAGTCAACGCTAAGAGTACTGTTCACCGCCGGAAAATACTATTCACGCCGAAAATCACTATTCACCGCCTCTAAGTAAGGTTTTTCAGAACTTACCTTTTACCGAGATTTTCTACTTTAGATTACGGCGATTCAACAGTTGATTTGAAAAACTGATCGGTCAAAACTGAAGTACTCTTCGTCCTGAATACAATAACACTTTCAATTTTGAGATCGGAAGCCCATAAACACTCCAAATCGAAAAATAAAATTGAATGTTACTATTCACTCACTATTCACTACTATGCATCTTTCCCTTTTTTTTTTCTTTCTGATACTTCATCGCCTCCGGTTTCATTTTATCATTCTGCTTTCTTTTTTTTAATATAATAATAATTATTAAATAATTAATAATAAGATTTTCTTTTATAAAAAATTCATATAAATTCCGTTTTTCATCATAAAATATCCCAAAAATTTCTAAAAATTTCCTTTCTCATAAACCTTTAGTTAAACTCTTAAATCATAATTTTTCTTGATAAAAATCGTTATAAAATAAATCTCGAAATGAATATCTTTATTCGTATTAAAAGAACGAATATTGCTAAAAATACAACAAAATTTCATTTGAAGCCAATATGATCATTTTAAGCGAAACATTACTTATTTTACTTAAAAGTCCACTTACTTTTAACAAATCATAATCCTTTCTACACAAATAAAAATATATTTGCTTATATCAAAATACTATCATTTAAAAAATAAAAAGTACGCGCCAAAACATAAATTCTCATATTTTCTTTCGTAATTCTTTAATCCATGTAATAAATAAACTTATTTTCACCGGTTCTTATCTCTATTTTCAAAATTCTCTCTTTTATTCTAAATTTCCTTTAATTTGAATTTTCGTTAAATTTTACGGTTATTACATTCTTCCCCCCTTAAAGAAATTCGGTCCCCGAATTTCATCACCACAGTTGCAGATAAACACTAACCTCATTGTTCAAACAAATACAGATATCTGACACATATATCATTTTTCCTTTCCCAAGTAGCTTCCTCAGAAGAGTAATTTTTCCATATCACCTTTACTGTAGGTATTTCTTTTGACCGTAACTTCTTTACTTATCTGTCCACTATTGCTACTGGTTGTTCCTCATAGGTTAAATCTTTCTGTAACTGAATCTATGGACACTGTATAACATGTGTAGAATCCAGTAAATATTTCTGTAGCATAGACACATGAAAAACTCGATAGACATTACCCAATTCAGATGGTAAAGTTAAACGATAAGTCACTAAACCGATCTTATCAAGAATTTCAAATGGTTCTATATACCAAGGGTGTAACTTTCCTTTCTTTCCAAATCTCATTACCTCTTTCATTGGTGAGTAATTAAAGAATATGTGGTCACCAACTGATAATTGCTAATGCTCAACATTCATAGTCCTTATAAACTTTTGACTTGTATTGAGTTTCCATTATTCTTTTTCTAATCAATTTCACTTTATCAATGACATCTTATAATAAATCTAACTCCACTGAGTCATTTAACAGAACATTTGTAACACCTCTTACATAAAGCTTTAATCTTCTAATATCATTTTATTATAGACAAATTCTGCTAAGAAATCTCCTACCAATCTCAAAAACATATGCTTGAAGCATGCTCTCCAAGTTAGCATCATCAATTTAGATAAGTCATATTCTATCTATTGCATGTTATTCCAAATTAGATTTCCAAAAAGTTTAACTTTTCTCAATTCACTCACATATTAAGAAACCTATGATGTTCATGTAAAACTTCAAATGATACCATTGTATATTGGCATGATAATTACTGATATGAGCAAGTTCAACTAAGGACAATTAATTTCTCCCAACTTTCACCACAATAATATAAAGATACTTAAAGCATAATTTCTAATGTATAAACACATCATTTAAATTTAGTATCAGTCATACTACAATCTAATAAAGATCCTTAGACTTCCTGAATAACTCTCTTGAGATAATATATTCAATTCGTACTTGCCAACATACCCGCCAATGAAAAATTTCACTTGTATCTTCTTTTTACCATTATACTAGTACCATTTTTTATATATCTCAGTATATCCTTATTACCTCAGGTTATCCATATTTACAATCTATGGCTTCTTCTGAAATCTCTTTTCTCAACAATTATTCATACGTAAATTTCCAATCTCAATATGATTTACATTCTAGATACTAGTCTCAATTTAGCAAGGTATAAATCCTTAACACAAATATCTTAATCACTTACATTATTCTCATAGATGATTCTCAAAATATTCTCCATGTTTCCAAATTAAAAATTTCGATATTAACTTAAATCTTACTTTCCATACTTTACTCCTCAAAAACTTCAACACCGTTAATTCCTTTGATTACATTCGTCAAAGCACCATTACATCATCATCCATCTATTTTTTTTAAAATCTCTATTACTTTAATCTACTAATTAGTTGAACACCATAATAACTGAGTTCCAAAGATTAGAAATTAACCCTCCTTATAATAAGGAAAAAAATCTTGCATTTAATGCCAAATATTAATGTAGGACAATGCAGCAGAAAATGTGAAACACGTAATAGAGCATGGTGCCAAAATAGGAAGTCAGAAGTTTGGACAAAACATTGACAGAAAATTAAAATCGGTGGCCGTAATTCTTGAAAATCTGTAAACAAAATCTAGCTGCTATTTCGGCGAAAATCGGTGGCCGCAAATTTTGAATATATGTGCCAAAATTTAATTCAAAGATATTGTTATTCGGTGGAAGCATATCATATGGAAAAGAAATATCTCTGAACTTATAAAGTCTGTGAAAAACAATAGCACATTATTAACTGATAGGATGCAGTTGGTTGCTTCAAAATATATGTAATCAATCAACTGTAAAATAACCAGTCTAAATTAAAATTTCTCAAAATAGCTAATCGACTTATAAACCAATAGTTGACTGGTAAGAATATTGGGAAAAACAAGATAAATCTTTTGATTGTCCCTCTTCAACAACTAACTGGTTTGCATTTTTCAATCTTTTCTCTCTTTTTTTTATTTACGCCTACCACTTACAACTTCTCTATAAGAATCAAGACATCAATGCTTCATAAAAAATAATAAGGAAAAAGGATAATTTCTGGTGATATCTTAACCTTATTCTCTTTACATGCTTAATATGGGTCACAGTCAGAACTATTGTATATATATATGCTTGCCGTCATTTTTGAAAATTTTATCTTCAATTTAACTTATCTCCGCTAATCACTCACATAGTTGTTCTCATTATGTCTAGCCTATTCGAATAGCTATTATAAGTATGCCTTTCTATAAGTTCTGTAAATGCACACATCAGTATCTTTATTTTTATACTCAAAGTTAGGATGTGTGCAGTTATGGAGGGAATTGCATTCTGTCAGTTTCGAAATGTTTGCATTTTTTGTGGTTCCAGTCCTGGGAAAGATGGAGAATATGTGAAAGTAGCACAAAACCTGGGTATGGTGCTGGCTAGGAGAAAAATTCATCTAGTCTATGGTGGAGGTAACCGTAAGTTAATGGGATGTGTGTCTACAGCTGTACATGTAGGAGGATGTCAAGTTCTAGGTATTATTCCTACAGCTCTAACTGCATCCAATATCACAGGAAAAATAATTGGGGAAGAATTTAGGGTTGCATCCATGCATGAGCGCATGGCTAGAATGATGAGCAATGCTGATGCCTTCATTGCCTTACCAGGTGATTTTGGTACTTTAAAAGAGATTTTCCAAATAGTCTCTTGGGCACAACTGAATATGCATCACAAACCGATAGGTTTGTTAAATGTTTACCACTTCTTTGATGGTCTGTTGTCTTTTCTTGATCATGCTGTGGAACAAAGGTTTATCTCACACTCAGCACAACGAATTCTCATCTCAGCTTTAGATGCTGAGGAGCTAATTGATGCTTTACAAGCATATGTTCATGTACCTGATCCAATTACAGTTCAAATAGAATGGACAACAGACCACAGCAGAAAGCGCAAATTGGACTTGGATTTTCATCTGTAACTATAGCAAGATGTGGACATTGCTGTACCGCTTTTACTTTCTTAGGGTTATCTTGGATACCATCTTGCCAGCCACATACCTTAAGGAAGTACTATTACTAAGTCAAAATTCATATTTTGAGAACTTAGCATATAACTGATACTCCCTTGGTGTTTGTAATACTATCTTTAAATATTGCTTATGATCCTCTGAACTCTTGAAATATTTTAGTATATTATCAATAATTATAATAAAAAATTAATCCAGGGATGGCTTCAATACTCTTTTTTTTATCAAGTCCATGAATGCAACTGGGCATTTGTCAGACTAAATAACATCACCAAGAACTCATAATGCCAGAACGAGTCCTAAAAGAAATTTTTTGAATATCCTCTTCCCTTATCCTCAATTGATGAGATCCAGATATCAAATCAATTCAAATTTTTTTTTAAATGTTGAGTACCTTGTAGCTGGTCAAACATATCATCTATATGAGGTAATGAGTATTTATTCCACATTGTCACTTTATTCAATTGTCTATAATCTATGCATAGTCATAGTGATCCATCTTTCTTTTTCATAGATAGAACTGGAGCACTCCAAGTAATAGTACTAGGGTATATAAATCCCTAGTCTAACAAGTGTCACAACTGATCCTTCAATTCTTTGGTTCAGTCGGTTCCATTCTATATAGAGGTATAGACACTAGTTGGATTCCAAGAAGTAAATCAATACCAAATTATATTTTACGTTTTGAGGTAATCCTGACAATTCTTCAAGAATTACATCAGAAATTTTTTTTAACCACTGGAACTTGATTTACACTGATATACTTTATATCAACACTCTCATCATTGTCAAATATCCTTGACACCTTTCTATAATCACTTATGAGATGTTAAAGCAGAGATTAGATTACTGGGTATCTCACTATGATCCTCTTGTATCAAGAAAGAAAATTCTCCAAAAATATTGAATTTAATCACCTTAAAGTGACATTTCAAAATGACATGACATAATGCCAACTAATCCATTCTTAATATCACATCACAGTCTACCATATCTAGACAACTGGTACAACAGATGTCACATTCAGAAACTATCATATTTGGTATTTGTCTCAATTCTTTAAATTCTTTAAGACGCATATCACTTTTACTTTCAAGCTATAATTGATCCATAGATACTTCTTAAGATGTCACAATATTCAATCTATCTTATACTATAAACTTTAACAACTTGGAATAGAAAGGAATTTGAAACCCTATAGAATCCCTCAGCAGCACCTGAAGTATAAATATGTCCGGCTCATATAGATACTAAAGGTCCTACTAAAGAATCATTTGCTCTAATTGTCACAGGGAAACCTAATGCTCTGATACCACCTTGTCACGCCCCTAATTTTAAGGCACATGAAACCCGTATACTATGAATAGATATTTCCATAAATATCCATAATTCAATTCTTTATCATGTAAACTGATACATATAGGTTCTCTTCCATATACAACATACAAATTAATTCTATAAACATCAGAGTAACGGCAGAAGCAGGGATCTTGCCTGTGACGTTCAGAGCATACTCTAGAATACAAATACAATACAGTACAAATAATGTGAGCCTTGAAAGTAATGTAGGCTCACCCAGAGGGTAAACAGTCTAGCTGATCATCTATCCGTAGGACCAGACTCTGTCTCCTCATCTGAAAAATATTTCCACAACGTATAGTGAGTTTTACAACTCAGTGAGCAGATAAGATCTTCTATAACCTCTTAGGTCAGCATATGGATGACTTATACTTCAAAATTTATCATATAGAAAGTACAATTCAGAAGTACATCCATATAGAACCCGTATTTCAAATATCCTCATTTAACAATATAACCTAATATTCAAAATCCAAATACAGTACAATACGATTATAAACAAATACTTTGATGCAATAAAAGATTTCACATGTTTTAGGAGGTTTCCATATTAGAACCAATACAATAAATAATCCCAAGAACACAGCAAGGGAGAGTAAATCACTCTGCTTATACTAGAACCAATACTTATACTATTCACTACTATGCATCTTTCCCGTTTTTTTTTCTTTCTGATACTTCGTCGCCCCCGGTTTCATTTTATCATTCTGCTTTTTTTTAATATAATAATAATTATTAAATAATTAATAATAAGATTTTCTTTTATAAAAATTCATATAAATTCCGTTTTTTATCATAAAATATCCCAAAAATTTCTAAAAATTTCATTTCTCATAAACATTTAGTTAAACTCTTAAATCATATTTTTTTCTTAATAAAAATCGTTATAAAATAAATCTCGAAATGAATATCTTTATTCGTATTAAAAGAAAGAATATTTCTAAAAATACAACAAAAATTCATTTAAAGTCAATATGATTATTTTAAGCGAAACATTACTTATTTTACTTAAAAATCCACTTACTTTTAACAAATCATAATCATTTCTACACAAATAAAAATATATTTGTTTATAGCAAAATACTATCATTTAAAAAATAAAAAGTACGCACCAAAACATAAATTATCATATTTTCTTTCATAATTCTTTAATCCATGTAATAAATAAACTTATTTTCACCGGTTCTTATCTCTATTTTCAAAATTCTCTCTTTTATTCTAAATTTCCTTTAATTTGAATTTTCGTTAAATTTTACGGCTATTACAAGTCTTAACTTGATGTGTAAATGATAATTGCTGTAAGAATATTCAATTTCATTTTAGATCATTAATAAGATATATTATTAGGTGAAGAGAAGAGTACATTAGAAATTTACTTGCCTCTCCCTAATAAAAAAACTTAAATTAAATTTAAATAAATTGAAAAAACAAAAAGAGTTATAAAACTAATAGACAAGCTAATCACAATCACAACTGTTAATAAGCGATCATGTAAAATGAATCTGAACTTTTTTTTCTGTTTAAGGATAACAATTTGATTGATTTACTTATATTCTTTTATTATTAAATAATTAAATACTAGTTAGAACGGAGAGGGACTCTGGGGCCTGTTTGATTGTCATCCACATCCCAGCTGGGAGCACACTGGCTCATTTGGTGGAAGAAGATATATGTAGTCTCAGACACTGTTGTATACGCTTAGTTCAAATATTGGAGAAGAAACAGAGTGTGGAAGACGGAGGAAAATGCTAAGATGATGTGGTGATGTAGTTGTGAATGGGAAGCCAATGTTAGATGAGAGAAGGTCGTTCTTGTGGATTCTATATCACGAGGGAAAAGGGAGAATCTGGTCCACATGCAGAATGGAAAAGGGGTTTTTTTATTTGAAACAGTGTTGTTATTTAGTTAACTAGTGGTAGATAATTTTTTGTCTATTAACAGTGTCCAAATTATAATACGTAGCAGAAATAATTTAAAAAAAATAATATTATTTTTACTATATGTCGCGATATGAACAAATATTTTTTCTTTGAGATATCAAAGAGTATTGGTGCTATTCACGTTTCAAAAATGGGCATGATCATTAAATCAGTGAAGGACTGATGATTGCCATTTACTGGACGTCTATGTTTTAACCGTAGTCGTTGTATTGATAGTAAATACAAAATTTTAAGATTTTTATATTATAAAATATAATTATTAAAATTTATATTTATAAAATTAAGTAAATAAGTTATCTAAGATATAGATAGTTAAATAGTATATACTTATATATTTAAAATTTTATTAATAATTTTTTGGTAAAATTATTAATAACTTTATTATATGCAAAAGGAGTTCATATTTCTACATGATATAGTACTTAGTTATCAATAATAGTTATTACAATATTATTTTTAATTAATTACAAAAAATTTAATTACATATATAATTATCATTAATATTAAGAAATTAATCAAAATGACATTGTTCTTAGTTAAAAAAATTGAGTAAAATCTTATTTTAGTTCCTTAAAATTATAGTAAAATTCTGTTTAATTTCTAAAGTTTATTTCAGTTCGAATACATTTTTTATGTTTTATAAATATCTTTTTTGTAATAGCCGTAGATTTAATAAAGTTCAAATTAAAAAAAAATTGTGAATTGAAGAGAGAATTTAAAAAATGGAGACAAGAACTGGTGAAAATATGATTATTTACTACATGGGTTAAAGAATTATAAAAGAAATATGAGAAGTTACATTTTAGGGTCAAAATATAAATAAGAAAAAATTTGCAAAGACTTCCCTCTAAAAGTGAATTTTTATAGAAAAGTCCCCTGAGATATTTTAAGGGGATTCAGACATCGAGGAGCTCATAATTTCTGGAATCTCTCTCTCTCCTCAGAAATTTCTCTCCCGAAACCCTTTAATTTCTCTCTAAAATTTCTTCGCATCCGAACCTCCGATTTCGACACCACTACTGCCAACAGACTCAAGACGAAGAGTTCTACAAATCCATCTAATTAGTTTCTGGAGAATTGGCCGGAGATTGGCCAAAAAATTGAAGGAAAAATTGCCTAAAAAAGTAATTCCCGAAACTCTTATCTAATGCAAAAACTAACACCGTAGATTGATTCAGAAGGTATCGAAACCTTTGGATCTCAAATTTTAGGCCAACCCACCGTTGCACGCGCCCCCACGTGCCTCTTCTTCCTCGGCGCGTGAATCCCACGCGCAGCTCCTTGGGCGGCGCATGTAGCGCATGGCAACCGGACCCTGTTGCATTGACCTGCGTTGACCGAACTCCTGGAAGCCAAATTTCGTAAATTCGGAGTCATTTTCAAAGTTTTTGAACCTTCTAGACTTGATTTTGGGGTTTATTTTGTCAAATTCGGACCAAAAACGAGAATTTTAGGGTTATCCAACTTGGTATCCTAATTTTGTGAGTAGATGATTCTTTTTTTGACTTGCCCTATACTCTTCTGGATATTTGAATGTGTATTTGAATATGTTTATGAGATATTTACACTTTTATAAGATTCTGAAATGCATTAAAATTATTTGATTTGCTTACAACACTACAAAAAATAAGGCTTTTAGTGGCGACTAAAGTCACCACTAAATGTTTTTAGTGGTGACTTTTAGTCGCGACTCAGTCGCTGCTGTAAACTTTGTTGCTGAATATTTTCAGTGGCAGCTATAGTTGCCACTAAAACAAATGAATATCGCCACATAATGTTTTTAGTCGCCACAAAAGGTAGATACTTTTAGTGGCGACTTTATTTAGTCGCCACTAATACTTGCTTTAGTGGTGACTAAAAGTCACCACATATGGTTAAAACTTTTTGTGGCGACTTTCTGTCGCCACTAAAAGTATTTTCAATTCATTTTAAATTCAGATGATTCAGTGGCGACCTTATTGAGTCGCCACCAAAAGTACTTTTAGTGGCGAGAAAGTCTTCACCAAATCTATTAATTTTCGTTTTAACTCCAAAAAGATTTAATGGCGACCTGATCAAGTCGCCATTGAAACCCTTTTTTTTAAATTACATTTATCTCATTTTGGTTGCAATAATTAAAAATTTAATAAACATAAAGATAATTCTTTTTTTTAAATGACATTTATCTCATTTTTGTTGGCCATAATTAAAAATTTAATAGACATAAAGATAAATAAAATGATTGATAAAATGGTAACATTAACATTATATCAAATGTAGCAAATATTGTACGCTAATATTATATCAATTAATACAAAAATAATACACTAAATATTGACAATAACAATCAACTTGGTGCTTCGTTTGGCATTGTTGGCGCTGCTGTACTTATCGTATTAGTTGTCATGCTCGGAAGTTGTCCCTGTTTAATTCAATATACCAAATTAATATGGATTAAAAATAATACAAACAAAATATCACGTAAAAAATTTTATATAACCAAACACAATTAGAAAACAATATTATGCAATAGCCAAGAACATTATAGCCAAAAATACATGATTGTACCATTTTATAATGAAAAGAAATAGAATTAGAATCCAATATTAAAAGTATGATAATAAAATTTGGGGTTTATATGGACTATCTGAGTAAGATTGAATATGCAACATTAAAACTAAATTCATAAAATTAGAAGCTTATCTGAGTAAGATTGAATATCTAACCTTTTTTTTCCTGTTCTATCGAATGGGCATGGTAAAACTCAAAGCAGAGTTTCTTCTGTATTTCTCGAGGGTTAATCTCGTTATTATTGTCTGCATTTCAATTTCACAGATATTCAAAATATCATGGAAGAAATTTTTGCGGAAACAACTTACTTCTTTATTCTTCTCCTCAAGCATCAACTTCAGCTCAGCAATCTCCATCTCTTGCTCCTTGTTCAAGTTCAACAGCTCCCTCTCACTCCGCAGCACCATAGCCAGCGTCCTTGTGTTCCCCTTTACCTCCGTCAAAGCCTTAACCTCCTTCTTCTCCGACGACTCCTTTCCAAACAATTTCTTCTGCAACGCCGAGAAGCCAGTAGCCCTTCTGGCGTTCTTCTTCAAATCCTCAGCAATCAAATCGGACGGAATTAACAACTCTGTCTAATTACCCGACTTGGGTTTCGCCATCGACTTCTTCTCCATGAGCTTCTTCACCATTTTCGTCAAGCTGGGGTCCGGCTTAGTCTTAGTCTTAGTCCTGGTTTGAGCTAGATCAAAAGGTTTAGTTTTGACGAGGGCATGAGAGGAAGAGGAAGCGGCGGGCACAGAGGGTTTGTGCCTGAACTCAGAGGAGGAGGAAGGGTCGGAGAAGTGAGACAAAGTTGAGGAGCGTGAATCATAGGAACTGTACCGTAAAGAGGGCTTGATAATGGAGGCCATTGACGATGGATTTTCGGAGATTGAGGTGCGGAGAGAAAGAGAGAGAGACACGAGGCTTATAGACTGTAGGAGTTTAAGTTTTGAGTTTGAGGAAGTAGGAGGAGGGAGAAATGAGGTTTTAGTCCTAGGATTAGGACACGTGGCGGAAGATTGGTGCAGTGTCTTCTGCCGCTGTCCGAATTCGAATTTTCACGTGAAGGGCGCGGGCTCTGTTTTTTCATTTAAATTATTTGTCTTTTCGAAAGTTTTTTTTCTATAGCTTAACCAAGGAAGGATTCTCTTTATATACGAACGTGCTTGAATAATACCAAATAAAATAATTTTATGAAAATTTTACTTGTTAAGATAAATTTTTTAAAAAAATTTTTTAGACCCATTTTTTTTAATAAGATTCATGTTTCATATGTTTAGACGTCCTTTTTTATACTTAATTTGATTTACTTAAATAAAAATAACTTTAAAAAAATTTCGCATCATTGAATGCACTTGAAATTATCAATCCAATTTTATAATTAGTAAAATAAAAACATCTCAAAAAAATTAAAACTTAGAGGCCTTTTAAATCAAGTTTTTAATTGATTTCAAATTCCGATTTTGAGAAAAATCATGTGGTAATATCTAGCATGAAGAAATTAATAACAATTACACTTTTTAACAATAAAAGGATCAACAAAATTCACTAAAGATAAAACGATCTAGTCATAAGAATAAAAAGGAGATTAAGATAACATTAGTAAACTTAATACCTTTTTTGCACATGTCATAAAAATAATTAATTATATTATGGTTCAAAACTTCAAATGTAAATAAAATTATGAAGTCAATTCCTAATAAAAACAAAAAATGCACGATCACAAAGAATAATTTAAGCTTGAAATTATTAAATTTAATTAATTATTTCATCATCCTTTCATTAATTGTACAATAACTTTGTAAATTGTTTAATTTAAACGCCAAAACTGCTTCTCTTTTCGGTGATTTTATTTAGACATACAATAATTGTAAAATTATTTAAATACAATTTTCATACTTGAGGAGATATATGTTCAGGAATTTCAGGAAAATATATTTAAATTTTGTCTTTAATTTATTTCAATACAATAAATTTTTTTCCTTTATCATTTTCTTAAATTAAATAGTTATTTTGAATTTTCAAAGATAAATACATTATTAATTTGATTTTTAAAATTTTACCTTATTAATTTACTATTTAATAAAAAATTAACTCAAGTTAAAACAATTTGAATTTATTTTATTGGTAAATATTTAACATATTTTTTTTATCTTATAACTAAAATTTTATATATTTTAACTAAAATTTAGTTTTGTTAAATGTGAAAAGAAGAAAAAAAAAAAAAATTATTTTCTTACTTTCTGTGGCGACCTAAGGTCGTCACTGAAAGTTAATTTTCTACTTTCAGTGGCGACCTTTTTTAGGTTACCACTGAAAGTATATTTTTAGTGGCGACTATAGAAAGTCGTCACTGAAAGTTCGCCTTTTAGTAGCGACTATTCATAGTCGCCACTAAAAATACACTTTCAGTGGCTACTAATGAAGGTTGCCACTAAAAATACTTTTTAGTGGCGACTTTTTATAATCGTCACAGAAAAGTCGCCACTGAAACTCCAGTTTCTTGTAGTGCAATTTAAAATATGGTTTAAGAAGAGTGTAGTATTTGAAAATAGATTTTTGAAGTCATGATGTATCTAATTTCACATGTATTTCTCATTAAATAATAAAGTGGATATTTATGCACGCGGCATGATTTATAAAGTTATACAATTGCCTCGAGAAAGGGCATGTACATGTAATAAACCCTGAATTAGGAATTTATGACAGATGAATCTGTACTGAGACTGAAAGTCTGTATAATATTGAAAATTTTATACTGGAATATATGAAATTATGGTTTTATAGAGGAATCCTATTGGAAACACTGTCTGTTATCAGCAGGTGATGTTAGCCCTGGTGCACCTTGATTGCCTCAGCTAGCAGAGGGGTGGTGCTAGCCTCGTGTGAGGGCCAACACACGGGAGATGATATGTAATGGAGAGCGGGATGCCTCCTATATGGGCGAGATGCCAGTTATATGATATGTGATTTGCCTTCCCTTGCTGTGTTCTTGGGAAATACCCATATAGAGTCCATTCGCGTGTCCTCTTGAATGGTAGTAAGGAAAACCTCAGCAGGATGCTGAGTTTAGGCAAATCCTAAACTACCAAAGTACGGAAGGGGTTAAACTCTGATATGGTGGTTCTGATATGGGATCCTCCAAATGTTTTCATAAGAATTATGTTGATGCATAACATGCTTTTATTATCGTTCTTACAGTATTACTTATGAATTGCATATGAATATGAATTTGAATAGAGTTTATTTGAAACGTGGGTCCTATATGAATGTACCTTTAAATTGTGATTTTCAATGTGACAAGTTTTAAAATAAAGAGTACATTCATATGTTGACCTAAGAGGTCATAGAAGGTGTTATTTGCTCACTGAATTGTAAAACTCACTACACGTGGTTTATATGTTTTTCAGATAAAGACCCAGAGTTTGGTCATGTGGCTTCTTGATCGACTAGGTGTTGTACTTCCGTGGTGAGCCTAAATTGTTTCTGGGTTCTCATTATTTAAATTGTAATATAAATGTACTCTAGAGTTGCTCTTAACGTCACAGGCAGGATCCTTGTTTCTACTATAAAACTGATAAATGTAGACTTGGCATGTATAATTAGTTATGTTGAAATTTGTAAATGTGTGATATTATCCTGATA
This sequence comes from Gleditsia sinensis, assembly GCA_037074535.1. Taxonomy (NCBI): domain Eukaryota; kingdom Viridiplantae; phylum Streptophyta; class Magnoliopsida; order Fabales; family Fabaceae; genus Gleditsia; species Gleditsia sinensis. Next base: position 21,456,973 of record CM073469.1, read on the forward strand.
TTCAAAAATATGAAGTTGATTTCAAATAGATAAAGATAAAGCTATCAGACAGAAGTGTTATTCGCGTTCCTAAAATTAGGTGCGTAACAAGTTGGTATCAGAGCATTAGGTTTCCCTATGGCTATCAGAGCAAAGGATTTTTTAGTAGGACCTTTAGTATCGATTTGAGTCGGACATATTTATACTCCAGGTGCTGCTGAGGGATTCTATAGGATATTAACTTCCTTTCCATTTCAAGTTTGCTTCAGTTCCTAGTATAAGGATTGATTAAATATCATGATATCTTAAAAAGGTGTTTTATTCTGTATAGTTGATGATGCCACCAAGAACTAGAATGGTTACTAGAGAAGTTGTAGATCGTGCACCCTCTATTGAAAAGTTTGCACAATCTACAATTTCAGTACAAAGAGGTCGTGGTAGAGGCCGACCTAGAGGAAGAGGTAGAGGTAGAGGGCATGCACGGGGTATGAGAACCCCAAGACAAGATGAACAGGTTCATGTATCTGATAGAATTCTTGAGGAAAGAGTAGAACCCCCTCAGGAGCCATATGATAGAACCTCTGATATGATTGCTGGTATACATAAGAGTTTAGAGACATTGGCTGGATTTATAGTGGAACAAGGCAGAAGGGAAGGCCAGCCACTAGAAAATGCCCCCGAAGCACAAGAACTGTAAAGAACAACTAAGCAAGAGGACAAGCTTACAGGGATTGAGGTGTCATTACCGCAATTCCTTAAGTTGAAACCTTCGAATTTTTTTGGGTTAGATGTTTAGGAAGACTCACAGATATTTATTGATGCTGTGGAATGAGTCCTAAGAGCTTTGGGGTGCTCTAGTAGAAGATTTGTTAAACTGGTGTCTTTTCAACTATTTGATGTAGCTCAAGTTTGATTTGAGACACTTGTACAAGGACGGGTAGTTATTTTACCACCAATGGAGTGGGAAGAATTTAAGGAAGCATTTATCATTCGCTTCCTGCCAATAAGTGAAAGAGATAAGAGGGCCAGAGAATTTGAAGAACTAAGACAGACACTGAACATGACAGTTTCTGAATATGACATCCGTTTTACCCGGTTATCCAGATATGTACCGTATTTGGTCCCTACTGAAAAAGATAGAATTAAGAGGTTTGTCTCGAGATTGATACGCCCATTGTTTAAGTCGGTGGGTCCTCAGATGAATCATTTTCAACTTATTCAACAGCTGTGGACTGTGCTAGAATGATGGAAACACGAGAGCAAGCAGATATTGAAGGTTTAAAGAGAAGAAAAAGATAGCGAGATAATAATGCTCAAAAAAGTTATAATCCTAATGTCAGAGGATCAAGATTTTAAAATCCACAGCGCTTCACTCAAACAAGAACTGGTAGCTCTAATCAGACATCAGTAAATATCAACAATCAAAGAATGAATCAAAGAGATATGAGACTTGTTAGCCAACAAGATTAAAGATCGATTCCACCATGTCCTATTTGTGGTAGGCCTCATATTGGACAGTGTTGCAGAGAAATTGGTGCATGTTTTAAGTGTGGACAAATGGGTCATTTGATGAGGAATTGCCCACAACTACGAAGTTTTAGTCAAGCATCGATACAACCAGCTTCACCTCCTGCATCTATGCTAGCACGACCAAATAGAGCAGCTTCAGTTCAAGCAAGTAGTGGTGGTATTGCTAAAGGATCAGGAAGTCGAGGTCGAGAACCAGTTCGAGTTTTTGCTTTGACACGATAGGATGCCCAGGCTTCAAATGCAGTTATGACAGGTACATTATCAGTATATTCTCATAAAGCATATGTCCTGTTCGATCTTGGTTCTACTCATTCTTATATATCACCATGCTTTGCTAAGAAATTGGATAGAGATCTTGCTAGTTTACATTGTTCTTTCATGGTTGCTACTCTAATGGGAGAATTCTTATTAGTAAATGATGTGTATAAATCATGTGAGATTTTGATAGAAGACAAGGAGACTCTTGTAGATTTGATAGTTCTAGATATGGTAGACTTTGATGTGATTCTAGGAATGGATTGGTTGTCATCATGTCATGCCATTCTAGACTGTCACCATAAGGTGATTAAGTTTAATGTCCTTGGGAAATCTTCCTTCATGATACAAGGAGATCGTAGTAAGGAGTCTAGTAATTTAATTTCAGCTTTAACAACTCATAATCTGTTACAAAAAGGATGCCAGGGGTATTTAGCAGTAGTCAAAGATGTTGATATGAAGTATACCAGTGTAGAGCAGGTTCCAGTGGTTAGGGAATTCCCTGATGTGTTTCTTGAGGAATTGCCAGAATTACTACTAGACCGAGAGATTGAGTTTGGTATTAACCTCCTCCCTGAAACACAACCAATATCCATACCTCCTTATAGGATGGCACCTGCAGAACTTAAGAAATTAAAAGAGCAACTGCAAGATTTACTAGATAAAGGTTTTATTCGACCTAGTACATCTCCTTAGGGTGCTCCTATTCTCTTTGTGAAGAAAAAGGATGGATCCCTACGCCTATGTATTGACTATAGGCAGTTGAACAAAGTGACTATATGAAACAAATATCCTTTACTCAGAATAGATGATTTGTTTGACCAGTTACATGGTGCCCAATATTTTTCAAAAATTAATCTAAGATCTGGGTATCATTAATTGAGGATAAAAAAGGAGGATATTCCGAAAACTACTTTTAGAACTCGATATAGGCATTATGAGTTCTTAGTAATGCCATTTGGTCTAACAAATGCTCTAGCTGCATTTATGGATTTGATGAATAGAGTATTTAAACTTTTTTCTGGATCATTCGTCATTGTATTTATAGATGATATCTTGGTATATTCAAGAAGTTCAGAGGAGCACAAGCAGTATTTAAGAATAGCATTACAAACCTTAAGAGAGCACCAACTGTATGCTAAATTTTCAAAATGTGAATTTTGGCTTAGTAGTGTTACCTTCCTAGGGCATGTGGTTACTAAGGATGGTATTCCAGTTGATCCTAAAAAGATAGAAGCGGTGCAGAAATGGCCACGCCTTACAATAGTTATAGAGATTCGTAGTTTTCTTGGTTTAGCAGGCTATTACCGTAGATTTGTTAAATATTTTTCAAAGATAGCTACTCCTTTGACAAGGTTGATAAGAAAGAGAATAAAGTTTGACTGGTCAGATGAATGTGAAAAGAAGTTTCTAGAAACTTAAAGAATGTTTGACTATGGCGCCAGTATTGGCTATTCCTTCAGGTACTGGAGGATACACGATATACTGTGATGCATCAAGCATTGGATTAGGATGTGTGTTGATGCAAAATGGTCGAGTCATTGCATATGCATCTAGACAGTTTAAACCACATGAGTAAAATTATCCAACTCATGATTTAGAAATGGCAGCAGTAGTTTTTGCTCTTAAAATTTGGAGGCATTATTTGTATGGTGAGACATGCAAAATTTATACAAATCATAAGAGTCTCAAATATATTTTCCAACAAAAGGATCTTAATTTGAGATAAAGACGATGGATGGAATTACTTAAAGATTATGATTGCATAATACTATACCATCCAAGTAAGGCCAATGTTGTGGCTGATGCATTAAGTAGGAAGTCTATGAGTAGTTTGGCTCATATCATAATGGTAAGAAGGTCGTTAGTTAAAGAGATGCATAAGCTGGAAAGTGATGGAGTAGTAATGGAAGTAAAGGAGCCTGGAGTATTATTAGCTCATATGCAGTTTCAATCATCTTTGATCGAGCAGGTGAAAAAGGCACAGAAAGAGGATGTCTATTTGTGTAAGAAAATTGAAGAGGTAAAGAATAGTGATGAAATGGAATTTATTGTAGACTCTGAAAGAATTCTAAGATTGGGCAAGCGGTTATGTGTACTTGATAAAGAAGAACTTAAAAAAGAAATTTTAGAGGAAGTCCATAGATCCATGTATACGATTCATCTTGGAATAACTAAAATGTATAAGGATCTAAAAGAAATCTATTGGTGGGAAGGTATGAAGAAAGACATAGTGGATTACGTGTCTCGATGTTTAACCTATCAGCAAGTAAAAGTAGAACATCAAAAGCCTGTAGGACTACATCAGCAAATATAGATACCTGAATGGAAACGAGAAAGAATAACTATGGATTTTGTTACGGGGTTACCGAGAACACCAAAAGGGTTTGATTCAATATGGGTGATCATTGATAGGTTGACTAAGTCAGCACATTTCCTACCAGTGAAAACCACATACAATGTAGCTTAGTATGCAAGATTATATTTGAATGAAATAGTGAGGCTTCATGGCGTGCCAATATCAAATATTTCATATTGAGGACCACAATTCACAGCTCGTTTTTGGAGAGCTTTCCAAGAAGCTTTAGGCACGAAGTTAAATCTCAATACTGCATTTCATCCTCAAACAGATGGGCAATCTGACCGTACCATTCAAATATTGGAAGACATGCTTCAGGCTTGTGTTTTAGATTTTCATGGTAGTTGGGAAAGATTTCTACCTTTAGCTAAATTCATTGATAACAATAGTTATCAAGCCCGTATACAAATGGCTCCTTTTGAGACATTATATGGCAGACGTTGCCGTTCTCCGATTGGATGGTTTGAGATGGACGAAGCAAAGGTTTTAGGGCCTGATATGATACAGGATGCATTGGTTAAGGTAAAATTAATTAAGGAAATGTTATTAGCAGCTCAGAGTAGACAAAACACCTATGTTGATAATAGACATCGCCCATTGGAATTTGCCGTAGGTGAACATGGTTTTCTGAAAATATCTCCTATGAAGGGAGTAGTGAGATTTGGGAAGAAAGGGAAATTAATTCCACGATATATAGGACCATTTGAAATTCTTAATAGGATCAGTCTGGTAGCTTATCGTTTGGATTTACCTCCTGAATTGGGTAATGTCCATCTAGTTTTTCATGTGTCCATGCTACAAAAATATTTACCAGATCTTACACATGTTATACAGTGTCCACAGATTCATTTACAAGAAGATTTAACCTATGAAGAACAACCAGTAGCAATAGTGGACAGATAAGTAAAAAAGTTGCGGTCAAAGAAAATACCTACAGTGATATGGAAAAATCACTCTTCTGAAGAAGCTACTTGGGAAAGAGAGGATGATATACGTGCCAGATATCCACATTTATTTAAACAATGAAGTTAGTATTTATCTGCAATTATGGTGATGAAATTCGGGGACCGAATTTCTTTAAGGGGGGAAGAATGTAATAGCTGTAAATTTAATAAAGTTCAAATTAAAGAAAATTGTGAATTGAAGAGAGGATTTAGAAAATAGAGATAAGAACATGTGAAAATATGATTATTTACTACATGGGTTAAAGAATTACAAAAGAAATATGAGAAGTTACGTTTTGGGGTCAAAATGCAAGTTCTTAAAAGTTTCGGGATCCAAATGTAAATAAGGAAAAATTTGCAAGGACCTCCCTCTAAAAGTGAATTTTTACATAAAGGTCCCCTGGGATACTTTAAGGGGTTTTAGACACCGAGGAGCTCAAAATTTCTGGAATCTCTCTCTCTCCTTAGAAATTTCTCTCCCAAAACCCTCTAATTTCTCTCTAAGATTTCTCCGTATCTGGATCTCCGATTTCGACACCACCACCGCCAACGGACTCAGGACGAAGAGTTCTACAAATTCATCCCATTGGTTTCTGTAGAATTGGTTGAAGATTGGCTGAAAAATTAAAGGAAAAATTGCCTAAAAAGGTAATTCCCGAAACTCCTATATGTGGCTATCTAATATAAAAACTAATACCGTAGATCGATCCAGAAGGTACTGAAACTTTTGGATATCAAATTTCAGGCCAACCCACCATTGCACGCACCCCAATACGCCTTTCTTCCTCGGCGTGTGAATCCCACGCGCAACTCCTTGGGCGACGTGTGACAGCTAGACCGTGTTGCATTGGCCGAGCTCCCGGAGGCCAAATTTTGCAAATTTAGAGTCATTTTCAACGTTTTTGGACCTTTCGGACTCGATTATGGGGTTTATTTTGTCAAATTCGGATAAGAAACGAGGATTTTAGGGTTGTCAAATGCTGAAAGTCTGTATAATATTGAAAATTTTATACTCGATTATACAGAATATATGAGATTATGGTTTTATGGAAGAATCCTATTCAAAACACTATCTGCTATCAGTAGGTGATGTTAGCCTTGGTGCACCTTGATTGCCTCAGCTAGCAGAGGGGCGGTGCTAGCCTCGTGTGAGGGTCAATACACGGGAGATGATATGTGATGGAGAGCAAGATGCCTCCTATATGGGCGAGATGCCAGTTATATGAGATGTGATTTTCCTTCCTTTGTTGTGTGCTTAGGAAATACCCATATAGAGTCCCTTCGCGTGTCCTCTTGAATGGTAGTAGGGAAAACCTCAGCAGGATGCTGAGTTTAGGCAAATCTTATACAACCAAAGTACATAAGGGGTTAAACTCTAATATGGTGATTCTGATATGGGATCCTCCAAATATTTTCATAAGAATTATGTTGATGCATAACATGCTTTTATTACCATTCTTACAACATTACTTATGAATTGCATATGAATATGAATTTGAACAGAGTGTATTTGAAATGCGTGTCCCATATGAATGTACCTTTGAATTGTGATTTTCAATGTGACAAGTTTTAAAATAAAGAGTACATTCATCTGTTGACCTAAGAGGTCATAGGAGGTGTTATCTGCTCACTTAATTGTAAAACTCACTACACGTGGTTTATATGTTTTTCAGATAAAGACCCAGAGTTTGATCCTGCGGCTTCTTGATCGACTAGGTGTCGTACTTCCATGGTGAGCCTAAATTGTTTCTGGGCTCTCAGTGTTTAAATTGTAATATAAATGTACTCTAGAGTTGCTCTGTACGTCATAGGCAGGATCCTTGTTTCTGTTGTAAAACTGATAAATATAGACCTGGCATGTATAATTAGTTATGTTGAAATTTGTAAATGTGTGATATTATCCTAATATTCAAAAATATGAAGTTGATTTCAAATAGATAAAGATAAAGCTATCGGACAAAAGTGTTATTCGCATTCCTAAAATTATGGGCGTGACATTTATAGGTTTTTAGACTTTCCGGATTCATTTTTGGGGTCTCTTTGGTCAGATTTGGACTGAAAACATAGATTTTGAGGCTGTCCAACTTGGAACCCTAACTTTATGAATAGATAATTTGTTTATGACTTACCCTATGCTCTTCTTGAACTTTAAATAGATAATTGATTATGTTTACAAGTTATTTATACTTTTATGTCTCTGAAATGAATTAAATTATATGAATTGTTTACAATCTAGTATATAATTCAAGAGTATGGTTTTGAAAATGGATTTTTGAACTCATTGAATATGTGATTTTAAATTGTATTTCTCATTATATGGTAAAGAAAATATATTATGCATGTGGCATTGATATGTAAAGCTATTAGATTGCCTTGAAAATAGGCATTTATATATAATTACCCTGATTAAAAAGTTTCTAACAGAGAAATTGTACTAAGATTGAAAATTCTATATTATACTAAAACCTCTGTTTTGAACGATATGACATATATGCAAATATGATTTTTGTGGAGGAATTCTTTTAAAAACATTATTTGCTAACAGTAGACGATGTTAGCCTTGGTACACCTTGATACCTCAACTAACAAGGGTAGTGCTAGCCTCATGTGATGGCCAACACATGGGATATTATATATGAAGGAGAGTGGGATCCCTCCTATCTGGGAGAGATACCGACTATATGATATGTGATTTGCTCTCCCTTGCTATGTGCTTGGGAAATTTTTCATATTAGAGTCCCTTCACGTGTCCTCTTGAATGGTGGTAGGGAAAACTTTAGTTGAGATGCTAAGTATAGACAAATCCTACATTACCAAAGTACGGAAGGGCTTGAACTCTGATATGGTGGTTCTGATATGGGATCCTTCTAATATTTTCATGTGAAATATTTTGATGCATAACAATATTTGATAAATGATCATACGGTACAATATATGGTTTTAGATATCTAAATATCATTTGTTTGAGAATATTTGAAATACAGGTCTCATATGGATGTACTTTCAAACTTTATTTTCTATGCAACAAATTTTAAAATATGAGTACATCGTTATGTTGACCTAAGAGGTCATAGGACGTATTATCTGCTCACTGAGTTGTCAAATTCAGTACACGATATTTTTTTTTTCAAATAAGGATACAGAGTTTAGTCTTGCAACTACGTGATCAACTAGGTGTCATACTCTCTGGGTGAGCCTATATTGCTTCTAGGGCTCATAATGTTTAAGTTATTTTATACTTGTACTCTAGAGTATGCTTTGAACATCACATGCAAGATCCTTGCTTCTGCTGTAATATGTGTATAAATACTTGGCCTGTATATTTGGATATATCGGAAAACTTGTAAACATATGTTATTAATCCTGATATGTGACATACTTGAAGTAAGTATGCAATAGAATAACGTTAAAGTTATCTGCTACTTGTGACAATTACGTTCCCTTAAATTGGGGGCGTGACAAGTTGGTATTAGAGCATTAAGTTTTCCTGTGGCTATTAGAGCAAAAGATTCTTTAGTAAGAACTTTAGTATGCATATGAGCTGGATATATTTATACTTCAGGTGCTGCTGAGGAATTCTATAGGATATTAACTTCCTTTCTATTTCAAGTTTGCTAAAGTTCCTAGTATAAGGTTGACTGAATATTATGGTATTTTTAAAAAGGTATTTTGTTTTCAATAGTTTATGATGCCGCCAAGAACTAGAGCAGTTCCTAGAGAAGTTGTAGATCGTGCATCCTCTACAGAAGAGTCTGTCCAATCTATAATTTTAGTACAAAGAGGCTATGGTAGAGGCCGACCTAGAGGTAGAGGCAGAGGCAGAGGGCGTGTACGAAGTTCAAGAACCCCAAGACACGATAAACAAGTCCATGTATCTTATAGAGTCCCTGAGGAAAGAGTAAAACACCCTCAGGAGCCACATTATAGAATAGCTGATATGATTGCTGACATACATAGGAGTTTGAAGACATTGATTGGATTTATAGTAGAACAGGGCAGAAGGGATCGCCAACCACCAGAAAATGCTTCTAAAGCACAAGAATTAGAAAGACTAGTTGAACAAGAGAACAAGTTTATAGGGATTGAGGTATTATTGCAATTCCTAAAGCTGAAGCCCCCAAATTTCTTTGAGTCAGATATTCAGGAAGACCCACAGATATTCATTGATGCTGTAGAAGAAATTTTCAGAGCTTTTGGGTGTTCTATTAGAAGATCTGTTGAATTAGTATCTTTTCAACTATCAGATGTAACCTAGGTTTGGTTTGAAATTCTGATACAAGAAAAAGCAGTTACTTTACCACTAATGGAGTAGGATGAATTTAAGGAAGCATTTATGAATGGTTTCCTACCAATGAGTGAAAGGGATAAGAGGGCCATAGAATTTGAAGAATTAAGACAGACACCAAAAATGACAGTTTCTGAATATGACATCTGTTTTACTCAGTTGTCTAGATCTGTCCCATATCTGGTTCCTACTGAAAAAGATAGAATTAAGAGATTTGTTTCGGGATTGATACGTTCATTGTTTAAATTGGTGGGTCCACAGATAAACCATTTTCGAACTTATTCAGCAGATGTGGATTGTGCTAGAATGATGGAAATACTAGAGTTAGCAGACATAGAATGTTTAAAGAGAAGAAAAAGATATCGAGATAGTAATATTCAGACAAGTTATAATCCTAATATCAGAGAACCAAGATTTTAAAATCCATTGCATTTAACTTAAATAAGATATGGTAGCTCTAACTAGACATCAGTCAATATCAATAAGTAAAGAATGATTCAAAGAGATATAAGACCTACTAGTCAACAGGATTCAAGATCATTGCCATTATGTCCTATTTGTATCAGGCCTCATACTAGATAGTGTCACAGAGAAATTGGTGCATGTTATAAGTGTGAACAAGTAGGACATTTGATGAGGAATTATCCACAATTACAAAATTTGAGTTAAGCATCAGTACAGCCAGCTTCACCCCCTGCATCTGTACCAGCACGACCAAATAGAGCAACTTCAGTTCATAGAAGTAGTGGTGGTACTAGTAAAGGATCAGGAAGTCGAGGCCGACAACAAGCTTGAGATTTTTCCTTGACACGACAAGATGTTCAGGCCTTAAATGTAGTAATGACAAGTACATTATCAGTATGTTCCCATAAAGCATATGTACTGTTCGAACATGGTTCTACTCATTCTTATATATCACCCTACTTTGCTAAGAAATTGGATAGAGATCCTACTATTTTACATTGTTTTTTCATGGTTGCTACTCCAATTGGAGAATTCTTACTAATAAATGATGTGTATAAATCATGCGAGATTTCGATAGAAGATAAAAAGACTCTTGTAGATTTGATAGTTCTAGATATGGTAGACTTTGATGTAATAGTGAGAATGGATTGGTTGTCATCATGCCATGCCATTCTAGATTGTCACCTTAAGGTTATTAAGTTTAACATTCTTGGAGAATCTTCCTTGTTAATACAAGAAGATCATAGTGAGGTGCCTAGTAACTTAATCTCTACCCTAACAGCTCATAAGCTGTTACAAAAAAGATGCTAAGGGTATTTAGCAGTAGTTAAAGATGTTGATATGAAGTACACCAAGGTAGAGCAGGTTCTAGTAGTTAGAGAATTTTCTGATGTGTTTCTTGAGGAGTTACCAGGGTTATCCCTAGAACGAGAAATTGAGTTTAGTATTGATTTACATTTGGGAATCCAACCAATGTCTATACCTCCATATAGAATGGCACTAATCAAACTTAAAGAATTGAAAAATCAGTTACAAGACTTGTTAGACAAGAGATTTATTCGCACTAATACTTCTTCTTGGGGTGCTCTAGTTCTATTTGTGAAAAAGAAAGATGGATCGCTACGGCTATGTATTGATTACAGACAATTGAATAAGGTGATAGTACGTAATAAGTATCCATTACCTCATATAGATGATTTATTTGACCAACTACAAGGTGCCTAATTTTTTCAAAAATTAATTTGAGATATGGGTATAATCAATTGAGGATAAGGAAGGAGGACATTTCGAAAACTATTTTTAGGACTCGGTATGGGTACTAAGAGTTTTTGGTAATGCCATTTTGTTTAACAAATGCCTAAGTTGCATTGATGGATTTGATTAATAGAGTATTTTATCCTTTCTTGGATCAGTTTGTTATTGTATTCATAGATGATATCCTGGTATATTCAAGGAGTTTAGAGGAGCATGAGCAACATTTAAGGATAGCTTTGCAAACCCTAAGAGAACACCAGCTGTATGCTAAGTTTTCAGAATGTGAATTTTGGCTTAGTAGTGTTACTTTCTTAGGGCATATGGTTACCAAAGATGATATTCAAGTTGATCTTAAAAAGGTAGAAGCATTGGGCCATGCCCTACCACAATTACAAATATTCGTAGTTTTCTTGGTTTAGCAGGCTATTATTGCAGATTCATTAAAGATTTTTCAAGAATAGCTGCTCCTTTGACGAGGTTGATAAGGAAAGGAATAAAATTTGACTGGTCAGATGAATGTAAAAGAAGTTTTCAGAAACTCAAGGAATATTTGACTACGACACCAGTACTATCTATTTTTTCAGTTACCGGAGAATACACGGTATACTGTGATGCATCAAGAATTAGATTAGGATGTGTGTTGATGTAACATAGTCAAGTCATTGCATATGCATCTAGACAACTTAAGCCACATAAGCAAAATTATCCAACTCATGACTTAGAAATGACAGCAGTAGTTTTTGCTCTCAAAATTTGGAGGCATTATTTGTATAGTGAAATATGCGAAATCTATACAGATCATAAAAGACTCAAATACATTTTTCAACAAAAAGATCTTAATTTGAGACAAAGACGATGGATGAAATTACTTAAAGATTATGACTGCACATTACTATATCATCCAAGTAAGGCCAATGTAGTGGTAGATACATTAAGTATGAAGTCTATGAGTAGTTTGGCTCATATCACATTGGTAAGGAGACCGTTGGTTAAAGAAATACATGAGTTGGAAAATCATGGGCTAGTTTTGGAAGTAAAGGAGCCTAGGTAAAAAAGGCACAAGAAGAGGATGCATATTTATGCAAGAAAATTGAAGAGGTGAAAAATGGCAATGTTGAATTTACTGTAGACTCTGAAAGAATTCTGAGATTGAACAAGCAATTATGTGTACCTAATAAAGAAGAACTTAAGAAAGAGATTTTAGAGGAAGCCCATAGATCCATATATAGAATTCATCATGGGGTAACTTAAATGTATAAAGATCTAAAAAAAAATTATTGATGGGACAGTACGAAGAAAGATATAGTTGATTATATCTCTCAATGCTTAACTTGCCAGCAGGTAAAAACAGAACATCAAAAACCTCCAGGATTACATCAGCAGATAGAGATACCTGAATGGAAATGGGAAAGAATAATTTTGAATTTTGTTATAGAGCTACCACGGACACCAAATGGGTTTGATTCAATATGGGTGCTCATTAATAGGTTCACTAAATCAGCACATTTTCTACCAGTGAAAACCACATATAACGTAGCTCAATATGCAAATCTATATGTAAATGAGATAGTGAGACTTCATGGGGTATTGATATCGATTATATCTGATCGAGGACCACAGTTCACAGCTTATTTTTGGAGAGCCTTCCAAGAAGTTTTAGGCATGAAGTTAAATCTCAGTACTGATTTTCATCCTCAAATAGATGGATAGTCTGAGTGAACTATCCAAATATTGGAAAACATACTTCGGCCATGTGTGCTAGATTTTTAAGGTAGTTGGGAAAGATTCTTGCCCCTAGCTGAATTTGCTTATAACAATAGCTACCAAGTCAGTATACAAATGACCCTTTTTGAGGCATTATATGGTAGACGTTGTTGTTCTTTGATTAGATGGTTTGAGATAGGCGAAGCTAAGATTTTAGGGCCTGATTTGGTACAAGATGCACTTGTCAAAGTAAAGTTAATTAAGGAATAGTTATTAGCAGCCTAGAGTAGGCAGAAAACTTATGTTGATAATAGATGTCGACCATTGGAATTTGCTATAGGTGAACATGTCTTCTTGAAGATGTCTCATATAAAAGGAGTAGTATGATTTGGGAAGAAAGGAAAGTTAAGTCCACGGTACATAGGATCAAAATTCTTGATAGGATCGGCCCAGTAGCTTATTGTCTGGCTTTTCCACCTGAATTGGATAATGTTCATCTAGTCTTTCATATGTCTATGCTATGAAAGTACTTACCGGATCCTACACATGTTATACAGTGCCCACAGATTCAGTTACGGGAAGACTTAACTTATAAGAAACAAAAAGTAGCGATTGTGGACAGACAAGTAAAAAAATTGCATTAAAAAAACATACTTACAGTGAAAGTGATATAGCAAAATCACTCTTCTGAGGAGGCTACTTGGAAAAGAAAGGATGACATGCACGCCAGATACCCACATCTTTTTGAATCATGAGGTTAGTTTTTATTGTAAATATGGAGATGAAATTTGGAGATTGAATTTCTATAAGGGGGAAGAATGTAATAGCTTTAAAAAACCATGAATTAAAGAAAAAGTATGAATGTAAGCGAGGATTATGATAAATAGAGATAAGTAATGTTAAAAATATGTTTATTTATTTCATGGGTTGAAGAATAATAAAGATAATATGATAATTTACGTTTTAGGGCCAACATACAATTCTCTAAAAATTTAGGGGAAAAAATGTAAATAATGAAAATTTGCAAAAACATCCTTCAAAAATTGAATTTTTGCAAAAAGGTTCTCCATGATATTTTAGAGCCTCTACCACACAAAGAGTTGGAAAAATATAGATTTCTCTCTCTCTCCCTAATTTCTCTCTTTAGAAACCCAAAAACTTTTCTTTAGAATTCTAGCATTTTTGGACCTTGGATTTCAACACTACCACCGCCAACGGACTCAGAACAAAGGAATCTATGAATCTATCCGATTGGTTTCTGAAAAATTGGCTGGAGATTAGCCAAAAAAAGAGAAAAAAATCACCTAAAGAGGTAATTCCTGAAACTCCTATCTATGATTCTCAAACCCAAAAACTAACACTGTAAATGGATCTAGCAAGTACCGAAACCTTAGGATTTCAAATTTTAGGCCAAGGCTATCTTCCGCACACACCGGTTCTTCTTCGGCGCGTGAATCCCACACGTAGCCCCTGTAGCGGCACATGCAACACGTGTCCCAACAACCCTTATTTATTGACCTATGTTGACCGAGCTCTCAAAGGCCAAATTTTGTGAATCCTAAATCATTTCTTAGATTTTTGGACCCTCTTGACTCATTTTTTAGGTCTATTTGGCCAGATTTAGACTAGAAATTAACATCGATTTTGAGGCTGTCTAACTTGGAACCCTAACTTTGTGAGTAGATAATTCTTTCTATGACTTACCATATGCTCTTCTTGAACTTTAAATAAATAATTGATTATATTTTCAAGTTATTTATACTTTTATATGTCTATTAAATAGATTAAATTATATGAATTGTTTACAATCTAGTATATAGTTCAATAAGAGTATGGTTTTGAAAATGAATTTTTGAACTCATTAAATATGTGATTTTAAAATGTATTTCTCATTATATGGTAAAGGAAATAGATTATGCATGTGGCATTGATATGTAAAGCTATAAGATTGCCTTAGAAATGGGCATGTTTATGTGATTACCATGATTGGAAAGTTTCTGAAAGAGAAATTATATTGAGATTAAAAATTCGGTATTATGTTAGAACTTTTGTTTTGAATGATATGACATATATGAAATAAGATTTTTGTGGAGGAATCCTTTTAAAAACACTCTTGCTAACAGCAGGCGATGTTAGCCCTGGTGCATCTTGATACCTTAGCTAGCAAGGGTGGTGCTAACTTCGTATGACAGCCAACACATGGGATATGATATGTGAAGTAGAGCGGGATTTCTCCTATCTGGACGAGATGTTGACTATATGATATATGATTTGCCCTCCCTTGCTGTGTGCTTGGAAAATTGTCCATATTAGAGTCCCTTCGCGTGTCATCTTGGATGGTGGTAGGGCAAACCTTAACTGAAATGCTAAGTATAGACAAATCCTACACCACCAAAATACGGAAGGGTTTAAACTCTGATATGGGATCCTCCTAATATTTTCATGTGAAATATTTTGACACATAACAACATTTGATAAATAATCATACAATACAGTATATGGTTTTGGATAACTGAATATCCATTCTTTGAGAATAATTGAAATGCAGGTCCCATATAGATTTACTTTTGAACTGTATTTTCTATGTGACAAATTTTAAAATATGAATACATCTATATGTTGACCTAAGAAGTCATAGGATGTATTATCTATTCACTGAATTGTCAAACTCACTTCACAATACTTACATTTTTTTCAAATAAAGATACTGCGTTTAGTTCTGTAGCTATGTGATCAATTAAGTGTCATACTCTCTGGGTGAGCCTATGTTGCTTCTAATGCTCATAATATTTAAATTATTTTGTACTCATATTCTAGAGTATGTTCTGAACACCACAGGCAGGATCCTTACTTCTACTGTAATATGTGTATAAAAACTTGGCCTATATATTTGGATATATTGAAAAACTTGTAAACATATGTTATTAATTCTGATATGTGATATACTTGAAGCAAGTATGTAATAGAATAACGTTAAAGTTATCTACTACTTGTGATAATCGCGTTCCTTTAAATTGGAAGCATGACAATATATGTGTGTCCAAATTAATATTTTTTATTAATTGTTTTTACAAAAAATAGTTCGAGAGACTAAAAGGAGACATTTATAAAATGTTAGGAATGTATTCAAATCAAAACAATGTCATTTTAATAATAGAGAAAAATGAGACATGGTTCCCCAATTTTTTTTTTTTTTTTTAACGATTCTTTGACAACAGTTTTACTAACCAATTTTTAGGGTTAAATTGAAGTGGTCCTCCACTGGTTCACATGTTTTTTGGGTTGATTGACCGATTTTATCCCATGTTTTCAACACTAGTGCCACTAGAACGAAAGGGTGAATAGTGTTGGAGTAATTATGTCATCAACTCGATTTTGTTACCATAAACCTTAATTATTATCAAATAAGTAAAAAATATAAAATAATATTTTATTCATGCTATTAAAATATAGAACGAGATTCCTCATATCATAGATGTGCGTGCGCAAAGGTGTCCATATTTGCTTTTCTCCATTTTTTCACAAACACCCACTATATTCGGCTAGACGTGTTTGTGGATTTGGCTGGGTCGGGGATATATACTTGGCCCATCTTCATAGTTTTGAGCTTGAGTCTAGGATCTAGACAAAATGAATTTCAAATTAAGCCTAAGTATTATGCATATGAACCTTTAGGTCCATGGAGCTTGGTTTGGGCTCAACCAACAATACAATTTACTAATTTAACTATTTTTAAAATTTTATAATTATATTTATTTTATTATATTTTCCTTTTATAGTATCTTAATTTTCTTTTTTTACTTTATAGATTCATTTTTTTGTCTTTTAGTAGTCACATATAAAAAACTGTGATAACTTGGACAACATTAAAAAAAATGCTCTTAAAAACTTGAGTAATTTTTTTTTAGCATTTTTCATATACAAAATGCTATTGAGCTTAGGCTTAAGCCCAGCACACACACACACACACACACACATGTATATATATATATATATATATATTTGGTTCTGAAATGTTTTATATATATATATATTGATAAGGATATATTTGGTTCTGAAATGTTCTTTCTCTTTTCTTGTTGGATACAAAAATATTGCTGGAATGATTCTCAATTATGATATCAATTCAAACTTACTTCTTCTCTACCAATCCTTGAGCGCACAAGTGTTTGAGCTTTGAACTATAACATACAGCAACCCAATGACAGCTTATGAGTCTTTAGTTTACCAAGGTTTTGGAAGTTAATCATCATTTAGATTTCCCATAAAAAGAGACAAGGTCAACACCATGATCTCAATTAATACAGTTTATGACTAAAATTGCACAAAAAATATTCTAGAAAATTTAAGGAAGAATGAGTTATTTACAATGGAATAAAGATTATATTTTTAAAAATAGGATAAAGTACAGTAATCCTTTTTTTTGGAAAAATATTTATCTAAGAAAATACTCGAAATGCTAAAATTGAAGTATGGAATGCAATATTTGGACTAATTTTGAGGTATGAGAAATTGTCTTGAGAGTTATTAATTATGATTCATAAAGATAAAACAATGAAATGAAAAAATGAAGAAAATGATCAGATGAAACAAAATATCACTAGAAGCCATCATTTACAGTGGGCTTATGCTTGGCATTTCAGTTGGGCATCAATTAAACTCTAGACTGACATCTCATAGAGTAATTAATGGGCAGACGGGATTTTTCTTCTTTCTTCCATCTTCAGCTGGGCAAAGTCTTAGGAAAGCAGAGGCATAGGCAGCATATTACGCAAGAGAAGGAGAAGGGAAGAAGAAGAGGAAGAAGAAAAGAGAAAGAGGGGAGCAGAGGGACGTATATCAAGGAGAGAAAAGAGGCAAAGAAGAACCAGAATTGAAGCTTCAAGGAAGATAAGCATATAAGAGGAGTTGAGATAGGTTTCGTAGTGTTTAAGTTTGAAAAACTTCACATGCTGTAAGATAAAAATCTTCTGGTTTTTTTCATAAACCTTTCATCTTATTTCTTTCACAAAATATTTTGGTGTTAAGGTAGCCATATGTAGGAATTTATGTTCGATGTATGTGTATATTATGTACTCTATGGCTGTAAACTCTACTGGTATGGTTTTGGGTTATGGTTGGAATGGTTTGGCTATTGTTTTTTTGGTTGAGGATGGAAAGGTTTGATTACATATATGATTGTTGGCTTGGAAGTAGTTTGTTAAGTTAATCCTAGAAGGTCTAAAGGATAAAGCTTAGGAGTTTTGAGGGTTTTAGAATTAAGAAAAGAGATTGAGAGATAGCATTTTTTGATCAAAAGGAGGAGAACGTGGGCTGTTGGGCAAGAAACACAGCGATGCCTTAGGACATGGTCATGCCATGTTTCGTGTGGTTTCAAAACCTGCCCACCTGGAACAAACATGGCTAGGCTGTATTCGGTGCTATATCGAGAATTTTGAGGCACGTTTGCATGGAGTCAAGCACAGCTGTGTCCTAAAACATGCCAAAGCCATGGTTGAGGTGTGATTTGAGTTTAAGGCAAGATAATAAAGGAAAATCATACACAAGTTACAAGGTAATAACCATAGAATGCATATTGAAGTTAGTTTGCTAAATATAAACTCATAATTAAGTGTATACATATATGTATAAGTTTATAAATAAGTAATAATAGTAAGAAATGAAGCTAGTAATTGGGAGTGAGTATTATAAACATAGTCTTATAACACAAGGTGATGGATGTCTTAGAATCCCTAATATTAGAGGAGAGTAATTAGGTTTCCTTATTAGCTAAGATGTTCATTCATAGAAATTTACAGGGACATGGGTTGTTGGGCATGAAACACGTGGGTGCCTTGGGACATGGTCAGGTCATGTTTCATGCGGCTTCATAATGTGCCCACCTGGAACAAACATGGTCAGGCCGTGTTCCATACTGTCGCAAAAATTTTGAGGCAAGTTTGTATGTATTTAAGCATGACTATGTCCTGAAATATGCCCAAGCCATGGTTGAGGTATGATTTGAGTTTAAGGCAAGATAATAAATGAAAATCACACACAAGTTACAAGGTAATACCCTAGAAGGCATATTGAAGTTAGTTTGCTAAATATAAACTCATAATTAAGTATATACATATATGTATAAGTTTATAAATAAGTAATAATAGTAAGAAATGAAGCTAGTAATTGGGAGTGAGTATTATAAACATAGTCTTATAACACAAGGTGATGGATATCTTAGAATCCCTAATATAGGAGAGTAATTATGTTTTCTTATTAGCTAAGTTGTTCATTCATAGAAGTTTATAGGGATAAGGTAAGCATGGGTGATGGAATAAAAGATATAAGAAAGTACTCTATTTTAATGGTAAGTGGAAAACTAAATAAAATGAGAAGCATTATCATGTATATTAAAAATAAAAACTTCGTGAAAATAAGAAAGGCCAAACCACCTTCCAAGCCCATAAACCATTTTCCTTCCATGGCTTGAATATATGTGATACTATGGATACAATTTATACACATCACTTTATATTTTAGAAGAATAATCCATAGTAGTTGCTTGAATGCATGAATATATGTACATATATGGCTTAAATAGAAGTAAGCTATCCATTATGTCAGAAATAAACATGTGGCAGTATTACCATAATGCATCAGTAGATGAAAGAATTTTCATATCTTAACTTGACTGATTTCATAAAAAGAAAATAAAATATACAGAAAAATGGGATGACCTTTGTCATAGCAAGGTGACCTAAGATAGGTCTCATGGCATCTGTATTAGTATCAAAATAGGAGATGTCTTATTCACATATTGAGAAAATATATGCCATACTTGGATGTTGCATTGTAGCCGTATTTAGGAGTGAGCCGGTTGCTCATTTGGTTTTGTAACCGTGAGTCGAAGCTTATGTAGTAATAAAATCAGTAAAATCAGTCAAGTAAGAAAATATTTTGATAATGGGAAAATGATGATCCTTGTATATGCATTATGAGTTTGATATATAAATGTGATATAGCTTGGTAAAATTGTTATATGTACATGATATCGTGAGCATCAACATGTTATAATAATTATGGCTACTTATTTTCTATAGTTTATATAGTTGAATATGATATGATATTTGAGACATTATATGCATCATGATCACTACAAAATCTATTGAAAATTTATATTCTCATTATTATTTCCTATTATGTTCATATTAGCATATTATCATGCCAATTTATATGATGAACTTGATGCTAATATTTCACTGGATCGACCTGCCCTACCTTGGGCATATCCTAGTAGTACAGGAGTTACTTGTAGTCCAATTATTTGAGTTCCCAATGCATGTGCCGCAACCACCACCGGTAGCCCCAGGAGTGTGACACCTCAAACCTTGGAAATCTAGATCGTAGAATGTTCCTTATTATCTATAAATTCTTGGCAATGACCACCTAGCTCATACCTTAACCTATTCACTTATATTGTTTGTTATCATTCTTGGGAAAACATAAAAGTGCTTCATACTATCCTAAGTATTTTCAAATTTCATTTCCTGATAGGCAACTAGCTAGGTATGATATGCATTACTTACATCATGAAGGATCTCATGCCATAATGGAAAGGGGTACAGTCCATAACTTATATTACATCACATTATAAGCTATCTAACAAGGACATGGCACTTAACTAAGCCATTCCGCGTAAATATTACACATTCAAAGAAACTACAATCATGATTATATGAGTCAACCTTGAGACCCCTGTTGCTCACTTCTTGCTGGAGTACCTGGAATGTGATTATGTGGACATAAAAAGTGAGATGACAATCTCAATAGCTAGCAAGTTTTTCAGAAAAATAGTGCACATTCCATTCCTTAAAACATCTCAAATTATTTCACTGAAACATAAGCACTGACCAAATATCATATATACGACATCTTGGTCACACGGACCCATAACATCATGGTCTACTTACCCAGTGCAGTCAAATGCGGCCATACCTGCAAAGGGCTATGCATCTCCTATTACTGGCCAATCGTGAGGGAAATGGGGCTTACTTGGCATCCTTTTGTGCACCCCCTTAATTCTCGAGAATGCATACATAACATATCTTTAGACCATCATTCATCATAGCATAAAAGTCAGGCAATCAATGAAAATTCATAATTTCAAGTTTATAAGCATAAAGAGACGTTTTAAGGAAGAGCTAGCTACCTCAATTCCAGCACAATCACTTCCTTTCCAAGGCTGTCAAGGTTACTACCAGCAACTCAAACTAAAAATACAAGAATTCTTGGTTAATGCATGCATATTAGGTCCTAAAGCCATAAATACCTAGTTTAAGAGCTTCTGCTCCTCAAAACAAATCTATGATTTTGTTGAGATTTGCGGTTGTTATTAAATGTGACAAAAGTCCTCTAAAAATTCTAAACTTTTGTATGGAGGAACCTTTACATGTTTATTTTATTTTTTAATTCTCTCAGCCCTTAAATCTTCCATTCACCCCCAAAAACTACCTCCATATCCAGGACAGTGCAATTTAATTTCGGTTTCATTTCTATTCTAGTTTGCATACATTTGGATTAGTAACACTACTTAAAAATTCATGATATTTTATATTACACATCCTAGATATGTTATATAATCACCATAAAAATTTCAAGTAAAAAATAATTCATTTGTCCCGTCGAATATCCCAAGTTTTAAGGCTGTCCCCAGTTGTGTCCTGTTCTGCCTCATTTTCTGACTACCAAATTTATACATTTTATTATGTGCCTTAACCTGCCCATAATTTTCTACAATTTGGTAGGATGATTAATTGGTATCCCTTTAACATTTCATAAAATTATTATATAAAATTTCAACATCTAACCCCTTCAAAAGTTTGTCTTTCCATCAACAGTATAAGTTGTCTAGGAAATTGTCCTCAACTCTATTTTAATTGTAAAAGACCTAGTTGTAGGTTTTCAAAAATCATGAAACTTTCCAGAATTGATTATGAATATTTGAAGACTCTTCTCACCAAAAATTAGATAATTTAAAGGTCATTTACTAAATTTACTAAGCCAATATTTTCGGGTGCAAAAAGGTTTTTATTTTCTCAACCTAACTCTTCTATGCTCTATGACCTTTACTCACTAATCAGATCCTAACTCACTCATATGGACTCGAAATTTTGTGATTCCAGTGGCTATGTGACCGTAAGAAATATATCTACAACTTAATTTTAACTATGACTTCATATTCCTTATGTATTAGTCTCAGAAATTCGAAAACAGAAGCTATTCTTCACCAGCCTGGATTCCAGACCCGATTCTGACCTCTCATTACTCCATGGACTATAACTCTCTCATTTTACGTCCGATTGATGTGATTCAAAATTCTATGGATAGCTAAGACATAGGGATACAACTTCTATGTTGAACACATGTTCATATTCTCAACAGAAATTCCTACATGCAGGCCCGAAAATTGACCTAATAAACTCAAAACCGGATTTTTATAAGAAGCTAGACTTACCTTATGTAAACCTACTCCTATGGCCCTCAATTTGTAGCTTCCTTCTCCTCTTGGTTTCCTTTGCAACTTAACCACGTCTCTTGCACCAAATATGGGTTGATCATCCTCAGCAATCACTCTCACTCTCACTCTCACTGGCTTTTAGTGTGGGAAGACAACTCTCCATTTTTTCCCGGTTTTCTTCACTCTCTTCCTCCTCTCTCACCCTTCTTCTCCTTGCTGGCTACTCTCTCCCCATTCCTTCCTCTTCCTCTTCAGTTTTTGGACCTCTTCTCTCTCTCTTTTCTCCTGCTGGCGTGAAGCAAAGCTGGGTGCCTTTCTCCCTTTTTTTTCTGCTGTAATAGTAATGCTTGTTGCTGGGCGCTGGAATCCCTTGGATTCAGTAGGGGAGGGAGTAGGTTTTCTGCTGCTCTCCATGTGGGTGTGTGCATGTGTAGCTCTAGTGTATTGTGCTCAGTGAGGGAGTGGGTGTATAACACATAAAATGAAGACATGCTGTCACCTACTTGCATGCATGGAGGTTTCAAGTTGTATGAGTGTGAGCTGCAGCTTTCTTGGGGCAGATGGGAGCGTGAGTTTGCAGGTGGAGGCATGAGTTTCTGTTGTAGTGGGTGGGTGTGTTTCTGCTGGGTTTATGGAGCACATGTGGGTGTGGAAATGTTGCCATGTGGGATGCTTTCTCCTAGTTGATGTGGCACTGAGTCTGCTGCCTATTGAGGCATGTTCCAGCTGGATTTTTGGGGCAATGTTGGGCATGTTTTCTGCTGCATTCTGGGGCAGGTTTTCTGCTGCATGTTGGTAGACCAATGTGGCGTGAACATGCTGGATGTGGGGCAAGGTTAGGTGGTGTTTTCAGCTGCATGTTGCTACACGTTTTCTGCTGCATGTTGGTAGCAAGGATGGGTGCATGTTTCAGCTTATGTATTCCTACGTACATGTGTTTTTTAACCTAGTAAGTGGATGCATGTTTCAGCTTGTTTTTCCAACTTTGCCTATGTTTTTTTAACCTACAAAGTGCTTGTGTTTTGTTTCAATTCATGTGCATGCATGGGTGGCTATATCTATTATGCTATGCATGGCATAAATGAGAGAAATGCATATATATATACACACACGTAAAGCTCCTCCTTTTGCATGTGTAAATATATATATATAATAATGTGTATGGTGGAGATGAAAGGAAATATGTATATATATTTATATAGCATCACATAATGCTTCTTCCTTCCTTATTATGTTGCTAATCCTAAATTAGCATCCTAAGGAATATCTTTGTATCCTATTCCTCTCATTTATGCTCCAAAAATATTTTATTTATATGATTCAACATTAACTATGTTACCTATTTTATTCTTGCCTTATAATCATATAACTAAGCATCTTAATCACTTGTCATATGTGTTTTCTACTCATCCTTAAATTTATCTAACTTTATTAGAGGCTTAAGATGTTACAAGGAGGACTAGAGGAGTGACACAGTAGTATATATGTTGTACTAACTTGATTCGAGAGATATATTCTTCTTGTAATAGTGACTAGGTACCCTTCTACTTTTTGTACTACAATTAGTACCCTAGTTATCATGGTTTTATAAACATCTCCCTGGATAGTTGAACTGGTGTAATGGCTTCATGCCTATATTAATCTAATGTTATGTACGAAATTATGATATGCTATTTTATTATATTGCTTAGTTAATTAAATATTTTATTAGTAATTGAGATAAGTGAATAATGTAATCTAGTTAAAAGAAGAGAGATAATGATATAAAAAAGAAAAGAAAAAAAATTTCCGAGGCCGTTACAAAATGGCTAGACACAATCATTTTGGTACAACAAGGAAGATTTGGACTAAGATAGCTATTTAGGTAGATATATAGCTCAGAAGGTTATATACTATATATGCGTGTTCAAGTCAACATTTTTTGTTAAACATTTATACAACGATAGGGATGAATCCAAATTAGAACAATGTCATTTTAATAATAGAAAAAAAGGAGATCATAGATGTGCTCAAAGGTGTCCATATTTGCTTTTCTCCATTTTTTCACAAACACCCACTATATTCGGCTAGACGTGTTTGTGGATTTGGCTGTGTCGGGGATATATACTTGGCCCATCTTCATAGTTTTGAGCTTGAGTCTAAGATCTAGATTAAATGAATTTCAAATTAAGCCTAAGTATTATGCTTATGAACCTTTAGATCCATTGAGCTTGGTTTGTGCTGAACCAAAATACAATTTACTAATTTAACTATTTTTAAAATTTTATAATTATATTTATTTTTTTTTTTTTATTGTAACTTAATTTTCATTTTTTACTTTATAGATTCATTTTTTTGTCTTTTAATAGTCAAATATAAAAAACTGTGACAACTTGGACGACATTAAAAAAAATACTCTTAGATAGAAAATTGAGTATAATATTTTTAAGCATTTTTCAGATAAAAAATGTTATATATATATATATATATATATATATATATATATATATATATATATATATATATATATATATATATATATATATATATCATAGGTCCATTGAGCTTGGTTTGTGCTGAACCAAAATACAATTTACTAATTTAACTATTTTTAAAATTTTATAATTATATTTATTTCATTTTATTTTATTGTAACTTAATTTTCATTTTTTACTTTATAGATTCATTTTTTTGTCTTTTAATAGTCACATATAAAAAAATGTGACAACTTGGACAACATTAAAAAAAATGCTCTCAGAAAATTGAGTATAATTTTTTTTTAGCATTTTTCAAATACAAAATGCCATTGAGCCTAGGCTTAAGCCCAGCATATATATATATATATATATATATATATATATACACACACACACACATACACATATACTTTGTTTGGAAAATGAAATAAACTATCTTCCTTCAACCAGAATATAGATTTCTGAGTATTAAAAAAGAAAGAAAGAAATGGTCCTAGCCGTAATAATGATCTTCGTTGATGTGGATATATTTGGTTCTGAAATGTTCTTTCTCTTTTGTTGTTGGATACAAAAATATTTTAGTCTGGAATGATTCTCAATTAAGATGCCAATTCAAACTTACTTCTTGTCACGCCCCTAATTTTAGAGCACGTAAAACACGTATATCATGAACATATATTTTCTATAAACATAAATATTCCAATCCTTTATCAAGGAAATAGATATATATAGGCTTTTCCCATACATATACCATATAAAAATCAAGTGCATATACATCAGAGTACAGCAGAAGCAGAGATCCTGCTCATGGCGTTCAAAGCAACTCTAGAGTACAATTATATTACATTTTTAAACACTGAGAATCAAGAAACAGTTTAGGCTCACCACAGAAGTACGACACCTAGTCGATTAAGAAGCTGCAAGACCAAACTCTGGGTATTTATCTGAAAAACATATTAACCACGTGTAGTGAGTTTTACAACTTAGTGAACAGATAATACCTCCTATGAACTCTTAGGTCAACATGTGGATGTACTCTTCTTTTTAAAACTTTATACATTGAAAATTACAAATCAGAGGTACATTCATATGGGACCCGCATTTCAAAAATCATCTCTGTTCAAACTCATATTCATATTCAATTCAGAAGTAATGCTGTAAGTACGATAATAAAATCATAGTATGCATCAATATAATTCATGTGAAAACATCTGGAGGATTCCATATCAGAACCACCATATCAGAGTTTGACCCCTTCCGTACTTTGGTGGTATAGGATTTGCCTAAACTCAGCATCCCATTGAGGTTTGCCCTACTACCATTCAAGAGAACACGCGAAGGGACTCTATATGGGTATTTCCCAAGCAAACAGCAAGGGAAGGCAAATAATATCTCATATAACTGGCATCTTGCCCATATATAGGAGGCATTCCGCTCTCATTCACATATAATCTCCCGTGTGTTGGCCCTCACACGAGGTTAGCACTACCCCCTGCTAGCTGAGGCAATCAAGGTGCACATTAGGGCTAACATCACCTGCTGTTAGCAGACAGTGTTTCCAATAGAATTCCTCCATAAAACCATAATTTCATATATTTCGTATTAATCAAAACAAATGTACTATTATAATACAACATTTTCATTCTCAGTATATTTCTCTGTCAAAACTTCCAAATCAGGGGAATCACGTATACATGCCCATATCCGAGGCAAACATATCACTGTATAAATCAATATCATATGCACATATGCCATATAATTCAATATAAAATTCTCAATATAATGCAGACTTTCAGTCTCTGTATATTCATTTGTCAAAACTTCCTATTCAGGGGAATTATGTATACATGCCTATATCTGAGGCAAACATATAGCTTTATAAATAATGCCACATGCATAAATATTCACTTTATCATTTAATGAGAAATACATGTGAAATCAGATACATCATGAGTTCAGAAATTCATTTTCAAATACTATACTCTTCTTGAATCATATTTCAAATTGTAAGCAATTCAAATCATTTTAATGCATTTCAGAAACATATCAAACTATAAATATCTCATAAACATAATCATATACATGCTCACATATCAAGAAGAGTATAGGACAAACCATAGGAAGAATCATCTACTTACAGGGTAAGGGCTCTAGATTGGACAGCCCTAAAATGTACTTTTTCAATCTCTATTTGATCAAATTGAACTCAAAAATGTATCTAGAGGGTCCAAAAATCAAGAAAACAACTTGGAGAACTTGGTCACTATTCACCGCCGAAAAATACTATTCACTCGTCGAAAAACACTATTTACGACGAACAAAAAGACTATTAGTGTAATAACCCTCAACTAATAAAAACCTTTGAAGGTTAAGTACAAATCATTTGAAAGCGTTTTTGACTCTTTTTCTGACCTATCTTCACACATATAAGCATACATATCTCATATGAAATCCAAATTAAGTGATTCTAGTTGCTATTGAAACATAAGACATATATCTACAACTTTGATGTTGGGCACTTTTGCTAATTCCGTGAATATTATAGTGATAAAAGGCAAAAACCGAAGCACAGTGTGGTCTGGACCTTTACTCACTATTTTATGCATAACTCCTTCATATGAACTCCAAATTAGGTGATTCAAGTGGTTAAAGAAATCTAAGAGAAAGGGATACAACTTTCATGTTGGACATTTTGTCAAATTCGGCCAAATACTTGGTGCACTGTAGCCACGAAGCACGGCCGTGCTCCAAGACACGGCCAAGCCGTGCTTCTGGCTGTTTTTTCTTCTGTTTTCTGCATCTTCCCCCTCCCTTCTCCCTCATTCTGACTCCATCTCCCTCTCTCTCTCTAAAATATTTTCTCTGCCTTCTCTCTACGATATCTCACCATCTAGCCAACCGATTCGAGCTACCAAGGTACCATTAGACTCGTGGCAACGAGTACTTCAAAACCCACCATTCAGTTTCGTCGGAAAACCGTCGGAAAGTCGCTGAAAAATCGCGTGAACAGTAACCTCCAAGGTAAAATTCCGTCTAATCGCGTTTTAGGCTTCGTTTTTACTGAATTTCTTTCCATAGATAGTTTTAGAATTAGTTTCTATGCTAGAATATAGGGTTTTTAAGTTTCGGCAAGAATAGTGTTTCCGGTGAGTGAATAGTGTTTTCCGGCATGAATAGTGACGTTTAGAGTTTTCCAATTCTCATGTTATGTCTATATTTTCTAGGTTGTTGAACCATCACGAGGTGAAATTCTCGTTGTTGGACTCCTAGTAAAGTGAGTGGGTTTTTCATACTATAGCGCATTTTTTTTACAAATTCAGTTTATAACTCTTTCATATGATTTTAACTAGTTGGAATGTATGCTAAATTGTTTTACCGCTTTGAAAACCAATATGTTCCAACCATGTTAGAAATTGTAAATTTCAATCCTAGTTGAACCCTAGGTATGCAGGGCAAGCATCTAGACTAATAATTCTCCATTTGAGCTAAATTTATAGAAATGCAAACTTAGTCATAGAAATGAACTAAGTTAGCCATGAAAGGATTTAATACATGATAAGCATCTATGTAACGTCTACGGACGATCTATGTTTAAAAAGGAAAATTTTCTGATTATAAAGGTCTCCATGGGAATTCATGGATGAGATATATTTTAGAACGGAATTTTATGCATGAAAAGAGCTAGATGGAGAATTATAACTTTATTGAAATGTTTTACTTTAAACTCTTAGAATGGCATATTTTTAAATATTTACTATTGGAGGAATCCTTTTAGATCACTATTAGCTAGACGCAGGTAGTGCTAGCCCTGGTGCACCATGATCATATTAAGGCTTCGGCCAAGGATATTGTGACGGGCATATGACTGCCTAAAACACAAAATTTAGGGTGGACTTATGTCTACGCCTACAGTGATTGCCATACCCATTGTTATGTGCTTGGAGAATTTAGGGTAGACTTATGTCTACGCCTACAGTGATTGCCATACCCATTGCTATGTGCTTGGAGAATATAGGGTAGACTTATGTCTACGCCTACAGTGATTACCTTACCTTTGCTGTGTGCTTGGGGAAAATGATAGATCTGTTAGGAAAGACCTCCAATAAACTAGTGCATTGTTCTTAAAGATTACATATTTCTAAAATACCTCATTCATCATTGTTATTGTATAAATATCTTCATTTATTACTTACCATGCATAATTGATTTGCTTACAGTTATTGATTTAATCCTGTTTTATCATTTGAACTGTTTAGCATTCTTCAATAAATTACGGTTAAATGTTTAATGTTTTCTATACCTTGATTTCAATTATTTAATTCATTACGAAACACTCGTGCTTAGTTTGCCCTGTTTCTGTTATAGTATGATTTACCCATTCACTGAGATGTGGTAATCTCACCCCTCTTCTGTTTTCTCCCCACAGATAGTCAGAGAAACATTGATCCAGCTATAGCTCCATAGGAGGCTAAATATAGCATTGGTGAGCCCCAGTTTGGGCAAGGCTCTGTTATATTAGTTATATAGTCTAAGTTTATGTCTAGTGTATCTCCATGAACTTACAGGCAGGATCCTCGCTTCTTGTGTTGTTTGAAAAAAATGGTTTGTTTTAGTTTTTCAACGATGTTTGTATTATGAGGCCATGAGTCAAGTTGAATCACGGATGTTAGATTCATGAGATATATATATATATATATATATATATATATATATATATATATATATATATATATATATACAGTATTTTCTGATATTGGATGTGGCATATGTGGCCAGTTATATTTATTATGTACTCTGGATTGTGTGTCGAATGTCTGTGCATGCTATGTGTTAGGCTTACGGCTAGGGAGAAACCCTTATGTCGTGCCGATCATGTGTTCCATCATTTGGGGCCATGATAGTTAGATGGCCGAAAATATATTTATCCTAAGGTTTATCTAACTCCTGAATCTATTTACGGTGTCAGAATTTTAATTGGAGGTCTCTAAGTAAAAGTTTCAGAATTTAACTTTCTCTGAGATTTTCTACTTCAGATCTACAGTAATTCAATCGCTGATTGAAAAATTGATCGGTCAAAACTGTAGTATTCTTCGTCCTGAATTCAGTAACACCTTTAGTTTTGAGATTGGAAGCCAATAGACACTCCAGATCTAGAAAAAAAAAAGTTGAAAATTACTATTCATTCGTTTCAAAATTTCTTCAGAAATTTGCCGTGCATTGTCTCCCTTCAGTGACCTTCCCCCTTCCCTTTTTTATTTTATTTTTTTAATAATTAATAATAGAATTTTCTTTTATATAAATTCCGTTTTTCATC
Organism: Gleditsia sinensis; assembly: GCA_037074535.1. Classification (NCBI taxonomy): domain Eukaryota; kingdom Viridiplantae; phylum Streptophyta; class Magnoliopsida; order Fabales; family Fabaceae; genus Gleditsia; species Gleditsia sinensis. Next base: position 21,487,014 of record CM073469.1, read on the forward strand.
TTAAAATTTTTCAAAAATTTCTAAAAATTTACATTTTCATAAACCTTTAGTTAAACTCTTAAATCATGATTTTTCTTTATAAAAATCGTAATAAAACAAATCTCAAAATAAATATCTTTATATATATTAAAATAAAGAATATTTCTAAAAATACAACAAAAATTCATTAGAGGCCAATATAATTATTTTAAACAAAATAATACTCATTTTAATTAAAAGCCTACTTACTTTTAACAAAACATAATTATTTTTAAACAAATAAAAATATATTTGCTTATACCAAAATACTATCATTTAAAAATAAAAAGTACGCGCCAAAACGTAAATTCTCATATTTCTTTTATAATTCTTTAATCCATGTAAATAATAAACTTATTTTTACCGATTCTTATCTCTATTTTAAAAATATTCTCTTTTATTCAAAATTTCTTTAATTTGAACTTCGTTAAATTTTACGGTTATTACACTTCTCCACCAATCCTTGAGCGCACAAGTGTTTGAAATATAACATATAGAAACTCAATGACAGCTTATGAGTTTTTTGCTTACCAAGATTCTGGAAGTTAATCATCATTTAGATTTCTCATAAAAAGAGACAGGTTCAACACCATGATCTCAATTAATACACGCAATTGACTGTATCAGGTTTTCCTTCAGCAGTGCCAGGGGAAAAGAATAATTCAACCACGTTAATAAAATATCAGTGCCTGCTAAAGACTAACTAGGCAAAGAAGACCAGTTCAATGCCTCGCCCCGGCTTATAAATAGAGAAGTTCTTCATGCAACTATCTCATTCCTCGTACAATACTAGAATTAATTTCTACTAGGTATAGACATGAATATGAAGGCTGCTCACTTAATCGTTGTTCTTTTGGCTTTGGCATCTTCCGGTGTCTTTGCCTTTGATCCTAGCCCTCTGCAAGACTTCTGTGTTGCTATCAATGACACCAAGAATGGTGGTATGTACTCTCATTTTCTTTGTTGCACTTTTAAGTTCAAGTCCCCCCTTCAAGGGGGTGTCTGCAATTATTTCTTCTCTCTGGGTAATTTTCATTATAGTAGTTCAAGACCACTTTACAACCCACGCATCCATTTTTTCAAGGGTGCCATGCAGAGAATTTATCCCCAAAAACTAGTGTGATGGATAAAAAGAATCTAATGGCCTAATTAAGTAGCATTAAGGCAATGTTTGGTGTATAAATGAAAATTTTAGTGCGAGTTTAGTTTGTTTCTTTCATTTTTTTGTAACACAAAACATGACTTTAAATGTGTTTGACAGAGTTTATATGAGAAAATATTTTCTAAAAAATTTGTTAAAAGTAGGGTAAAAATAGAAAGTAACTAAAGGACCTTTTTAGTAATTTTAGAAAAATAATCGGTAGTAGTTTTTTAATATTTAAAACGAGTCTATTATAATTATTAAAAAAATAAAATATCCTCATAATTATAGAAGATTAAACTCAAAAATTAAGTAATAATTATAGCCATCTATGTTAACTTGATTTGAAAATAAATATGAACAAATTGTTAAATTTACTAAAAAAAACGTATTTGTTGAATAATAAAAATTTGAAAAAATATATTTTAAAAATAAAAATAGAGAATGAAAACTGAAAACCGAAATTGTTTTTACAAACTAAAAGTACCCTATTCCCAAGAACTTGATAATTGGTTTATAAATTTTTTTGGTAAAATAAATATGAAAAATTTAAAATTTATAGGTTCTATATATGACAAATAATTTATTTATTTTTTATATAATTCATGTTCAAATATTTTATATAATTTTTTATGTACATGAGAAATTAAGATATTTTATAGTAAATATTACCTAATTCTTGATCATTGCCCAATATGAGAATTATTGTGCATATAGATATTAATGTTTCAATTTTTTCTGAATTTGTTTACAGTGTTTGTGAATGGAAAATTCTGCAAGGACCCAAAGCTTGCCAATGCCAATGATTTCTTCTTCCCTGGACTGAAGCAAGGAAATACATCCAACCCAGTTGGCTCAAAAGTGACTCCGGTTGCCGTTAACGAAATACTAGGACTCAACACATTGGGCATATCCCTGGCACGCGTAGATTTTGCACCAATGGGTTTAAACCCTCCACACATTCACCCTCGAGGCTCTGAGATCCTTGTCGTCTTAGAGGGAACTCTTTATGTTGGTTTCGTTACATCCAATCCAGAAAATCGTCTATTCACTAAAGTACTTCACAAAGGAGATGTCTTTGTCTTCCCAATTGGTCTCATTCACTTCCAATTGAATGTGGGCAAGAAAAATGCCATTGCCATTGCTGGACTAGGCAGCCAAAACCCAGGAGTAATAACCATTGCAAATGCAGTGTTTGGATCTAGTCCTCCTATTTCTCCAGAAGTTCTCACCAAAGCTTTTCAGGTGGATAAGCAAGTAGTCGATAATTTGCAGAAACAGTTCTGGTACGACAATAATTAGAGACTTATTATAAATTAATCAAATCACCTATTTGATTTGTTTATGGGTTTACAACCATATTTAGAATAGAAAAAAATGGAAGGCTACGTGCCTCCTCTCATGTTTGGATGTATTGAATAAAAGAACTTAGTGATATAGCCAATATTTGTTTATTTATGTGTCTTGTGCGTGTTATTACTGTGACTTCTTCTGATGTAGTCTATCTTGTAATTAAAAATAAGGGTATGCATAATTCAAAATTTTACTTAAATTCATTTGAATAAAAAAATCATTTTAACTAATCGAATTGAATTGACGAGTTCATACAAATGATTTTTAAAAAAAAAATATTAAGTTTAAAGGGGCAAGTGAGGTTTAAAAAATTCAAATTGATTTTTACCCACTCGAATTGAATTTATGGTTCAACTCAATCGAATCCTACTGATACTCACATCTAATGAGGTAGAAATATAAAAATAAGAAAAATATGCAAATATATTTACAAATAAGAATAAAAAAATATTGGCAAGTTGGTTTATTATACTCTTACATTATAACTCAAGAAATACAGTTATTATTATTATTATTTTGATCAACCAGCTAGAACTTATCATGATGGATTTCAGGAATTTTAAATATTCTAAATTTTAGAGCTTACAATAAATTTTCAAACTGGACATGTCTAATATTAATGTAATTTTTAATTATAATAGGAGAAAAAAAAAAGTGCAACTCCGAATAAAAAAGAAGCTAGGCTACTCTAATGTGAGATCTCTAAAAATTAAATCATTGTCATTTTCAGGATTTAAATAGCTGCTATAAATCACTGTGATAAGTTAATATTAAATAACTAATATAAAAGTTTTCTTATATTGTCTCTCTCTTTCTAAATATGTTGATCGTATTTGTATTTAGCGAACTTACGTAACAATTTAATTTATCTTCAAAATAGGAGAAAGATATACATATTAAATACTATATTTATCCATTTTCAGTAATGTTAATAAACGGACCTACGTTACAATTTTATTCATTTTCAAAATAAAAGCATATTAAGTGATAAACTTAAGGGAGATTGAAATATTTTATTCAAAATTCAAAGATGATCTTCAACTATAAGTAATTTGACATGAATATTTTGTAATGATATTTTATTATAAAAGAAAATAATAATAAAATATGGAATAAACTATAATATTAGTCTTGACTTGATGTAATATCTTCTAAAAAATATATCCATTAACTAGCGTTATATAACGGATCACAAAATAGGATTTGTTTTTCTTTGGGTAATTGTTTTTGGGGTCAAATTGATTTGGTTTGTAGTTTTTCTGTTTTGGGCTTTGGCCAGTGTAATAACCAGAAAAGGGGCTTGAGCTTAGGCTGCTTGTTGGCCCAAAATAAAAAATGAAAACAAATAAAAATTATAAAGTTCATATAATATTTGCCTTGTCCAAAAAAATAAAAAATAAAATAAAGCTCATATTACGTGTGGACTACCTAGACGGAGTAGCTAGAGTTGATCGCTATTCTGCAATGTCTGACGTAGCTAACCATGATTGGTCATTTTGATGTGGACGATAGTTGGTCTTATATTGTCATATTATTATTTTTTTTTTAAATAATTTTATATTTTAATTATACAATTCTCAAAAATTTATTAAATAAGTCCCACAAGTTATCCTATATATTTATATTTTATTCATACTTATTTATATTTTAACTTAAAATATTAATTTATTTGTATTTTAATTTTAAAACAATAAATACATAAAAAAAAAATTAAAACATATTAAAAATAATACAAATTTATTTTAAATAATATTTTTTATAACAATAATTAAAAATGATGAAAAATACATAACATGATATAACTAAAGAAAATTTAATTTTGGTTATTTTCACCTCCGAAACGTTCTCAGATATGCTCTACCAAGTCTCCTTGTAGTTGACGACGAATTTGTCTTTGACGAACAAGTGATCTCCTTTGTAGGTATGTTACAAAATCGGGATAAGGACCATTAAATATTTCAGCTGTTGAGATGTCATTGTTTAGATGATCATAAGAGTAATTAAAATTACCACTATATGTGTGTCATTCATCTTCAACGATCATGTTATACAATATGATGCATGCATATATTATATGCTTGAGTATATCCATATGCCAAACACGCGCCGTGCCACGTATAATCAAGAATCAAGCTTGGAGCACTCCAAACGCCCGCTCCACATTCTTTCTTGCTACTTCTTGATGTTGAGCGAACAATTTTTTTTTCTCCTTGCAGCATTGAGATGCTCTTGACAAATGTAGTCCACTTTGGATAAATACCATATGCTAAATAATACCCCATGTTATACTATATTCTATTCACTGTATATTGCATGTTGGGAGCTTGACCATTCAAAATATCATTAAACACATTAGATTGGTTTAACACGTTGATGTCGTTGTTTGAACTCGCGATGCCAAAAAATGCATGCCAAATCCACAAGTCTTGTGATGCCACTGCTTCAAGCATGATAGTAGGTTTTGCATGATTACCTCGACAAAATTGGTCTTTCCATGCTACCGGACAATTTTTCCATTCCTAGTGCATACAATCAATGAAACCCAACATTTCAGGAAAGCCACGTGCCTCCCCTATCTGCAATAAGCATTCAATGTCGTTGTTGTTATGCCTTCTTAGGTATGCAGACTCAAATACCTCGTTCACACCTCGTACAAATCTCTCTAAACATTCCATTATAGGGCTTTCACCAATTCGTACATAGTCATCTACACTATTAGTAGGTGATCCATATGTCAATATACGAATAGTGGCAGTGCATTTTTGAAAGGGTGAAATACCTATTTTACCAATTGCATTGACCCTCATTTGAAAATACTCTTCATGATTGCCAAGGGCTTCTACAATTTGAAAGAAAACATGCATTCGCATTTGAAACCTTCGTCGAAATTGAGTCTCTGTGTAAATTGGATTTTCAGAGTAGTCAGCGAACAATCGATTATGCCCTTCTTCACGATTCCGGTCTATAACCGTTCTTCTACATGTACACCTATTAGAGCTATCACCTTGTTGTTGCCTTCACCTCTTAAGCGTTGTCCTCTTGCATTCTTCTTCAAAGTTTTCCATCATTTTCGCTTCTATGAATTGCCACTCGAATATGTTGCAATTGCTTGATTGGTTTGAATCCATTTGATGGATAATTCAATAGTGTAAATGGAGCACAATTTGACAAGAAAATGAGAGAAGATTGAACAACTGAATGGTGTGAAAATTTTTTCTTATGTAAAAACTATATAGAGAGTACAACATAACGGCTCTAGTTTGAATAATAACAGCTAGTTTAAATAACGACTAGTTTGAACAACGGCTAATTTGAATAATAACAGTTAGTTTGAATAACATTATTAAATTATATATCAATTCAAATTAGGTTACAATATTATCTTAACTAATTCCATGTGATTCTCTAATCATGTTACATAATGTTTCGTGATCTTGCCGTTATCTCTTTGTTATCCCAGATGTATCCTTGAAGATGATTTTCAATTGCTTCAACTTCAACTCTTTCTTTTTTAATTTGTTTTTTTCATCCTTAATTTGTGTGAATTCTACCATGATAGTCATTCTTTGACTATGTGCCTCTTGTATTGCAGTAAAATCGATATTGTCAAAAGAAGTTTCAGCTAGTTTCTCTTTGTCCTTCCTTTTTGCTACCATTTTTTCCATTGGCCAAATTATAGTATGTGAGTTTGGGTCATATGTGCATTCAAATAGAGCCTCTGAGTTAGAAGATGATGAGTACATTCCAGAAGCAAACAATACTTGCTCTTTTTAAGAACTTTCACTTGATTTTACTGTCTATTTAGGTTTATCTTTAGTAGCCGCCACACATGCTCAAATTTGAACTGTTCACCCTCATCTTAAGAAAAAATAGTATATGCATAAGCTATGATGTCATTCTTTGAACTTTCACTTTTTTTTCTATGAACAGTTTGTTTGTAGCACCCAACGAACTTTTGAACAGCACTATTCAACCGATGTTATCGAGATTTTAATTGAACGAATTCACTCTCTCGTAACCGACCACGATAGTTGTTATAATTATCTTTGATTCTCGACAAAAAAACTATTTGTTTTTTGGTCAACACCAACAACTGCATCTTGTGAAATATTGAGCCATGCTTGAATAAGAAGTGAATCCTCTTCTATTGTAAACCTGATTTGAAATTTTTTCTGACTCTCATTTCTTCCTCCTTCATCGAGCACAATGTTTTCCAAATTGATTTGGGTGAAAAATTGTAGAACTTGAGATTCGGACATAGACCCGATTGGTATTTTAAATTCTTGATCAATGAACTCTACACCGCTAGTACCCATTGTAGGAAGCCTATAAAACATGGGGGGATTGGTTGGTTGGAATGAAAACATAGCAAATTGAAAATTTTCAGTATTTCGCTTACTTTGTGGATTTAGAAAAAATGGAGGAATTTGAGAATTTTTGCTAGTGGGAGGTTGATAATTTTGCATAAAATGTAAGAAATAAATTCAAATTAAATTTATTGGGATCCATTTGTCAAAACAAATAAAATTGTGGATTGAAGAAAAAGACAAAGAGAGTTGATAAATTGAGGATTTGAGTGTTAAATGTTTCAAAAATTTGCCACAATTTATAAGGTAATATTGATGCTCTCCAACGGCTAATCTCTAACGGTCATATGCTTGTGATTTTCTTTACTCAATGGTAATTAATCAGAGATTTTTTTATCTATTTTTCCCATTGCAATTTTAAAAGCAATTTTTTCCATTTTTTCAATTTTAAAAGCATTTTCTCCAACCCCTTCGATCTCAACAGTAATAAATCGAGTGATTTTTTCAATCTCCAATGCAAATCAACTTTATTATTTATCCTTTGACTTTTTCTTTCCACCCAATTCTCGAAGCCTCATGCCTCGCCATCTTCTTCCTCATGCCTCACGCCTCACCATCTTCTTTCAAATCATCCAAGCATTCATCCCATTCTCAGCGTCCAAACATTAAAATCCCTTGAAGAAAACTGACATAACTACCATAAATATCAAAATCCTTAAAATCTTATGACCCGTAATCTCCCCCCTCTCAACAACTGAAGGAAGGACTCTTGTAAGCAGAAGAGTATCCGAGTGTGAAGTAGGAGATACTTGATCACGAGCTGGAGGTGGCTGTGATGGTGGTGGTGATGGGACCCAACACTACCACCAATAGAGTCATTGGTGTCATCCTCCTTTATCTCAAAGAAATCTAAAAAGCTAGACTATTTTTCTGGAGATGTGGGGTTATGAAAGGAACGAGAAGACAAGTGAAGAGAAAGAGGACAATCGTAGAGCCATCGGTTGAGGTAAAGGTACCGGAGTGGGTTGAGTTTTGTTCTTCGTTCCATCTTTGTTCATCTTCCTCCAAGCCTCCAACCTCTTGAAGCCTCTTCATTCCATCTTCGTTCTTCATTCTTCCCCTGTTTCCTTTTTGATTTCTAGTTTATTTAATTTTGGTTGTTTTCTGATTATGATTTTTGGTTGTTGATTTCTATTGTTGTTTTTGCGATTTGGTCTAGATTTCAGGTTGGACCTTGATGCAGAGAGGCAACCAAGCTGATGGAGGAAGGAAATGGAAATGGAGCTTTTCAATTTTTTTAAGATTTTTGTTCCTGAATTTGGTTTTAAGAAACGTTGCTTATAGAAATAACGGTTGTGTCATGGTGGAGCACTCCAATGGGAAGATACGGATAAGATGTGTTGCTTGCTGTGGCTCTGGCGTTTAGCAACTCTTGTTGGAGATGCTCTATTACCAATGGAATATAAACTCCCGTGTTGTATAAACAAAATGTGGGATAAACGCAGCTGTTTAAAGATGTCTCCAATCTCTTAGGCAGAGATACTTTGTTCCGGTCACTACTCTGCCTCAGATCTTCGAGTTCGACAAACCTCATAAACCAGAATCCTTGTTCAGGTTGTTTTCAATTTCTCTTTTTAATCCTCCAATTTATTTTCCTGTGTTTGCGACTCGGAATTTAGAACACAGATCTGGGTTGTTTTCTGTCATATCTAGTTACAACTAGGTTGGTCGAGTTGATTCGGATTTAAATAAAAAAAATTGAATTATGATAGATTCAAGTGGCAAGGAAGTTCCATAAATAAATAAATAAGTAAACATAGAAGAGGGGTAGTTTTGAAAGAGGAAAAAAAAGCTATCTTTCTTTGATTGAAAAAAGCAAAAGAAGAGATTAAAAGATATTGTAATTCTATAAAATAAAAGAAAATGCATTAGAATTCAATAACTCATTTTTTTCTTTTTTGGTGGTATGTGGTTTGAGTGGACTTTAAAAATTGCACCCAATTCATCCATGTGAATTTTTTTTTAATAAAATACAATCTTAAACTCATTAATCAAAATCGATATGATTCATACAATTTTGCTTAATTTGAATGGATTATCAATTTATATACACCTTTAATTATAAGTAATGTATCTCTATCATGATTCATGACTCTTAAAAAAATTAGACATTTTTTTTACTACAGTAAAGTTTATGGTGAAGGAAGCTATTCTATTTTAAGGATAGATATATCACAAGCTTAGAAAAAAAATTTACAGTTTATAAAAACAACTACTAACAGCAAAAATCGAGTCTAATTAAAACTTACAAACAAAGTATTTCAATTTTTACTAACTGGATTATTTCTCATTAACTTAAAGCGCTGAGTTTAATAGCAATTTTTTTTTTTTGACAACTGTGTAAATGATATTTGCTGTAAGAATATTCAATTTCATTTTAGATCATTTATAAGATATATTATTAGGTGACTCTAAGTTAAAAATTACAACTGCGGGAAGCAATGATGTGTTGAGGAAATCATGTTAAAGCGAGATAAAAATATATTTGTATTGAATTATATATGTTCTAGGTTAATTAGAAAAAAGAAAGTTGATAATATTTCTATAATGTCTCATGAAATTAATGTTGCTTTTTGGAAAGCTTACAAGGATTAAACAAAAAAATTAATGACCAGTATAAATTATTTATCAATTCAATTAACATAGAAAAGCCATAAATATTCACAACTAGTTATATACCTTACTGGAATTGGGGACCAGCTTTTGCAGTGTTTTCATTCTTTGGTTTATCTTGTCTCTCCTTTTCTGAAGAAAACAAACACAAATATTGAATCAATAAACATCAAATCCTGATTTTCATGAAAAAAAAATGACTATGATCAATTTCAATTAAATACATTAAATTAAGTAATAAATTGCATCTATCTTGACTTGTAGTTGTAATTATAGTTTTTCTCCTAACGTGAATAACATTATATTGAGTACTCTTTTTAAATCAGATATTAAATTTGATCTTTTTAAAATTGTTTGTTTTGCACGTAATATTTATGACATTCAACTAATTCAGAAAGTCTTCTATAAGTAGCAGAAAGGGATAAACTCAACACTATAATTAAGGAACATGTATAAGCAGGTGAGAAGAGTAGAGTACAAATTTTTGGATGAACTACAGTAAAAAAGTTACATACAATTTGATTTGAATGGAGAGAGTACTTACAATGCGATATATAAATTGAAAATATATTATAATATTTTTTATATTAATAAAAAAGCTATAATTAAGAGTATAAATCAAGATAAATAAATATTATTTTCCTTAAATTAAGTAAAATATATCTCACCCTTTCAGATTGATTATGTACAGCTGCAGCTCTACTCCCTTTGGTGGACATTGACGATTCACTGTTCTTCTCTTGTTCTTCTTGTCACTTGCCTCTCCCCATTAAAAAATTAAATTAAATTTAAATAAATTGAAAAAACACAGAGTTATAAAACTAATAGAGAAGCTAATCACAAACACAACTGCTAATAAGCGATCAAGTAAAATGAATCTGATTTTGTTTTGTTTTGTTTTGTTTATGGATAACAATTTGATTCATTCATTTATATTCTTTTATTATTAAATAATTAAATAGTAGTTAAAAGACAATTAAAAAACTTTGCCTGTGATATACTATAGCAAACAGAATCACGGTCGTCCGAAGCGGTGGCGGTGGTCTCTGCAAACTGCTTGGCGAAGCTGGTGTTTTCTGGCGAACCCATTGAGGTAGAAATATAACCCCCATCATCCAATTCCCTATCGCATGTGTCGAGGGTCACCTGATGGCTACCTCTCCCGCTCTCGCCGCTATGATCCCTGCTACTCCACTCTTGTGCTACAGCCACACGCGCCACCTCGGTGCGTTTCAAAGCGAGGAGGGCTTCCCCGTCCTGGGCGGCAGCCCCATCACAAGATTCCACACGTGTCGAGCAACCCACCTTGCACGTGCCGATCCCTCCAGCCATACAGTCCACAACCTGCGTACCCTGCTCTTCCGTACGATTCCACCAAGGCACTAAGGCGTCCATAGTCATTGTGCTTGAAGCGGCGACTGCCGCAGCTCGGTGAGGTTCAAACCATGGCACTAAATCGTCTCCATCACCACCGTCGGATATGGATTTGTTCCGGTGGGGCAAGCAATTGACTTGGTTGACTATGGACTCTAAGGTGCCACTTGCACGAGGAAGCTTCTCACATGTGTACATGGAGGGGACGGGCCTGGTGTTTGTGGCGGCGGCGATGATGGGTTTTTCCAGAAATCGCGGCAGACCAAAGCCGTTCATGGATATCTGCCCATTCTGCCATGTAAGCTCCGCAACTTCAGAGTCTAACCTGCATGGAGTACCATGGGGACATCAGGGGCAGCGGAATTGGAGTTAGAACGAAGAGAGACTCTGGGGCCTGTTTGATTGTCATCCACATCCCAGCTGGGAACACACTGGCTCATTTGGTGGAAGAAGATACATGTAGTCTCAGACACTGTTGTATACGCTCAGTTCAAATGTTGGAGAAGAAACAGAGTATGGAAGACGGAGGAAAATGCTAAGATGATGTGGTGATGTAGTTGTGAATGGGAAGCCAATGTTAGATGAGGGAAGGTCGTTCTTGTGGATTCTATTTCATGAGGGAAAAGGGAGAATCTGGTCCACATGCAGGAATGGAAAAGGGGTTTCTTATTTGAAATATAAAAGAGTATTGGTGCTATTCACGTTTCAAAAATGGGCGGGATCATTAAATCGGTGAAGGACTGATGGTTGCCATTTACTGGACGTCTATGTTTTAACCGTAGTCGTATTGATAGTAAATACAAAATTTTAAGATTTTTATATTATAAAATATGATTATTAAAATTTATATTTATAAAATTAAGTAAATAAGTTGTCTAAGATATAGATAGTTAAATAGTATATACTTATATATTTAAAATTTTATTAATAATTTTTTGGTAAAATTATTAATAACTTTATTATATGCAAAAGGAGTTCATATTTCTACATGATATAATACTTAGTTATCAATAATAGTTATTACAATATTATTTTTAATTAATTACAAAAAATTTAATTACATATATAAGTATCATTAATATTAAGAAATTAATCAAAATGACATTATTTTTAGTTAAAAAAAATTGGGTAAAATCTTATTTTAGTTCCTTAAAATTACAGTAAAATTTTGTTTAATTTCTAAAATTTATTTCAGTTCGAATATATTTTTAATGTTTTATAAATATCTTTTTTTAGTTCTTAAAACTTATTTTGTTAAAAAAATTAATAAGAAATATTGACTTAACATACGTGCTATTTAATCTACCAAGTTATTTATCCAAATAATTGATTCATCCAAATATTGACTTTTCGTGATGAATTTTAATTGAGTCAGTTTAAGTTTAAATTTAAGTTGAATGGCTAGACACAATAATTTTGGTACAAAAGGGAAGCTTCAGACTAAGATAGCTATTTAGGTAGATAGATCAAAAGGTTATAAAAACTTATATATGTGTGTTCAAATTAATATTTTTTATTAATTTTTTTTTACAGAAATAGTTCAAGTGACTAAAAGGAGACATTTATAAAACGTTAGGAATATATTTAAATCAAAACAATGTCATTTTAATAATAGAGAAAAATGAGGCCTGGTTCGCCAATTTTTATTTTTTATTTATTTTTTAACGATTCTTTGACAACTATTTTACTAACCAAATTTTAGGGTTAAATTGAAGTGGTCCTCCACTGGTTCACATGTTTTTTGGGTTGATTGACCGATTTGATCCCATTTTTTCAACACTAGTGCCACTAGAATGATCAAAGGGTGAATATTGTTGGAGTAATTACGTCATAAACTCGATTTTGTTACCATAACCCTTACTTATTATCAAATACGGAAAAAATATCAAATAATATTTTATTCATGCTATTATAACATAGAATGAGATTCCTCATATCATAGATGTGCGCAAAGGTGTCCATATTTGCTTTTTTCCTTTTTTTTTCACAAACACCCACTATATTCGGCTAGACCTGTTTGTGGATTTGGCTGGGTCGGGGATATATACTTGGCCCATCTTCATAGTTTTGAGCTTGAGTCTAATATCTAGACTAAATGAATTTCAAATTAAGCCTACGTACTATGCTTATGAACCTTTAGGTCCATTGAGCTTGGTTTGTGCTGAACCAACAATACAATTTACTAATTTAACTATTTTTAGAATTTTATAATTATATTTATTTTATTATATTTTCCTTTATAGTATCTTAATTTTCATTTTTTACTTTATTGATTCAACTTTTTTTTTTTGTCTTTTAATAGTCACATAGAGAAAAATGTGACAACTTGGACAACACTAAAAAAAATGCTCATAGATAGGAAAATTGAGTAATGTTTTTTATCATTTTTCAGATACAAAATGCTATTGAGCTTAGGCTTAAGCCCATCATATACATATACATACATACATACATACATACATACACACACACACACACACACACACACACACACACACACAGAATATATATATATATATATATATATATATATATATATATATATATATATATATATATATATATATATATATCCCTTTTTTTGGAAAATTAAATAAACTATATTCCTTCAACCAGAATATAGATTTCTGAGTATTAAAAAAGAAAGAAAGAAATGGTTCTAACTATAATAATGATCTTTGTTGATAAGGATATATTTGGTTCTGAAATGTTCTCTTTTCTTGTCGGATGCAAAAATATTGCTCCTGGAATGATTCTTAGTTATGATACCAATTCAAACTTACTTCTTCTCTACCAATCCTTGAGCGCACAAGTGTTTGAGCTTTGAACTATAACATACAGCAATCCAATGACAGCTTATGAGTCTTTAGTTTACCAACGTTTTGGAAGTTAATCATCATTTAGATTTCTCATATAAAAAGAGACAGGTTCAACACCATGATCTCAATTAATACAGCTTATGAGTAAAATCTTATTTTAGTTTCTTAAAATTACAGTGAAATTCTGTTTAATTTCTGAAGCTTATTTTGGTTCGAATACATATTTAATGTTTCATAAATGTCTGCTTTTTTTAGTTTTAAAACTAATTTTGTAAAAAAAAAGTTAATAAGAAATGTTGATTTAAACAGACATGCCATTTAATGTGCTGATTTATTTATCTAAATAATTGATTCAACAAAAAATTTCACTATATCTTAAAACGACGACATCTGGCCATTTTACCTTTTGTGATGGGCTTTAGTTGAGTTAGTTTAATTTGAATGTGTAATATCCTCAAATTTTAATTGCTCTAAAATTGCACCAAAAATATTTTAGGAAATCTAGAAGAGAAAATATATGGAAGAATGGGAATTTATTTACAATGGAATAAATATTATATTTTTAGAAAATATGATAAAGTACAGTAATTCTATTTTTGTTTAAAAAAATATTTATTTAAGAAAATATTTGAAATGCTAAAATTGAAGTATGGAATGCAATATTTGGTCTAATTTTGAGATATGAGAAATTGTCTTGAGTTATTAATTATGATTCATAAAGGTAAAAAAAAATGATCAGATAAAGCAAAATATCAGTAGAAGCCATCATTTACGGTAAACTTAGGCTTGACACTTCAATTAGGTAGCAATTAAACTCTAGAGTGGCATCCCATAGAGGAATTAATGGGCAACATGGAGTTTTCTTCTTTCTTCCTTCTTCAGTTGGGCAAAGTCTTAGGGAAGCAGAGGCATAGGCAGCATACGCAAGAGAAGGAGAAGGGAAGAAGAAAAGAGAAAGAGGGGAGCATAGGGACGTAGATCAAGGAGAGAGAAGAGGCAAAGAAGAATCATAACTGAAGCTTGAAGGAAGATAAGCATTTAAGAGGCGTTGAGGTAGGTTTCATAGTGTTTAAGTTTTAAAAAATTCACATGGTGTAAGATAGAAATCTGCTGGTGTTTTTCATAAACCTTTCATCTTATTTCTTTCACAAAAGATTTTGGTGTTAAGGTAGCCATATGTAGGAATTTATGTTCGATGTATGTGTATATTATGTACTCTGTGGCTATAAACTCTGCTAGTATGGTTTGGGGTTGTGGTTGGAATGATTTGGCTATTGCTTTGTTGTTTGAGGATGGAAAGGTTTGATTACATATATGATTGTTGGCTTGGAAGTAGTTTATTAAGTTAATCCTAGAAGGTCTAAATGGTAAATTTTAGGAGTTTTGAGGGTTTTATAATTAAGAAAAGAGGTTGGAAGATAGCATTTTCGAGCAAAAGGAGGCGAACATGGGCTGCTAGGCACGAAACACGGCCGTGCCTTAAGACACAGTCAGGCCATGTTTCATGCGGCTTCAGAACGTGCTTGCCTAGAACAAACATAATCAGACTGTGTTCCGTGCTGTTTCAAGAATTTTGAGGCACATTTACATAGATTTAAGCACTGTCGTATCTTTGAACACGCCCAAGCCGTGGTTGAGGTGTGATTTGAGTTTAAGACAAGCTAATAAATAAAAATCATACACAAGTTACAAGGTAATACCATAGAAGGCACATTGAAGTTAGTTTGCTAAATATAAACTCATAATTAAGTATATACATATATAAGTTTATAAATAAGTAATAATAGTAAAAAATGAAACTCGTAATTGGGAGTGAATATTATAAACATAGGCTTATAACACAAGGTGATGGATGTCTTAGAATCCCTAATATTATAGGAGAGTAATTAGGTTTCCTTATTAGCTAAGATGTTCATTCATAGAAATTTACTGGGATAAGGTAAGCTTGGATTATGGAATAAAAGATATAAGAGAGTACTCTCTTTTAATGGTAAGTGGAAAACTAAATAAAATGAGAAGCATTATCAAGTATATTAAAAATGAAGACTTAACAAAAATAAGCAAGGCCATACCACCTTCCAAACCTATGAACTATTTTCCATCCGTGGTTTGAATATAGGTGATATTATGGATATAATTTACACACATCACTTAATATTTTGGAAGAATAATCCATAGTAGTTGTTTGAATGCATGAATATATGTACATGTATGCATGGTTAAAATAGTAGTAAGCTATGCATTATGTCAGAAGCAAATATGTGGCAGTACTACCATAATCAGTGGATAAAAAAGTTTCATATCTTCACTTGGCTGATTTCACAAACAAAAAAAGATACAGAAAAATGGGATGACATTTGTCATAGCAAGGTGAATTGAGATAGGTCTCATGGCCTCCGTATTGATATCAAAATAGGGGACACCTTGTTCATGGATTGAGAAAATATATTTCATGCTTGGATGATGTGTTGTAGCCGCATCTAGGAGTGAGCCGGTTGCTTATTTGGTTTCTTAACCGTGAGTGGGAACTCACATAGTTACAAAATCAGTAAAATCAGTCAAGTAGGGGAATATTTTGATATTGGAAAAATAATGATCCTTGTATATGCATTATGAGTTTGATATATAAATGTGATATAGCTAGATAAAATTGTTATAAGTACATGATATGGCATGCATCAATATGTTATAATAATTATGGCTATTTGTTTTCTGTAATTTATACCGCTGAACATGATATGATATTTAAGACATTATATGCATCATAATGACTACAAAGTCTATTGAAAATTTCTATTTTCATTACTATTTCTTATTATGTTCAGATTAGTAGATCATCATGCCAATTTATATGATGAACCTGATGCTAGTATTTCATTAGGTTGAGCAACCCTACCTTGTGCATATCCTAGTAGCACAGGAGTTATTTGTAGTCCAATTATTTGAGCTCTCAGTGCATGTGCTGCCGCCGCCGCCTATAGCTCTAGGAGGACTGGAGGAGTGACGCAATAGTATATATATTGTACTAACTTGATCTGAAAGATATATTCTTCTTGTAATAATGACTAGGTGCCCTTATACTTTTTGTACTACAGTTAGTACATAGTTATCATGGTTTGTATATAAACATCTGACTGGGTGGTTGAATTGGTGTAATGGCTTCATACCTATATTAATCTAATGTTATGTATAAAATTATGATATGTTATTTTATTATATTACTTAGTTAATTAAATATTTTATTAGTAATTGAGATAAGTGAATAATGTAATCCAATTAAAAGAAAAGAGATAATGATATGAAAAAGAAAAGAAAAGAAATTTTTGAGGCCATAACAAAATGGATAGACATAGTCATTTTGGTACAATAGGGAAGCTTTAGACTAAGATAGCTATTTAGGTAGATAGTTCAGAAGGTTATATACTATATATGTGTGTTCAAGTCAGCATTTTTTATTAAATAATTTTACGAAAATAGTTCTAAAGACTAAAAGGAAACATTTATACATCGTTAGGGATGTATCCAAATCAGAACAATGTCATTTTAATAATAGAAAAAAAGGAGACCATTCAACTCGCTATGGTTCACTGATTTTTGACTAGTTTTTTTTTTTCAAACGTTTCTTTGACTATTTTTTTACTATCCAATTTTTAGAGTTAAATTGAAGTGGTCCTCCACTGGTTCACATGTTTTTTGGGTTGATTAACCGATTTGATCCCATTTTTTCAACACTAGTGCCACTAGAATGAAAGGGTGAATATTGTTGGAGTAATTATGTCGTAAACTCGATTTTGTCACCATAAACCTTAATTATTATCAAATAAGTAAAAATATAATATAATATTTTATTCATGCTATTAAAATATAGAACGAGATTGCTCATATCATAGATGTGCTCAAAGGTGTCCATATTTGCTTTTTTCCTTTTTTTCACCAACACCCACTATATTCAGTTACAAGGTGTTTGCGGATTAGGCTGGGTTGGGTATATACACTTCGCCCATCTTCATAGATTTGAGCTTGAGTCTAATATCTAGACTAAATGAATTTCAATTTAAGCATAAGTATTATACTTATGAACCTTTAGGTCCATTGAGCTTGGTTTGTGCTGAACCAACAATACAATTTGCTAATTTAATTATTTTTAAATTTTTACAATTATATTTATTTTATAACATTTTCCTTTATTGTATCTTAATTTGCATTTTTGAATAGATCGAATTGATTTGATAAATTTATATAAATAATTTTTTTAAAAAAATTAAATTTAGACGAGCAAGTGAGATTTAGAAAATTCAAACTAATTTTTATTCAATAAAATTGAATTTATAGTTCAACTCAGTCGAATCTTATTGATACTCACATCTAATGAGGTAGAAATATAAAAATATGCAAATATATTTACAAATAAGAATAAAAAAATATTGGCAAGTTGGTTTATGATACTCTTACGTTATAACTCAAGAAATACAATTATTATTATTATTATTTTGATCAACCCGCTAGAATTTATCATCATGGATTGCAGGAATTTTAAATATTCTAAATTTTAGAGCTTACAATAAATTTTCAAACTGGACGTGTGTAAAATTAATGTAATTTTTAATTATAATAGGAGAAAACACAAAAAAGTGCAACTCCGAATAAAACAGAAGCTAGGCCAATCTAATGTGAGATCTCTAAAAATTAAATCCTTGTCATTTTCAGGATTTAAATAGCTGCTATCACTGTGATAAGTTAATATTAAATAACTAATATAAAAGTGTTCTTATATTGTCTCTCTCTTTCTAAATATGTTGATCTTATTTGTATTTAGCGAACTTACATAACAATTTAATTTATTTTCAAAATAGAAGAAAGATATACATATTAAATACTATATTTATCCATTTTCAAAGTAATGTTAATAAACGGACCTACGTTACAATTTTATTCATTTTCAAAATAAAACGAAGCATGCATATTAAGTGATAAACTATATATATATATATATATATATATATATATATATATATATATATATATATATATATATATATATATATTATTTATTTATTTATTTATTTATTTCTTTATTTGGAAAATTAAATAAACTATATTCCTTTAACAGAATATAGATTTCTGAGTATTAAAAAAGAAAGAAAGAAATGGTCCTAGCCATAATAATGATCTTCGTTGATAAGGATATATTTGGTTCTGAAATGTTCTTTCTCTTTTGTCGTTGGATAAAAAAATATATTTTACTCTGGAATGATTCTCAATTAAGATACCAATTCAAACTTACTTCTCCTCCACCAATCCTTGAGCGCACAAGTGTTTGAAACTATAACATTTAGAAACCCAAGGACAGCTTATGAGTTTTTTGCTTACCAAGATTCTGGAAGTTAATCAACATTTAGATTTCTCATAAAAAGAGACAGGTTCAACACCATGATCTCAATTAATACACGCAATTGACTGTATCAGGTTTTCCTTCAGCAGTGCCAGGGGAAAAGAATAATTCAACCACGTTAATAAAATATCAGTGCCTGCTAAAGACTAACTAGGCAAAGAAGACCAGTTCAATGCCTCGCCCCGGCTTATAAATAGAGAAGTTCTTCATGCAACTATCTCATTCCTCGTACAATACTAGAATTAATTTCTACTAGGTATAGACATGAATATGAAGGCTGCTCACTTAATCGTTGTTCTTTTGGCTTTGGCATCTTCCGGTGTCTTTGCCTTTGATCCTAGCCCTCTGCAAGACTTCTGTGTTGCTATCAATGACACCAAGAATGGTGGTATGTACTCTCATTTTCTTTGTTGCACTTTTAAGTTCAAGTTACCCCTTCCAGGGGGTGTCTGCAATTATTTTTTCTCCCTGCGTAATTTTCATTATAGTAGTTCAAGACCACTTTACAACCCACGCATCCATTTTTTCAGGAGTTCCATGAAGAGAATTTATCCCAAAAAACTAGTGTGATGGATAAATAGAATCTAATGGCCTCTGTACCATTAAGGCAACGTTTGGTGTATAAATGAAAATTTTATTGCAGAGTTTAGTTTGTTTGTTTCTTGCTTTCATTTTTTTAAAAAACACGAAAGATGACTTTAAATGTGTTCGATAGAATTTATATGAGAAAATATTTCTAAAAAATTTCTTAAAAATTGGGTGAAAATAGAAAATAACTAAACTAAGTTTTTAGTAATTTTGGAAAATAATCGGTAGTATTTTATTATTATTTAAAAAGAGTCTATTATAATTATTAAACAAAATAAAAATAACCTCATAATTATAGAAATCAAACTCAAAATTTAAGCAACATTTATAGCCATCTTTATTAACTTGATTTGAAAATAAATATGAACAAATTGTTAAGTACTTTACTAAACAAATTATTTTTTGAATAATAAAAATAAAAAATAAAAAAAAAATTTTAAAAAATAAAAATAGAGAGTGAAAACTGAAAATTGAAAATGTTTTACAAACCAAAAGTACCCTATTCCCAAGCACTTGATAATTGGTTTATAAATTGTTTTGGTAAAATGAATATGAAAAATTTAAAATTTATAGGTTCTATATATGACAAATAATATTTTTTTTTTATATAATTCATGTTCAAATATTTTATATAAGTTTTTATGTACATGAGAAATTAAGATATCGCATACTAAATATTACATAATTCTTGATCATTGCCCAATATGAGAATTATTGTGCATATACATTTTAATGTTTCAATTTTTTCTGAATTTGTTTACAGTGTTTGTGAATGGAAAATTCTGCAAGGACCCAAAGCTTGCCAATGCCAATGATTTCTTCTTCCCTGGACTGAAGCAAGGAAATACATCCAACCCAGTTGGCTCAAAAGTGACTCCGGTTGCCGTTAACGAAATACTAGGACTCAACACATTGGGCATATCCCTGGCACGCGTAGATTTTGCACCAATGGGTTTAAACCCTCCACACATTCACCCTCGAGGCTCTGAGATCCTTGTCGTCTTAGAGGGAACTCTTTATGTTGGTTTCGTTACATCCAATCCAGAAAATCGTCTATTCACTAAAGTACTCCACAAAGGAGATGTCTTTGTCTTCCCAATTGGTCTCATTCACTTCCAATTGAATGTGGGCAAGAAAAATGCCATTGCCATTGCTGGACTAGGCAGCCAAAACCCAGGAGTAATAACCATTGCAAATGCAGTGTTTGGATCTAATCCTCCTATTTCTCCAGAAGTTCTCACCAAAGCTTTTCAGGTGGATAAGAAAGTAGTCGATAATTTGCAGAAACAGTTTTGGTACGACAATAATTAGAGACTTATTATAAATTAATAAAATCGCCTATTTGATTTATTTATGGGTTTACAACAATTTTTTTAATAGAATAAAATGGAAGGCTACGTGCCTCCTCTCATGTTTGGATGTATTGAATAAAAGAACGTAGTGATACGGCCACTACTTGTTTATTTATGTGTTTTGTACGTGTTATTACTATGTTATCTCTTCCGATGTAATCTATCTTGTAATTAAAAAGAGGTACGCATAATTCAAAAATTTGCCTAAATTCATTTGAATAAAAAAAAATCATTTTGAATAGATCGAATTGATTTGATAAATTTATATAAATAATTTTTTTAAAAAAAATTAAATTTAGACGAGCAAGTGAGATTCAGAAAATTCAAACTAATTTTTATTCAATAAAATTGAATTTATAGTTCAACTCAGTCGAATCTTATTGATACTCACATCCAATGAGGTAGAAATATAAAAATATGCAAATATATTTACAAATAAGAATAAAAAAATATTGGCAAGTTGGTTTATGATACTCTTACGTTATAACTCAAGAAATTCAATTATTATTATTATTATTTTGATCAACCCGCTAGAATTTATCATCATGGATTGCAGGAATTTTAAATATTCTAAATTTTAGAGCTTACAATAAATTTTCAAACCGGACATGTGTAAAATTAATGTAATTTTTAATTATAATAGGAGAAAACACAAAAAAGTGCAACTCCGAATAAAAAAGAAGCTAGGCCAATCTAATGTGAGATCTCTAAAAATTAAATCCTTGTCATTTTCAGGATTTAAATAGCTGCTATCACTGTGATAAGTTAATATTAAATAACTAATATAAAAGTGTTCTTATATTGTCTCTCTCTTTCTAAATATGTTGATCTTATTTGTATTTAGCGAACTTACATAACAATTTAATTTATTTTCAAAATAGAAGAAAGATATACATATTAAATACTATATTTATCCATTTTCAAAGTAATGTTAATAAACGGACCTACGTTACAATTTTATTCATTTTCAAAATAAAATGAAGCATGCATATTAAGTGATAAACTTAAGGGAGATTGAAATATTTTATTCAAAATTCGAAGATGATCTTCAATTAAAAGTAAGTTGACGTGAATATTTTTGTAATGATATTTTATTATAAAAGAAAAGAATAATAAAATATTGAATAAACTATAATATTAGTCTTGACTTGATGTGTAAATGATATTTGCTGTAAGAATATTCAATTTCATTTTAGATCATTAATAAGATATATTATTAGGTGACTCTGAGTTAAAGATTACAACTGCTGGAAGCAATGGTGAGTTGAGGAAATCATATTAAAGTGAGATCAAAATACATTTGTATTGAATTATATAAGTTGAAGGTTAATTAGAAAAGAACTTAATAATATTTCTTTAATGTCTCATTAGATTAATGTTGCTTTTTGGAAAGCTTACAAGGATTAAACAAAAAAAGTAATGCGCAGTATAAATTATTTATCAATTTAATTATTTACAGCAGCAGTTCTACTCCCTTTGGTGGACATTGACGATTTCACTGTTCTTCTCTTTTTGTTCTTCTTGTCACTTGCCTCTCCCTATAAAAAAAAATTTAATTTAAATAAATTGAAAAAACACGAAGAGTTATAAAACTAATAGAGAAGCTAATCACAAACACAACTGCTAATAAGCGATCGTGTAAAATGAATCTGAATTTTTTTCTTTTGTTTAAGGATAACAATTTGATTCATTCATTTATATTCTTTTATTATTAAATAATTAAATAGTAGTTAAAAAACAATTAAAAAACTTTGCCTGTGATAGACTATAGCAAACAGAATCATGCATGGTCGTCCGAGGCGGTGGCGGTGGTCTCTGCAAACTGCTTGGCGGAGCTGGTGGAACAAATATTTTTTCTTTGAGATATCAAAGAGTATTGGTGCTATTCACGTTTCAAAAATGGGCATGATCATTAAATCAGTGAAGGACTGATGATTGGCATTTACTGGACGTCTATGTTTTAACAGTAGTTGTATTGATAGTAAATACAAAATTTTAAGATTTTTATATTATAAAATATGATTATTAAAATTTATATTTATAAAATTAAGTAAATAAGTTATCTAAGATATAGATAGTTAAATAGTATATACTTATATATTTAAAATTTTATTAATAATTTTTTGGTAAAATTATTAATAACTTTATTATATGCAAAAAGAGTTCATATTTCTACATGATATAATACTTAGTTATCAATAATAGTTATTACAATATTATTTTTAATTAATTACAAAAAATTTAATTACATATATAATTATCATTAATATTAAGAAAGTAATCAAAATGACATTGTTTTTAGTTTAAAAAAATTGGGTAAAATCTTATTTTAGTTCCTTAAAATTACAGTAAAATTTTGTTTAATTTCTAAAGTTTATTTCGGTTCGAATACATTTTTTATGTTTTATAAATGTCTTTTCTTAGTTCTTAAAAATAATTTTTTTAAAAAAATTAATAAGAAATATTGACTTAACATACGTGCTATTTAATTTACTAAGCTATTTATCCAAATAATTGATTCAACCAAAAGTTTCACTATCATCTCAAAACAACGACATCTGACCATTTTAATTTTTGTGATAGATTTTAATTGAGTCAGTTTAAGTTTAAGTTGAATGGGTAGACACATTAATTTTTGTACAAAAGGGAAGCTTTAGACTAAGATACCTATTTAGGTAGATAGCTCAAAAGGTTATAAAAACTATATATGTAATAGCTTAAGAAAATCTTGAATTAAAGAAAAATTATGAATGTAAGCGAAGATTATGATAAATGGAGATAAGTACTATTGAAAATATGTTTATTTATTACGTGGGTTGAAGAATAATAAAGATAATATGAGGATTTACATTTTGGGGACAAAATGCAATTCCCTAAAAGTTTAAGGGTCAAAATGTAAATAATAAAAATTTGCAAAGATCTCCCTCAAAAATTAATTTTTTGCAGCATGGTCTCCCATGATATTTTAGAGCCTCTGCCACACAAGAAGTTGGAAAAATTTAGATTTCTCTCTCTCCCTCCCTAATTTCTCTCTCTAGAAATCATAAAACTTTTCTGTAGAATTCTATCACTTTCAGACCTCAAAATTTCGACACCACCACTGCCAACGGACTCAGAACGAAGAAATCTATGAATCCATCCAATTGGTTTCTGAAAAATTGGCTGGAGATTAGCTGAAAAATAGAGGAAAAAATACCTAAAGTGGTAATCCCCAAAACTCCTATCTATAGTTTTCAAATCCAAAAACTAATACCGTAGATGGATCCAGCAGGTATCAAAACCTTAGGTTCTTAAATTTTTGGCCGAGGCTAACTTCGACGCGCCCCCACGCGCCGGTTCTTCTTCGTCGTGTGAATTCCACGTGCAGCCCCTGCAGTGGCACCTGCAACGCGTGGCCTAGCAACCCTTATGTGTTGACCTGCATTGACCGAGCTCTCGGAGGCTAAATGTTGCAAATCCGAAGTCATTTTCTGGGTTTTTAGACCTTTCGGATTCATTTTTAGGGTCTCTTTGGCCCGATTTGGATTGGAAACGTGGATTTTGACGTTGTCCAACTTGGAACCCTAACTTTATGAGTAGATAATTCTTTCTATGATTTACCCTATGCTCTTCTTGAACTTTAAGATTATGTTTACAAGTTATTTATACTTTTATATATCTCTGAAATGAATTAAATTATATGAATTGTTTACAATCTCGTATATAATTCAAGAAGAGTATGATTTTGAAAATAGATTTTTGAACTCATTGAATATGTGATTTTAAATTGTATTTCTCATTATATGGTAAAGGAAATATATTATGCATGTGGCATTGATATGTAAAGCTATAAGATTGCCTTGAAAACGGGCATGTATATATGATTACCCTAATTGGAAAGTTTCTAACAGAAAAATTGTACTAAGATTGAAAATTCTGTATTATACTAGAACCTCTGTTTTGAACGATATGGCATATATGCAAATATGATTTTTGTGGAGGAATCCTTTTGAAAATACTGTTTGCTAACAACAGACGATGTTAGCCTTGGTACACCTTGATACCTCAACTAACAAGAGTAGTACTAACCTTATGTGACAGCCAACACACGGGATATGATATGTGAAGGAGAGCGGGATGCCTCCTATCTGGATGAGATGCCAACTATATGATATGTAATTTGCCCTCCCTTGCTATGTGCTTGAAAAATTGTCCATATTAGAGTCTCTTCACGTGTCCTCTTGAATGGTGGTAGAGCAAACGTTAAGTGAGATGCTAAGTATAGATAAATCCTACATCACCAAAGTACGGAAGGGTTTGAACTCTGATATGGTGGTTCTGATATGGGATCCTCCTAATATTTTCATGTGAAATATGTTGATGCATAACAATATTTGATAAATGATCATACAGTACAGTATATGGTTTTGGATATATGAATATCCTTTGTTTGAAAATATTTGAAATGCAGGTCTCATATGGATGTATTTTTAAACTGTATTTTCTATGCGACAAATTTTAAAATATGAGTTCATCGTTATGTTGACCTAAGAGGTCATAAGACATATTATCTGCTCACTGAGTTGTCAAACTCATTACACGATATTTATATTTTTTTCAGATAAGGATACAGAGTTTGATCTTGCAGCTACGTGATCAACTAGGTGTCATACTCTTTGGGTGAGCCTACGTTGCTTCCAGGGCTCATAATGTTTAAATTATTTTGTACTTGTATTCTAGAGTATACTTTGAATGTCACATGCAAGATCCTTACTTCTGCTGTAATATGTGTATAAATACTTGGCTTGTATATTTGGATATATTGGAAAACTTGTAAACATATGTTATTAATCCTGATATGTGATATACTTGAAGCAAGTATGCAATAGAATAACGTTAAAGTTATCTGCTGCTCGTGACAATCGTGTTTCCTTAAATTGGGGGCATGACAAGTTGGTATCAGAGCATTAGGTTTTCCTGTGGCTATTAGAGTAAAGGATTCTTTAGTAGGAACTTTAGTATGTATATGAGCCCGATATATTTATACTTCAGGTGCTGTTAAGGAATTCTATAGGATATTAACTTCCTTTCTATTTCAAGTTTGCTAAAGTTCCTAGTATAAGGTTAACTGAATATTATGGTATTTTAAAAAAGGTATTTTGTTTTCAATAGCTTATGATGTCGCAAAGAACTAGAGCGATTATTAGAGAAGTTGTAGATCGTGCACCCTCTATGGAAGAGTCTACACAATCTACAATTTCAATACAAAGAAGTCGTGGTAGAGGCCGACCTAGAGGCAGAGGCAAAGGGCATGCACGGGGTACGAGAACCCCAAGATACGATGAAAAAGTCCATGTATCTGATAGAGTCCCCGAGGAAAGAGTAAAACCCCTTCAGGAGCCACATTATAGAACAGCTGATATGATTACTGGCATACATAAGAGTTTAGAGGCATTGGTTGGATTTATAGTAAAATAGGGCAGAAGGGATCGCCAGCCACCAGAAAATGCTCCTGAAGTGTAAGAATTGAAAAGACCAGTTGAACAAGAGAACAAGTTTATAGGGATTGAGGTGACATTACTACAATTTCTAAAGCTGAAGCCCCCAACTTTCCCTGAATTAGATATTCATTGATGCTGTAGAACGAATTCTTAGAGCTTTAGGGTGTTCCATTAGAAGATCTGTTGAATTAGTATCTTTTCAACTATCAGATGTGACCCAAATTTGATTTTAAATTTTGGTACAAGAAAGAGCAGTTACTTTACCACCAATAGAGTAGGATGAATTTAAGGAAGCATTTATGAATCGTTTCCTACCAATGAGTGAAAGGAACAAGAGGGTCATAGAATTTGAAGAATTAAGACAGACACCGAAAATGACAGTTTCTGAATATGACATCCGTTTTACTCGGTTGTCTAGATATGCCCCACATTTGGTTCCTACTAAAAACGATAGAATTAAGAGATTTATTTCGGGATTGATACGTTCATTGTTTAAATCGGTGGGTCCACAGATGAACCATTTTTTAACTTATTCAACAGATGTGGATTGTGCTAGAATGATGAAAACACGAGAGCTAGCAGACATAGAAGGTTTAAAGAGAAGAAAAAGAAATCAAAATAGTAATATTAAAAAGTTATAATCCTAATATCAAAGGATCAAGATTTCAAAATCCACCGCATTGAACTCAAATAGGATCTGGTAGCTCTAACCAGACATCAGTCAATATCAATAAGTAAATAATGATTCAAAGAGATATGAGACCTACTAGTCAACAGGATTCAAGATCGTTGCTATTATGTCCAATTTGTAGTAGGCCTCATACTGGATAGTGTTGCAAAGAAACTGGTGCATGTTTTAAGTGTGGACAAGTAGGACATTTGATGAGAAATTGTCCACAATTATGAAATTTGAGTCAAGCATCAGTACAGCTAACTTCACCCCCTGCATCTATACCAGCATGACCAAATAGAGCAACTTCAATTCAAGCAAGTAGTGGTGGTACTGGTAGAGGATCAGGAAGTCAAGGCCGACAACAAGCCCGAGATTTTTCCTTGACACGACAAGATGTTCAGACCTCAAATGTAGTGATGACAGGCACATTATCAGTATGTTCCCATAAAGCATATGTACTGTTCGAACCTAGTTCTATTCATTCTTATATATAACCTTACTTTATTAAGAAATTAGATAGAGATCCTACTATTTGACATTGTTCTTTCATGGTTGCTACTCCAATGGGAGAATTCTTACTAGCAAATGATGTGTATAAATCATGCAAGATTTCGATAGAAGATAAAGAGACTCTTGTAGATTTAATAGTTCTAGATATGGTAGACTTTGATGTGATAATGAGAATGGATTGGTTGTCATCATACCATGTCATTCTAGACTATCACCTTAAGGTGATTAAGTTTAACATTCTTAGAGAATCTTCCTTCTTGATACAAGGAGATTGTAGTGAGGCGCCTAATAACTTAATCTCTATTCTAACAGCTCATAAGCTGTTACAAAAATGATGCTAAGGATATTTAACAGTAGTCAAAGATGTTGATATGAAGTACACTGAGGTAGAGCAGGTTTCAATGGTTAGAGAATTTTCAAATGTGTTTCCTGAGGAATTACCAGAGTTACCTCCAGAACGAGAAATTGAGTTCGGTATTGATTTACATCCGAGAATCCAACCAGTGTCTATACCTCCATATAGAATGTCACTGACCGAACTTAAAGAATTGAAAAATCAGTTACAAGACTTGTTAGACAAGGGATTTATTCGCCCTAGTACTTCTTCTTGGGGTGCTCTAATTCTATTTGTGAAAAATAAATATGGATCGCTACGGCTATGTATTGATTACAGACAGTTGAATAAGGTGACAATAGGTAATAAGTATCCACTATCTCGTATAGATGATTTATTTGACCAGCTACAAGGTGCCTAATGTTTTTTTTAAATTAATTTGAGATCTAGGTATCATCAATTGAGGATAAGGAAGGAGGACATTTCAACAACTGTTTTTAGGACTTAGTATGGACACTATGAGTTCTTAGTAATGCCATTTGGTTTAACAAATGCCTTAGCTGCATTCATAGATTTGATGAATAGAGTATTTAAGCCTTTCTTGGATCAGTTTGTTATTGTATTCATAGATGATATCATGGTATATTCAAGAAGTTTAGAGGAGCATGAGCAACATTTCAGAATAGCTTTGCAAACCCTAAGGGAACACCAGCTGTATGCTAAGTTTTCATAATATGAATTTTGACTTGGTAGTGTTACTTTCTTAGGGTATGTTATCCTAAAAAGGTAGAAGCAGAGCTGTAATGACCACGCCCTACCACAATTACAGAGATTCATAGTTTTTTT
Organism: Gleditsia sinensis; assembly: GCA_037074535.1. Taxonomy (NCBI): domain Eukaryota; kingdom Viridiplantae; phylum Streptophyta; class Magnoliopsida; order Fabales; family Fabaceae; genus Gleditsia; species Gleditsia sinensis. The sequence continues at coordinate 21,515,874 of CM073469.1, forward strand.
GGTTTAGCAGGCTATTATCGCAAATTCATTAAAGATTTTTCAAGAATAGCTGCACCTTTGACGAGGTTGATAAATAAAGGAATAAAATTTGACTGGTCAGATGAATGTAAAAGAAGTTTCCAGAAACTCAAGGAATATTTGACTACGGCACCAGTACTATCTATTTCTTCAGTTATCGGAGGATACACGGTATACTGTGATGCATCGAGAATTGGATTAGGATGTGTGTTGATGTAACATGGTCGAGTCATTGCATACGCATCCAGAAAACTTAAACCACATGAGTAAAATTATCCGACTCATGACTTGGAAATGACAACAGTAGTTTTTGCTCTCAAAATTTGGAGGCATTATGTGTATAGTGAGACATGCGAAATCTATACAAATCATAAAATCCTCAAATACATTTTTCAACAAAAAAATATTAATTTGAGACAAAGACGATGGATGAAATTACTTAAAAATTATGACTGCACAATACTATATCATCCAAGTAAGGCCAATGTAGTGGCTAATGCATTAAATATGAAGTCTATAAGTAGTTTGGCTCATATCACAGTGCTAAGGAGACTGTTGGTTAAAGAAATACATAAGTTGGAAAGTCATGGGGTAGTTTTGGAAGTAAAGGAGCCTAAGATATTATTGACCCATATATAGTTTCAATCATCTTTGATTGAGTATGTGAAAAAGGCACAAGAAGAGGATGCATATTTATGCAAGTAAATTGAAGAGGTGGAAAATGGCAGCGATGTTGAATTTACTGCAGACTCTGAAAGAATTCTAAAATTAGACAAGCGATTATGTGTACCTAATAAAAAAGAACTTAAAAAAGAGATTTTAAAGGAAGCCCATAGATCCATATATACAATTCATCATGGGGTAACTTAAATGTAGAAAGATCTATTAAAAAAATTATTGATGGGATGATACGAAGAAAGATATAGTTGATTATATCTCTCGATGCTTAACTTGCCAGCAGGTAAAAGCAGAACATTAAAAATGTAATAGCCGTAAATTTAATAAAGTTCAAATTAAAGAAAATTGTGAATTAAAGAGAGGATTTTGAAAATGGAGATAAGAACCAATGAAAATAAGTTTATTTATTACATGGATTAAAGAATTACAAAAAGAATATGAGAATTTACATTTTTGGGGTCAAAATGCAATTTCTTAAAAGTTTTGGGGTCAAAATGTAAATAAGAAAAATTTGCAAGGACTTCCCTCTAAAAGTTAATTTTTGCAGAAATGTCCCCCGGGATATTTTAAGGGGCTTCAGACACCGAGGAGTTCATAATTTCCAGAATCTCTCTCTCTCCTCAAAAATTTCTCTCCCAAAACCCTCTAACTTCTCTCTAAAATTTCTCCGCGTTTGGACCTCAGATTTCGACACCACCATCGGAAACAAACTCAAGATGAAGAATTTTACAAATCCATCTAATTAGTTTCTGGAGAATTTTCCGGAGATTGGCTGAAAAATTGAAGGAAAAGTCGCCTAAAAAGGTAATATCTGAAACTCTTATTTGTGGTTGCCTAATGCAAAAACTAACACCATAGATCGATCCAGAAGGTACCGAAACCTTTGGAACTCAAATTTCAAGCCAACGCACCACCGCACGCACCCCCACACGCCTCTTCTTCCTCGGCGCATGAAGCCCACGCATAGCTCCTTGGACGGCGCGTGTAACGTGTGACAGCCAGACCCTGTTGCATTGACCTACGTTGACTGAGCTCCCAGAGGCCAAATTTTACAAATCCAGAGTCATTTTCATAGTTTTTGAACCTTCCGAACTCGATTTTGGAGTTTATTTTGCCAAATTCGGACTAGAAACAAGAAATTTAGGGTTGTCTAACTTGGTACCCTAATTTTGTGAGTAGATGATTCTTTCTATGACTTTCCTTTACTCTTCTTGAACTTTAAATTGATAAATGAGTATGTTTACAAGTTATCTATACTTTTATATGTTCCTAAAATGATTTAAAATATCTGAAACAGTTGCAATATGATATCTAGTTCAAGAAGAGTATGACTTTTGAAACGAATTTTGAAATACATTGAACATGTGATTTTTACATGTATTTTTCATTATATGGCAAATAAAATATGTTATACACATGATAGTGATTTATAAAGTGATATGTCTGCCTCGGATATAGGCATGTTTACGTGATTATCCTGATTGAAAAGTTTTGACAGAAGAATATACTGAGAATGAAAATGTTGTTTTATAATAGTACATCTGTTTGATTAATATAGAATATATGAGATTATGGTTTTATGAATGAATCCTATTGGAAACACTGTCTGCTAACAGTAGGTGATGTTAGCCCTGGTACACCTTGATTGCCTCAGCTAGCAGGGGGTGGTGCTAACCTTGTGTGAGGGCCAACACACGGGAGATGATATGTGAAGGAGAGCGGAATGCCTCCTATATGGGTGAGATGACAATTATATGAGATGTGATTTTCCTTCCCTTGTTGTGTGTTTAGGAGATACCCATATAGAGTCCCTTCGCATGTCCTCTTGAATGGTAGTAGGGCAAACCTCAGCGGAATGCTGAGTTTAGAAAAATCCTATACCACCAAAGTACGGAAGGGGTTAAACTCTGATATGGTGGTTCTGATATAAGATCCTCCAAATTTTTTCATAAGAATTATGTTGATGTATAACATGATTTTATTACCATTCTTACAGCATTACTTATGAATTAAATATGCATATGAATTTGAACAGAGTTTATTTGAAATACGGGTCCCATATGAATGTACCTCTGAATTGTGATTTTCAATGTGACAAGTTTTAAAATAAAGAGTACATTCATATGTTGACCTAAGAGGTCATAGGAGGTGTTATCTGCTCACTGAGTTGTAAAACTCACTACACGTGGTTGATATGTTTTTCAGATAAAGACCCAGAGTTTGGTCCTGCGGCTTCTTGAACGACTAGGTGTCGTACTTCCATGGTGAGCCTAAATTTTTTCTGGGCTCTCAGTGTTTAAAATTGTAATATATTTGTACTCTAGAGTTGTTCTAAACACTACAGACAAGATCTTTGCTTCCGTTGTAATTTTTGTTAATTGTGACTTTGGCATGTATAATTAGTTCTATTGGAAACTTACTTGTGAACGTATGATATTATCCTGTTATGTCATAATATGAAGTTGATTGCAAATAAATAAAGATAGAGTTATATGACAATAGTGTTATTCGCATTCTTAAAATTAAGGGCGTGACAAGTTGGTATCATAGCATTAAGTTTTTCTGTGGCTATCAGAGCAAAGGATTCTTTAGTAAGACCTTTAGTATCGATATGAGTCGGACATATTTATACTTCAGGTGCTGCTGAGGGATTCTATAGGATATTCACTTCCTTCCTATTCCAAGAGTGCTTAAATTCCTAGTGTAAGGTTTGAATACATATTATAGTATCTTAAAGAGGTGTTTTATTCTATATAGTAAATGATGCCGCTAAGAACTAGAGCAGTCACTAGAGAAGAAGCTGTAGATCATGCACCCTTTATTGAAGAGTTTGCACAATCTACAATTCCAATGCAAAGAGGTCGTGGTAGAGGCCGACCTAGAGGAAGAGGTAGAGGTAGAGGGCGTGCACAGGGTCTGAGAACCCCAAGACAAGATGAACAGGCCTATGTATCTGATAAAGTTCCTAAGAAAAGAGTAGAACCCCCTCAGGAGCCACCTGATAGAACCACTGATATGATTACTGGTATACATAAGAGTTTAGAGACATTGGCTAGGTTTATAGTGGAACAAGGCAGAAGGGAAGGCCAGCCACCAGAAAATGCTCTTGAAGTGCAAGAATTGGGAAGAACAACTAAGTAAGAGGATAAGCTTACAAGGATTGAGGTGTCATTACCGAAATTCCTTAAGTTGAAACCTCTGACTTTTTCTGGGTCAGATATTCAGGAAGACCCACAGATATTTATTGATGCTGTGGAATGAGTCCTAAGAGCTTTGGGGTGCTCTAGTAGAAGATTTGTTGAACTGGTGTCTTTTCAACTATCTGATGTGGCTCAAGTTTGGTTTGAAACACTTGTACAAGGACGAGCAATTATTTTACCACCAATCGAGTGGGACAAATTTAAGGAAGCATTTATAAATCGCTTTCTGACAATGAGTGAAAGAGACAAGAGGGTCATAGAATTTGAAGAATTAAGACAGACACTAAACATAACAGTTTCTGAATATGACATCCATTTTACTTGGTTATCCAGATATACACCGTATCTGATCCCTACTGAAAAAGATAGAATTAAGAGGATTGTCTCGGGATTGATATGCCCGTTGTTTAAAACAATGGTCCCTTAGATAAATCATTTTGCAACTTATTTAGCAGTTGTGGACTGTGCTAGAATGATGGAAACACGAGAGCAAGCAGATATTGAAGGTTTAAAAAGAAGAAAAAGAGAGCGAGATAGTAATGCTCAAACAAGTTATAATCCTAATGTCAGAGGATCAAGATTTCAAAATCCACAGCACTTTACTCAAACAGGAACTGGTAGCTCTAATCAGACATCAGTAAATATCAATAAGCAAAGAATGAATCAAAGAGATATGAGACCTGTTAGCCAACAAGATTCAAGATCAATTCCACCATGTCCTAATTGTGGCAAGCCTCATACTGAACAGTGTCGCAAAGAAACTGGTGCATGTTTTAAGTGTGGACAAATGGGTCATTTGATGAGAAATTGCCCACAACTACGAAGTTTTAGTCAAGCATCGGTACAACTAGCTTCACCTCCTGCATCTGTGCCAACACGACCAAATAAAGCAGCTTCAGTTCAAGCAAGTAGTGGTGGTACTGGTAGAGGATCAAGAATTTGAGGTCGAGAACCAACTCGAGTTTTTGCTTTGACACAACAGGATGCTCAGGCTTCGAATGCAGTCATGACAAGTACAATAGCCGTATGTTCCCATAGAGCATATGTCCTATTCGATCCTAATTCTACTCATTCTTATATATCACCATGCTTTGCTAAGAAATTGAATAAAGATCCTGCTAGTTTACATTGTTCTTTCATGGTTGCTACTCCAATGGGAAAATTGCTATTAGTAAATGATGTGTATAAATCATGTGAGATTTCGATAAAAGGTAAGGAGATTCTTGTAGATTTAATAGTTCTAGATATGGTAGACTTTGATGTGATTTTAGGAATGGATTGGTTGTCATCATGTCATGCCATTCTAGACTGTCACCATAAGGTGATTAAGTTTAATGTCCCTGGAGAATCATCCTTTATGATACAAGGAGATCGTAATAAGGAGTCTAGTAATTTAATTTCAGTTTTAACAATTCATAAGTTGTTACAAAAAAGATGCTAGGGGTATTTAGCAGTAGTCAAAGATGTTGATATGAAGTATACCAGTATAGAGCAGGTTCAAGTGGTTAGAGAATTCCCTAATGTGTTTCTTGAGGAATTACCAGGATTACCACCAGACCGAGAGATTAAGTTTGGTATTGACCTCCTCCATGAAACACAACCAATATCCATACCTCCTTACAGGATGGCACCTGCAGAACTTAAGGAATTAAAGGACCAACTACAAGATTTACTAGATAAAAGTTTTATTCGACCTAGTACATCTCCTTAAGGTGCTCCTGTTCTCTTTGTGAAGAAAAAGGATAGATCCCTACGCCTATGTATTGACTATAGGCAGTTAAACAAAGTGACTATACAGAACAAATATCATTTACCCATAATAGATTATTTGTTTGACCAGTTACAGGGTGCTCAATGTTTTTCAAAAATTGATCTGAGATCTGGGTATCATCAATTGAGGATAAAAATGGAGGATATTCTGAAAACTACTTTTAGAACTCGGTATGGTCACTACGAGTTTTTAGTAATGCCATTTTGTTTAACAAATGCTCCAACTGCATTTATGGATTTAATGAATAGGGTGTTCAAACCATTTCTGGATCAATTCATCATTGTATTCATAGATGATATCTTGGTATACTCAAGAAGTTCATAAGAGCATGAGCGACATTTAAGAATAGTATTGTAAATCCTGAGGGAACACCAGTTGTATGCTAAGTTATTAAAATGTGAATTTTGGCTTAATAGTGTTACCTTTCTAGGGCATGTGGTTACTAAGGATGGTATTCAAGTTGATCCTAAAAAGATAGAAGCAGTGCAGAAATGACCATGCCCCACGACGGTTACAGAGATTCGTAGTTTTCTTGGTTTAGTAGGTTATTACCGTGGATTCGTTAAGGATTTTTCAAAGATAGCTGCTCCTTTGACGAGGTTGACAAGAAAAAGAATAAAGTTTAACTGGTCAGGTGAATGTGAAAAAAGCTTTCAGAAACTCAAAGAATGTCTGACTACAGTGCTAGTATTGGCTATTCCTTCAAGTACTTGAGGATATACAGTATACTGTGATGCATCGAGAATTGGATTACAATGTGTGTTGATGAAAAATGGTCGAGTCATTGCATATGCATTTAGACAGCTTAAACCATATGAAAAAAACTATCCGACTCACGATTTGGAAATGGAAACAATAGTTTTTGCTCTTAAAATTTGGAGGCATTATTTGTATGATGAGACATATGAAATTTATACAGATCATAAAAGTCTCAAATATATTTTCTAACTAAAAGATCTTAATTTGAGACAAAGACGATGGATGGAATTACTTAAAGATTATGATTGCACAATACTATACCATCCAGGTAAGGCCAATGTTGTGGCTGATGCATTAAGTAGGAAGTCTTTGAGTAGTTTGACTCATATCACAATGGTAAGAAGGCCGTTGGTTAAAGAAATGCATAAGCTGAAAAGTGATGGAGTAGTAATGGAAGTGAAGGAGCTTGGAATATTATTAGCCCATATGCAATTTCAATAATCTTTGATCGAACAAGTGAAAAAGGCACAGAGATAGGATGCCTATTTGTGCAAGAAAATGGAAGAAGTGAAGAATGGTGGTGAAGTTGAATTCACTGTAGACTCTGAAGGAATTTTGAGATTTGGCAAGCAGATATGTATACCTGATAAAGAAGAACTTAAGAAAGAAATTTTAGAGGAAGCCCATACATCCATGTATACGATTCATCCTAGAATAACTAAAATGTATAAAGATCTAAAAGAAATATATTGGTGGGAAGGTATGAAGAAGAACATAGTAGATTACGTGTCTCAATGTTTAACCTGTCAGTAGGTGAAAGATAAACATCAAAGGCCTACAAGACTACATCAGCAGGTAGAGATACCTGAATGGAAATGGGAAAGAATAACTATGGATTTTGTTACGGGGTTACCGAAAACACCAAAAGGTTTTGATTCAATATGGGTGATCATTAATAGGTTAACTAAGTCAGCACATTTTCTACCAGTGAAAACCACATACAATGTAGTTCAGTATGCAAGATTATATTTGAATGAAATAGTGAGGCTTCATGAAGTGCCAATATCAATTATTTCTGATCGAGGACCACAATTCACAGCTCGTTTCTGGAGAGCTTTCCAAGAAGCTTTGGGCACGAAGTTGAATCTCAGTACTGCATTTAATCCTCAAACAGATGGACAATTTGAGCGCACCATTCAAATATTGGAAGACATGCTTCGGGCTTGTGTTTTAGATTTTCAGGGTAGTTGGGAAAGATTTCTGCCTTTAGCTGAATTTGTTTATAACAATAGCTATCAAGCTAGTATACAAATGGCTCCTTTTGAGGCATTATATGGCAGGCGTTGCCATTCCCCGATAGGATGGTTTGTGATGGGCGAAGAAAAGGTTTTAGGGCCTGATTTGGTACAAGATGCACTAGTCAAGATAAAATTCATTAAGAAAAGGTTGTTAGCAGCTTAGAGTAGACAAAAGGCCTATGTTGATAATAGACGTCGCCCATTGGAATTTTCCATAGGTGAACATGTTTTTCTGAAAATATCTCCTATGAAAGGAGTAGTGAGATTTGGGAAGAAAGGGAAATTAAGTCCACGATATATAGGACCATTTTAAATTCTTGATAGGATCGGTCCAATAGCTTATCGTTTGGCTTTACCTCCTGAATTGAGTAATGTCCATCCAGTTTTTCATGTGTCTATGCTACGAAAATATTTACTGGATCCTACACATGTTATACAGTGTCCACAGATTCAGTTACATGAAGATTTAATCTATGAGGAACAACCAGTAGCAATAGTAGACAGACAAGTAAAGAAGTTGTAGTCAAAAGAAATACCTACAGTGAAGGTGATATGGAAAAATCACTCTTTTGAGGAAGATACTTGGAAAAGAGAGGAGGATATATGCACCAAATATCCGTATTTGTTTAAACAATGAGATTAGTATTTATCTTCATTTCTAGTGATGAAATTCGGGAACCAAATTTCTTTAAGGGGGAAGAATGTAATAGCCGTAAATTTAATAAAGTTCAAATTAAAGAAAATTGAGAATTAAAGAGAGGATTTTGAAAATAGAGATAAGAACTGGTGAAAATAAGTTTATTTATTACATGGATTAAAGAATTACAAAAGGAATATGAGAATTTACATTTTTGGGGTCAAAATGCAATTTCTTAAAAGTTTTAGGGTCAAAATGTAAATAAGAAAAATTTGCAATAACCTCCCTCTAAAAGTGAACTTTTGCAGAAAGATCTCCCAGGATATTTTAAGGGGCTTCAAACATCGAGGAGCTCATAATTTCTGGAATCTCTCTCTCTCCTCAGAAATTTATCTCCCGAAACCCTCTAACTTCTCTCTAAAATTTCTCCTCATCCAAATCTCAGATTTTGACACCACCATTGCCAACAGACTCAAGACGAAGAGTCTTACAAATCTATCCGATTGGTTTCTGGAGAATTGGCTGAAAAATTTGAAGGAAAAATTACCTAAAAAGGTAATATTCGAAACTCCTATCTGTGGTTGCTTAATGCAAAAACTAAAACAGTAGATCGATCAAGAAGGTACCGAAACCTTTGGATCTCACATTTTAGGCCAACCCACCACCACACGTGCCTCCACGTGCCTCTTCTTCCTCAGCGCGTGAAGCCCACGCACAGCTCCTTGGATGGCGCGTGTAGCGCGTAACAACTGGATCTTGTTGCGTTGACCTGCGTTGACTGAGCTCCCAGAGGCCAAATTTTGCAAATCCAGAGTCATTTTCAAGGTTTTGAGACCTTTTAGACTCGATTGTGGGGTTTATTTTTTCAAATTCGGACCAAAAACGAGATGTTTAGGGTTGTCCAATTTAGTACCCTAATTTTGTGAGTAGATGATTCTTTCTATGATTTGCCTTTACTCTTCTTGAACTTTAAATTGATAAATGAGTATGTTTACAAGTTATCTATACTTTTATATGTTCTTGAAATGGTTTAGAATATCTGAAACGGTTGTAATATGATATCTAGTTCAAGAAGAGTATGACTTTTGAAACGAATTTTGAAATACATTGAACATTTGATTTTTACATTTATTTTTCATTATATGGCAAATGAAATATGTTATGCACATGATAGTGATTTATACAGTGATATGTTTGCCTCAGATATGGGCATGTATACGTGATTCCCCTGATTGGAAAGTTTTGACAGAGGAATATATTGAGAATGAAAATGTTGTTTTATAATAGTACCTCTGTTTGATTAATATGGAATATATGAGATTATGGTTTTATGAAGGAATCCTATTGGAAACACTGTCTGCTAACAAAAGGTGATGTTAGCCTTGGTGTACCTTGATTGCCTCAGCTAGCAGGGGGTGGTGCTAGCCTCGTGTGAGGGCCAACACACGGAAGATGATATGTATAGGAGAGCAGAATACCTCCTATATGGGCGAGATGCCAGTTATATGAGATGTGATTTGTCTTCCCTTGCTATGTGCTTGGGAGATACCCATATAGAGTCCTTTCGTATGTCCTCTTGAATGGTAGTAGGGCAAACCTCAGTGGAATGCTGAGTTTAGGCAAATACTATACAACCAAAGTACAGAAGGGGTTAAACTCTGATATGGTGGTTCTGATATAAGATCCTCCAAATGTTTTCAAAAGAATTATATTGATGTATAACATGATTTTATTACCATTCTTACAGCATTACTTATGAATTAAATATGCATATGAATTTGAACAGAGTTTATTTGAAATACGAGTCCCATATGAATGTACCTTTGAATTGTGATTTTCAATGTGACAAGTTTTAAAATAAAGAGTACATTCATATGTTGACCTAAGAGGTCATAGGAGGTGTTATCTGCTCACTGAGTTGTAAAACTCACTACACGTGGTTGATATATTTTTCAAATAAAGACTTAGAGTTTGGTCTTGTGGCTTCTTGAACGGCTAGGTTTCGTACTTCCATGGTGAGCCTAAATTTTTTCTGGGCTCTCAGTGTTTAAAATTGTAATTTATTTGTATTCTAGAGTTGTTCTAAACACCACAGACAAGATCTTTGCTTCCGTTGTAATTTTTGTTAATTGTGACTTTGGCATGTATAATTAGTTCTATTGGAAACTTACTTGCGAACGTATGATATTATCCTGTTATGTCATAATATGAAGTTGATTGCAAATAAATAAAGATAGAGTTATCGAATAGTAGTGTTATTCGTGTTCTTAAAATTAAGGGCGTGATAAAAAAACTGCAGGATTACATTAGCAGATAGAGATACTTAAATGGAAATGGGAAAGAATAATTATGGATTTTGTTACAGGGCTACCACGGACCAAAAGAGTTTGATTCAATATGGGTGATCATTAATATGTTGACTAAATCAGCACATTTTCTACCAGTGAAAATCACATACAACGTAGCTCAATATGCAAATCTGTATTTGAATGAGATTGTGAAACTTCATGGGGTACCGATATCGATTATATCTGATCGAAGACCACAGTTCACAGCTCGTTTTTGGAGAGTCTTCCAAGAAGTTTTAGGCACAATGTTAAATCTTAGTACTACTTTTCATCCTCAAATAGATGGACAGTCTGAGCGAACTATCCAAATATTGGAAGACATGCTTCGACCATGTGTGCTAGATTTTCAAGGTAGCTGGGAAAGATTCTTGCCCCTAGTTGAATTTGCTTATAAAAATAGTTACCAAGTCAGTATACAAATGGCCCTTTTTGAGGAATTATATGGTAGACGTTGTTGTTCTCCGATCGAATGGTTTGAGGTGGGCGAAGCTAAGATTTTAGAGCCTGATTTGGTGCAAGATGCACTTGTCAAGGTAAAGTTAATTAATGAATGGTTATTAGCAGCCTAGAGTAGGCAGAAAGCTTATGTTGATAATAGACGTCGACCATTGAAATTTGTTATAGGTGAACATGTCTTCTTGAAGATGTCTCATATGAAAGAAGTAGTAAGATTTGGGAAGAAAGAAAAGTTAAGTCCACGGTACATAAGACCAAAATTCTTGATAGGATCGACCCAGTAGCTTATCGTCTGGCTTTGCCACCTAAATTGGGTAATGTTCATCCAGTCTTTCATGTGTCTATACTACGAAAGTACTTGCCGGATCTTACACATGTTATACAGTGCCCACATATTCAGTTATGGGAACACTTAACTTATGAGGAACAAAAAGTATCAATTGTGGACAGACAAGTAAAGAAATTGCATTCAAAAAAAGTATACCTACATGAAAGTGATATAGCAAAATCACTCTTCTGAGG